>JAKJHU010000902.1:0-109213 GCA_022316685.1 Progne subis subis
CCTCTGGGACACCAGGAACATCTCCTACACAGGATGTGCTGCACAGCTGTTTCTGATTTTCTTCTTCCTTGGGTCAGAGTTTTCCCTCCTGACCATCATGTGCTATGACCGCTACGTGTCCATCTGCAAACCCCTGCACTACGGGACCCTCCTGGGCAGCAGAGCTTGTGCCCACATGGCAGCAGCTGCCTGGGCCAGTGCCTTTCTCAATGCTCTCATGCACACAGCCAATACATTTTCCCTGCCCCTGTGTAAGGGCAATGCCCTGGGCCAGTTCTTCTGTGAAGTGCCACAGATCCTCAAGCTCTCCTGCTCCAAATCTTACCTCAGGAAGCTTGGGCTCTTATTCAAACCTCTTTGGTATTTGGATGTTTTGTGTTCATTGTTTTCTCCTATGTGCAGATCTTCAGGGTGGTTCTAAGGATCCCCTCTGAGCAGGGACGACACAAAGCCTTTTCCACCTGCCTCCCACACTTGGCCGTGGTCTCTCTGTTTGTCAGTACTGGCATTTTTGCCAACATGAAGCCCCCCTCCATCTCCTCCCCATCTCTGGATCTGGTTGTGTCAGTTCTGTACTCAGTGGTGCCTCCAGCCCTGAACCCCCTCATCTACAGCCTGAGGAACCAGGAGCTCAAGGCTGCAGTGTGGACACTGATCACTGGACAATTTCAGATACATTAAACTGCTGCCAATTTCTGCAAATCACATGTAATTAAAGTAATTTTTGATACGTCTTGTTGGTCTCATTTGGGATGTTCTTTTTCTTTGTTTTACTTTTTTAATATTGTCTACAAAGAAGGATCATGGTTTGTTCCATTTTCTTTCTCTCCATCATTGCTGTGGCCCCAACCTGTATAAATAAGGAGCTGTGCTCTCAGTAGCTATAAATGAACTAAACGATCTCCCAGCAGAGAATTCTCAATAGATCTCCCTTTTGTTCCCTCTCTGGAGCTGCAGCAGCAATGTCTGTGTGCAGAGCTGGGGCAGATCAGTGCTGGCACAGCAGCTGTGCCCAGCAGCAGCACTTGGTGTTGCCAGTGCTGCTCCCGTGCCCCTGCCCCGCTGCCCTCCTGGCCCTGGTGCTGCTGTAGGGCCTGAGTGCTCTCGGGGCCGGGCACAGTGCTGGGGGTGGCAGTGCCGGGGCTGCAGCAGGGACAGGCCATGGGCACTGCTGGGGCAGCGCTGACGCCTCAGGCCAGGGCCTGGGGGCTCCAGGCTCCTTGCCCAGGCTCTCTCCAGAACACGCCCAGGCCAATGCTCAGCAGAGAAAAGCCCCGTGAGCAGCCCCAGGGTGGCCGTGGGCAGGCTGGGGGCAAACAGCATCACACCATGGGAACGTCCCTTGGGGAGCAGGATCATCCTACAAGTGCTGCAGGAATTGTCTGCAGGCTCCTGCAGTGCCTCGGCTGTTCCCTTGCCAGAGGCACCACAGGCCAGGGGGGCACATCTGGGCTGCTGTGTCTGGCTGTGGGGCTCCCCGTTCTGGGCAGTGAGGAGGGGCTGCAGAGGCTCTGCAGGACTGACAGGATGGGCTTTGGGGCTGTGAGGAGAACTGAGGGACCTGGGCTGCTGGACCTTCTGAGGAGGAGGCCCAGTGCTCATCCTGCAACTGCTCCAAGGGTGCTTTCAGAGAATCACAGAATCAGCAAGGTAGGGAAACACCTTGGAGATCATCAAGCCCAACCTGTGCCCTGATACCACGTTGTCTCTCCTGAGCCTCCTCTTCTTCAGGATAAACCAACAAGAGCTCCCTCAGCCTCTCCTCACAGGACTTGTGTTCCAAGTCCTTCACCAGCCTTGTTGCCCTTCTCCGGACACGCTCCAGCCCCTCCATGTCCTTTAGAAATTGGGGGCCTAGAACTGGACACAGCACTCCAGGTGTGGCCTCACCAGTGCTGAGCACAGGGGAAGAATCACTGCCCTGCTCCTGCTGGCCACACCATTCCTGATCCAGGCCAGGTGCCATTGGCCTTCTTGGCCACCTGGGCACACTGCTGCTCATGTCCAGCCTGCTGTCCATCAGTGCCCCAGTCCCTTTCTGCCTGGACGCTCTCCAGCCACTCTGTCCCCAGCCTGTAGCACTGCAGGGGTTGTTGTGGCCAAGGCAGGACCTGGTCCTTGGTCTTGTTAAACCTCCCCTGTTGGATTTGGGCCCTGGATCCAGCCTGTCCAGGTCCCTCTGCAGAGCCCTCCTACCCTCCAGCACATCCACACTCACACCCAGCTTGGTGTCATCTGCAAATTTGCTGATGGTGGACTCAGTCCCCTCATCCAGACATCAATGCAGATATTGAAATCCACTCTGGCTGGGTCTGATCCCTCGGCCATCCTGTGGGTGCCCTGTGATGGCTCTCAAGGTGATCTGTTCCAGAACCTTGCTGGGCACCGAGGTCAGGCTGACAGGCCTGGAGTTCCCCAGATCCTCCTTCCAGCCCTTCTTGGGGATGGGCTCACATTGGCACCTCCAGTCCTCTGGGACCTCCCTGCAGAGCCAGGTCTGATGAGAAATGATGGAGAAGCTTGGTGAGCTCATCCCAGCTGCCTCATCCCCCTAGGATGGATCCCATCTGGTCCCACAGACACCTGTGAGCATCTGAGGGGCTCAGCAGATCACCAGCTGCTTCCTCCTGGATGACAGGGGGGCTGTTCTGCTCCCTGAGCCCATCTACCAGCTCAGGATAACACTTGTCCTGAGGACAACCTGTCTGATTGTTAAAAACTGAGGCAAAGAAGGGGTTAAGTACCTCCACATTTTCCTCACCCTTGGTAACCATATCCCCCAATTAAGATTGGAGGTTGTCCTTACCCTTCATTTTGCCTTTAATGTATTTATAAATATTTTTATTGTCCTTCACAGAAGCGGCTCCTTTAAGACCTAATTGAGGTTTCACCTCTAATTTTCTTTCTGCATTACATAACAACATTCTTTAACATTTCCTGAATTGCCTGTCTAAGGGTGATGCACCCTCTTATTTTCCTCTGAGTTCCTGGAAAAATCTCCATGCCCAGCCAGGCCAGTCATTTTCATCGTGAGCTGACTTTTTTGCATAGGGAAAGGCTGTTCCTGCTCCTTCAACATTTCTTTTTTGAAATGTGCCCATCCTGCCTGGACACCCTTGTTTTTAAGGGATTTTTCCCTTAAGAAAATCAGTACTTTTTAAAATACTCCCTAAATCTGCATCCTGAACTGGACAAAGTCTGCTCTCGATAAGGCCCATGTAGAAGATGTGCTGATGCCCCTCCTTCTTTCACAGAATGTTTTAAAACTCAATAATTTCATCGGCACTGTACCCCAAACAGCCTCTGATCACCACATCTCCCACCAGCCCTTCTCTGTGAACAGCAGGAGACAGAGCTTTCCTTGGCAGTGGCAAGAGAAGGAAACCTCCCCAAAGTGCAGCTCTCAGGTAAGTGTCTCAGTTTGAAAAAAGACAGGTGTCTGCTAAGGAGAGGCAGGCCTCTCCAGGAAAATGAGGAATTTAAATCCTTCCCTCCGTGTTATTATAATTTGGAAGATTAAAAAAAAAACTTTTCGGTCAGAGCTATGGGGAAAAGGAATAACAGTCCTTTACTAGTAAATATAACAGGACAGACAAACAACAACAGCACTTATAATAACAGTAAAACAGAACCAAGAACCCTGAGGGCAAACGGTGGCAAAGTCCGTCGCTGATGGCTGCAAGCTGGAAGCGGTGGATTATCCTCAGCAGCAGGCAGGGGGTGCCCTGGCAGGTAAAGTGGGCAGTGCCGGAGAACCCGCAGCGGCTGGATCCCGGGCTGACCCAAAATCCAGCAGGGCAGCGAAGAAACTCCGAATTCCTGGGCACTCCAACAGGTGATAGAATTCCCAGGACCAGACTCCTCCGTTAGCTGTGGACTCCAGGCAGCTACCCGTAGCCCGACCGTCCTCCCCGGGAAAACCGAGAGAAGTGAGCCCACACCTTAGTTCTCCCAGGAGCCTCCTCCCTCCCCCAAAACCAAGTGATCAACTTCTTTTGTCAGGTTAAGCACCGCTTAACTACCCCTACTTAAAAATCTAGCAACTCATGGGGGGGAAAAATTCTACAGGAGAACTTAACCCTCAACATTATCCACCCCGAATTTTTCCCACCCTAACGTATTATATTGAATTTAAACCTTTAAATAATATACATATATATACATGTGAATATAAATACAGACACAATCACAGTATTCACCGAAAAACAAGGTCCCCTTGAGGTATGCAGCGGGTCTCTCCATCCTTTTGCATCACCCACCATGTGCAGCCAGGTCCCTGAGCAAAAACAACCCCAGGAGCGGGATTGTCTTTGCTGGAGGCAGAATTAATCCAGACAGTTTTTCCCAGCATTCCTCTCATGTGTACCACTGGAACCTTATCTCCATCTCTTGTTCTCAGGGGCTCAGATTGGGCAGGGCCTGCTCGGTTGGTGGAACCTCGAGTGTTCACTAACCAGGTGGCCTTTGCTAAATTAATCTCCCAGTTCTTGAAAGTCCCCCCACCCAGTGCCTTCAAAGTGGTTTTAAGCAGGCCATTGCACCATTCAACTTTCCCGGCTGCTGGCACATGATAAGGAATATAGTACACCCACTCAATGCCATGTTCTCTAGCCCAGGTGTTTATAAGGCTGTTCTTGAAATGAGTCCCGTTGTCAGACTCAATCCTCTCAGGGGTACCATGTCTCCACAGGATTTTCTTTTCAAGGCCCAGGATGGTGTTCCGGGCAGTAGCGTGAGGCACAGGGTAGGTCTCCAACCATCCAGTTGTGGCTTCCACCATGGTCAGCACATAGCGCTTGCCTTGGCGGGTTTGGGGAAGGGTGATGTAGTCAATCTGCCAGGCTTCCCCGTACTTATACTTGGACCATCGCCCGCCATACCATAGGGGCTTCACCCGCTTGGCCTGTTTGATGGTAGCACACGTCTCACAGTCATGGATAACCTGAGAAATACTGTCCATGGTTAGATCCACCCCTCGGTCTCGTGCCCACTTATAGGTGGCATCTCTGCCCTGGTGACCTGAGGCATCATGGGCCCATCGAGCTAGGAACAACTCTCCCTTGTGTTGCTAATCTAAGTCTATCTTTGACACCTCTATCTTTGCAGCTTGATCTACCTGCTCGTTTTTTCGGTGCTCCTCATTAGCCCGACTCTTGGGGACATGGGCATCTACATGACGGACTTTGACAGGTAGCTTTCTACCCGAGTGGCAATGTCCTTCCACTCATCTGCAGCCCAGATTGGCTTTCCCCTACGCTGCCAATTGGCCTTTTTCCACCTGTCCAGCCAACCCCACAGAGCATTGGCCACCATCTACGAATCAGTGTAGAGGTAGAGCTTTGGCCACTTCTCTCTTTCAGCAATGTCCAGGGCCAGTTGAACAGCTTTGAGTTCAGCAAGTTGGCTTGACCCACCTTCTCCTTCAGTGGCTTCTGCAACCTGTCGTGTGGGGCTCCATACGGCTGCTTTCCTCTTTCGTTTCATCCCTACGATGCGGCAGGAACCATCAGTGAAAAGAGCATAGCATGTTTCTTCTGCTGGCAGTTGGTTGTATGGTGGACCCTCTTCTGCACGTGTCACTTGTTCCTACTCCTCTTCATCTGTGAGACCAAAGTTTTCACCTTCCGGCCAGTTTGTAATTATCTCCAAAATCCCAGGGCGATTTGGGTTTCCAATGCGGGCGCGCTGAGTGATGAGGGCAATCCATTTGCTCCACATGGTGTCGGTGGCGTGATGAGTGGAGGGAACCTTTCCTTTAAACATCTACCCCAGCACCGGTAGTCGAGGTGCCAGCAGGAGTTGTGCTTCTGTGCCAATCACCTCTGAGGCTGCTTGAACTCCTTCATAGGCAGCCAAGATTTTCTTCTCTGTTGGAGTGTAGTTGGCTTCGGACCCTCTGTAGCTTCGGCTCCAGAATCCCAGTGGTCGGCCCCGAGTCTCCCCAGGCACCTTCTGCCAAAGGCTCCAGGACAGGCCATTGTTCCCGGCTGCTGAGTAGAGCACATTCTTCACATCTGGTCCCGTCCTGACTGGGCCAAGGGCTACTGCATGAGCATCTCCTGTTGATCTGGGCAAAGGCTTGTTGCTGTTCAGGGCCCCAGTGGAAATCGTTCTTCTTGCGGGTGACCAGGTAGAGAGGGCTCACAATCTGGCTGTACTCAGGAATGTGCATCCTCCAGAAACCTATGGTGCCTAGGAAAGCTTGTGTTTCCTTCTTGCTGGTCGGTGGAGACATTGCGGTGATCTTGTTGATAACCTCAGTGGGAATCTGCCGCTGTCCATCTTGCCACTTTACTCCCAGGAACTGGATCTCTCGGGCAGGTCCCTTGACCTTGCTCTGCTTGATGGCAAAACCAGCTTTCAGGAGAATTTGGATGACCTTCTCTCCTTTCTCAAACACTTCCATTGCCGTGTTTCCCCACACAATGATGTCATCGATATACTGTAGGTGCTCCTGCATTCTATCTCTGTGGACAAACCTCTCCCTCACATTCATTAAAAGCCGCTCATAAAGGGAAAGGGGCCCTGGCTCCCTTATGAATACCTGATTCACACCTGAGTCCTGGGTCAAGGGTCCCAAATTCCTTGCCTCACTACTATCTAGCTGCACGCCTGTTCCAATAAGGTCCCAGACCCGAACTAACCAGGCTGTATAAGCCTCACGTCCCCGTCGTGCAAGATCTTTTTGCAGATTACGGAGACTTTCATATGTCAGGGACTCAGTAATGATCTCAACCTCTGACTCCCCCGCGGGTTGTGAGGGCCCTCCTTTCTTATCCTTGTTGCCTGGGTGCTCTGATTTCACCTTGTACTTCTTTGTTTCCACAGGGGCCACTGCTGCTGGCTGGGGTGCCCCTGTGGTTCAGCTGGAACCTGGACGGTTGTGACGTCTGTGGGTTCCGCTGCTGCACCATCAGACTCTCCTTTGTCGGGGCAGGGGGGGTTTCCCAGCAGCTGGGGCTAATGAGGCTACTACAGGGGAAAGGTACTCCCTCAGCATCTCACCTATCTCTTTCACCCAATCTGGGTGGTTTATTCCTGAGGCAGGCTGTGGGGCAGGCTCAGGCTGTGGGGCAGGGTCAGGCTGTGGGGCAGTATCCTTATTCTCTAGAGGAGGTATCAGGGTGGTTATCCAGGTCAGTCTCCCCTTACCTCTAAATGCTAAACAGAACAGGCATACCAGCAACACCAGCCACTGTATGATGTCATTAACATTCAGAGATTTGAACCCTTCAAAGACTGGTGGGGTAGGCCCAAAGAGCCGGGTGAAGGGTTGGGAAAAGGTTTCCCCTGGTGTTATAAATAAATTCTGTTCAATGATCTGTGTTTTAGTTACTTGATTGTTAAGTAATTCCATTATGTATAAAGAATTTGCCTTATTCCTGTTTTAATACTGATTTATTACCTTATTTACTTGTTTGTTAATTAAGAATTCACCTTATTACCTGTATCTCTGCTCCCATTTGCCGGATAGTGTCTGAATATGCAAATAAAAAGAACGCTGGAATTCTGGGAACAACCCAAGAACAAGAGACTCTGAAAAGCAGGGAACCAAAGTAAAATCCAGGACTGTAGTCACATTTTAGACTAGTGCAAGAAATACGGGGGTCCGCCGAAGCAGCTTCATTTAGTCGCCATGACCTGAGAAGGAGTCCCCCATCGCTGGATGACCCCTGATCAGCGACGCGAAACGGACTCCCCGGCAAGGGAAAAAGCCCGTGAGGGGGGGTGGGAGTCCCCAGCTTTGCTGTGAAGCGAAGCTGTGTGTACCTCCTCCTCCACGTTGCCAAGGGAGCAAGCAAGCTCTGCCCCAAGGCCAAGGTTGATAATAAAGAAACATACAAAACCAGCAAGTCTCTGACTCTCTCTTATTTTTTCCAGAACATGCATGGTCATTAGCACTCATGGGTGTATCCACTCATCAGTGAAACATATATTGACCTTTCTGTGTTTAGAAGCTAGAAAAAGCCATGAAATCTGACATCTGGCCTTCTTTAGGGGTGTATGGTCAGCATCAGATCCCTTGGTTCTTCCTTGAACCCTGGCCAGGCTTTGGGTGAAACCCAAGAGGAGAATGAAAGCAGATGTTCCTGCACTAGAAGTGCTGTCAGTTTGTTTATTCAGCACTGTCAGAGCTGGGCCCTCTCACAGCCAGGTTGGAGCCTCACCTGGGGCTGGAGGCACCTGCAGGAATTCCCAGTGTCCGGGAGAGGCTCTGCAGTCCTTGGCTGTGACAGCTTCCCCAGCTGATGTGTGGATCTGGGTGATGGGAAAGTCTGAGGGGACCTGGTGCTGTCTCTTTCTTAATCACTGCAGGCAATCTTTGGTAGTGATGATTGGGTGCATTGCTGAGCTTCTCCTTTGCTGATTCTTTGCACTTTTGCATTATAATAAATCACAGAATTCCGGAACTTAGTGTCTGTGTCTTTGGTGCTGACCCTGCTCACCAGCAGAACAGACACTGCGGCCCCACAGAACCAAAGGTGCCGTGTGACACTGCGGGGCCTGGTGTGACCAAGGGTCACTTGTGTCACTCTGTCACCAAGGACACCTCTCTGCCATTGCAGGACTCTTAGAACCGAGGGCCATTGTGGCACTGCAGGACCTCATGAAACCAAGTGGACCATAGTGACGCTTTGTGGTCTCATGGAACCAGGATGAAATTGTTACATTGCGGACCCCAGGAATCAAGCAGCCATTTTTCCTCTTCATGGCCTCATGGAACCATGGAGACCATTGTGACACTGCAGGGACCTGTATAACCAAAGGTCCATTGTTTTCCTCTGGCTGGCACTGCAGAGTCCAGACTCTCCCTGCCCCTGTCCCAGCCCCAGAAGCAGCAGAGTCAGGTCTGGCCCTGCAGCAGGGACTGGAGGCCATGGGGCTCAGGGACAGGGACTCTCTCTGCTTCCTGGAGATTTTCCCCCTGCAGGTGTTTCCCTGTGCCTGATCTCTCCCTGCCAGCACTCACAGACCCCAAATCTCTGTGCACTCTCCCTGGCCCTACAGAACCCTGCCTGTTTGCAGGGCACTGGCTGGGGGCAGGTTCTGTTTGCAGCTTGGAGAAAGGACAGGTCAGCCTCAGCCTGATGGGCCCTGATGCCGAGGCAACAAGATAATGCTTGAACTGTGCAAAAAGCTGTAGCTGTGCAGAAAGAAATAGTTCCCTTGTAACAAGGAATGGGAATGAAGCTCTTTTCAGAAATAAGCAAATTTAGCAGAACAAGCTGTATTGGTTTGGCACGGCCTGGTTTTTGGCAGCAGGGGCACCACGGGTATCCATGGGATGCAGAGATCCACTCAGAGCCCATGGGGATCCATGGGAATGCAGAGATCCACTCTGAGCCCATGGGGATCCATGGGATGCAGAGATCCACTCTCAGCCCATGGGGATCCATGGGGATGCAGAGATCCACTCTCAGCCCATGGGGATCCATGGGGATGCAGAGATCCACCCACAGCCCCTGGGGAGGTGCCCATCCCAGAGCGGGTGGATGCCTGGATGAGGCTGTGATCCCGTGGGAGACCCGGTGGAGAGAGGGGGCCCTGCTTCCAGGCTGGAGCAGCCTGTCCTTGGAGGACTGCACCCCGTGGGAGGAGAGCCCCATGCTGCAGCAGTTTGGGAGGACTGTGTGCCCGTGGGAGGGACTCACGTTGCAGCAGGTGCGGTAGGGCTGCTGCTCGTGAGAGTGGACCCATGCTGGGGCAGTTCATGGAGAACTGTATCCAGTGGGAGGGACTCCATGGCCATATGAGGGAAGGGCTCCTCTCCCAGAGCACCAGAAGAAGATCTCTAGATGAAATGAAAAAAATTCCCATGTCCTGTCTCTCTGTGCTGTCATGGGAAGGAGGGATGGGCTGGATGGAAAAAAGGTGATTTAAGGGTTTCTTTTTTCCTCTCATTATTCTCCTGTGATTCTGCTAGTATTAAAATTCACTTTGCAACTCGAGCCTTTTTTGCATTTGAAATATTTCTCCTGGTCCTTATGTCACTCATGAGGTGTTTGTTAATATTTTTTTCCTTCTCTGCCCAGCTGTTGCAGGGGAGGATGAGTGAAGGACTCTTGTGGGTGCCTGGCAGTGGGCCAGTGTCCAACCATGACACAAGGTAACTGCAAACAGCTGACCCCTGGCTATTTGAGCAGGCAATCTTATAGAGCATTTGCAGGAAGCAGGGGTAATAAGTTCAAGTGCCAGGAAGTTTTCTGAGTCTTCATCAAAACAACCACCAGGAGGCCGACGAGCGCCGCGTGCAGAGACCATGCATGTACTACAAGGGCTTGCATAATCATGTGATTATAGAATAAGTTACAACATGAAGGTTAGGAAAGTATAATGAGAATAAAAATAAAACCAAAACTAACATACAAACATAGTACTGTGTGAGGACAGACATGTAAGTTTGTAGTGGATATATCCCACTCACTCCTAGCACTGAGTAAAGATACCTCCTCTAAAAGCCTTATAGTATGCGCTACTGATTTCTTGCCTAGTTTTCCTGGGTTTTTTGCCCATCTCATTGCCTGCAAAGTTGGACATACCAGCAGGAATTCACAATTGCTGGGAGAGGTTCTTTAGTCCCTGGCTATGAAAGCTTCCCCCTGATGATGTGTGGAACCAAGGAGATCATTCTGACAATGCAGGGACTCTTTATAACCAAGGGTCCATTGTTTTGCTCTCCCTGCCCCAGCCCTGCAGAGCAGCCCAGACCTGTCTGGCCCTGCAGCAGGAACTGGAGGCACTGGAGGTCAGGAACAGCCACTCTGTGTCTGGAATGCTCAGGACATGCTCAGCTCAGGCAGCTCGTGCAGCCCCAGGGCCAGCCCCGCTGCCCAGCACAGCAGCACAGAGTTGGCCCCGGGGCTCCTCAGGCAGCTCCTGCTGCCCCAGGGACAGGGCAGCCTCTTGCCAGGGCTCCTCTGCACAGCCACGGGCTCCTGCTCTGCTCCTGGCACATGCCAGCTGCCCACAGAGCCTTTGCCAGGGGAACACGTCTGTGCTGGCCTGAGCAGCCATTGCTGCAGCCCCTGCCCTGCTGCCCACAGCCCCGAGCTGGGGCTGCTGCTCTGCAGAGCACGGGGGCTGTGCTGCCCGGGGCCCTGGGCTGCCTCTGCTGGGCTCTGCTGCTCAGGCTGGGAGACAGAGGCAGCTGATGCTGCTCCCTGCACTGACCCCCTCGCACACAGGCTCTGCTGGGGCCATGGAGGCTGCTCAGAGGTGCCTGCCTTGTTCCAGGGCTGCCCCATGGCCTTGGGGCTGCCCTGCATCCTCCTGGGGAAGTTCCCTGAGGGTCAGACCAGCCCGTGCCCAGACTCCTTTCCCTGTGCCTGCTGTGTCCCCTGGGGCTGCAGAGCTCTCCTGGCTCACAGCACACATTCAGTCCTTGATCTCGGGGTGAGCCCACCCTGGCCAGGCCTGTGCCCAGGGAGCTCCACTCCCTGCTGATCCCTGGCACACACTGTCCCTGCAGGTGCCCTGTGTTCTCCTGGCAGCTCCCAAGGCCCTCCAGACAAACTTCCCCTGCCATCAGCCCTGGCACCAGCTGCAGAGCCCCAGCCAGGTTCAGCACAGACCATTCCCCATCTGATGGGCCCTGGCCACCAACAAGCAGAACCTGAGCCAGCCCTGAGTGCCCTGAAGGCCACACTGGGACCCTGATCTCATCCCACTGAGCCCTGGGAGAACAAGGAACACAAGGAGCCTCTTCAGAGTCTGTTCCTTGGGCCTGTTCCTGAGAGGGACTCTGCAGGGAGAGCAAAGCCTTCCTGCCCTGCCCTCAGGAGATCCCTTTGCTGCTGCAGCTGCTGTGCTGGAGCCCAGCTGTGTCCCAGCAGTGCCCATGGCCTGTCCCTGCCTGTGGGCACAGCACGGACACGCAGCAGCACAGTGACCAAGCTGCCAGAGCACTCGGGCCTGACAGCCACAGCAGGGCTGGGAAGGAGAGGCTGGAGTTGGGAAGAGCAGATGTGGGAAGAGCCAGGGCCATTGTCCCTGGCTGTGCTGCTGTGCTGGGAGTCTCTTCCCTCCACCTCTGCTCACAGGCACTGCCCCTGCAGAGACAGAGAAGGGCTGAGGAAACATCTTGGACACACAGGGCAGAGCAGGACACTTTATTTTACATAAATGCACAGTGATGATGGCTCCTTACTGTCTCTGCTTAACACAAGCATGGGAGGTGCCGATGTAGAAATACAGTGACCAATGGGATCCTTTTTGGAAAATATATTAAAAAAAAAAAAAAAAAAAAAAAGAGGAATATTAAAATACACCAAATAGAATAACAATAAAGACACATGGCACAAAAGCAGTCTGGGCCTGGAATGAGTTTCATTCTGAATGCTATGCAGAAACAAAGAGGCACTCGATTATTTCTGAAAAGCACAGAGTGGTCACATTCCTCAGGGCATCCTCATGCTCCTGGTTCCTCAGGCTCCAGATGAGGGGGTTCAGTGTTGGAGGCACCAGCGAGTACAGAAGTGACAGTGCCAGATCCAGGGATGGGCACCAGGGTGGCACAGGTGACCTTTAGGCTTTGCAGGGCCCAGGCACAAGGGCTGTGCCCGAGTCAGGGCTGAGCTCACACTCTGTGGGCTGGGGCAGAGCCCAGGCAGAAATCAGCCCCTGCCCCAGCAGCTCTGCAGTGGTGGCCACCAGGCCGGGTTGCCAAGGGAGGCTTCTGGCCATGGCCTGCAGGGAGCTGCTGCTGCCAAGGTGCCTTTGGTGTCCCAGGCTCTCCTGGCACAGCTCCCAGCACTCTGCACTTGTGCCCGAGGCCTTCACTGTGTTGGGGCTGGCCTGGGGCTTTTCCTGCAGCGGGACCTGGCCTGGCCATGGCACAGGAAAGGCAGTTCCTGCTGGAGCAGGAGGCTCTGCCTGCAATGGGCTCAAACAACCCCACAAGGCCTGTTTTCAAAGTCCCCAGTGGGAAATGAAGAAGAGGATTCATGGTTCTTTTAGGTGAATAATGCTGAAAGCAGCCTGACTCCTCCATCCCCAGTTCAACATCCCGAGAGGGAGCTGAAGCTGTGGCAGAGCTGGAAAAATTCCCAGATAAAGGAACAACCAAGTGACACCACTGAGAGCTTCTGCAGAGCTGCTGAGCTGGCACAGCCTGGGCACATCTGACTGACAGGGCAGCACTTCAGGCTAGAACAGCCCCATCCCGAATTTTACCTGCAACACCTCCTGACAGTTCCCTTCTTGGTGGGGTATGGAGATTCCTCCCTGGAGGGCAGACACCCTCAAGGTCACTGCCTGAGGCTGAGCTGAAGAGATTTGCCCAGGATCATTGGTCTGAGGGAGAGACACCCATCTCTACTTAATAACAGTTTTTCTTTAATACAATTGCTTCAAAATTGCTTCCTAGAGCACTATATTAAAATCGGTGTTACAGCTCCTACCCTATGGAGTAGGTAATTCTGATTAAGACCTTTCTGTCTAGCCATGATCATAATCAATCATATCTATATGTACACAAATGCTTTTGGTTTTCCATCCTTATTGTTGTGGGACGAAGTTGTACAAAGGTTCAATTCCACCTGTATAATCCTTTACACAGAAATCTTTAACAAAGTCTGGGGCTGGGATTGGATCCAGTAAGTCCCAGGATCCTCTCACAGAAAGAGTTTGTAAAGCCTGGTTTGGGGAGCTTGGGGGTATGATTGGGGTGTTGGGGGTCCTTTCTGCACCTTGTGACCCAACAGGAGCTTGCTTAATAAATTTTGCCTGAAGCTCCCACTCTGTCCATGACAGGAACCCCTGTGAGTGCCTGTGACATCCCGGCTCTTTGGCAGCCTGGAGACTCCTGGGATGTCCCATGGAGCCCCTGTGAGTGTCTGTCACCTCACTGTTCTTTAGGAGCACAGGGATGTCACCACTGGACTCCTGCCACTGCCTGGGACAAATTGGCTCCTTGGCAGTAGAGACACCTCTGTTGTCACTGTGCAGCCCTGTGACTGTCTGTCACCTCATGACCCTTAGGAAGATTAAGGACCCCTGGGATGTCACCATGGAACCCCTGTGAATGAGTGTGGCCAAACAGATCTTCAGGAGCCCAGAGACCCCTCAGATGCCAGCATGGAGCCCCTGTGCCTGCACGTGAGCTTATAGTCCTTTAGCAGGTGGAAACCCCTGGAATGTATCAATTTAAATAGATTGCTCTGCTGAGCAATCTATTAGAATCTATTTAGAATAGATTCTTCTGCTCTGCTGAGGATGTATACTCAGGAGCTTGGAGGTTCCCTGATGAATTTTAGTTCTCCAGAGGCTTGCTCAGTCTTAGTTCTTCAGTTCAGGAATTCAGTGCCAAAGGCTCATTAGTATTTCAAAACACCCTAAACAAGACAAGCCCCTTGGAATAATTTAATTTCAAGTCTTCAATTCTTATGTGGTTACTTAGACAGATTATTGAAGTATGTTCAAAGAGAATACACTATGTCTTTGAAAAATGCAGAGATAATATTTTTTGTCCTGTTTAGTTTTGTTTTCCTGTTTATAGATTGATATCAGCAATCTCCAGTTGACATTGATGCCCATAAACTCCTCGTGCACTCTGAATAGATATGAAAATCAATATGACCCTTCATGGCTGACAATCAATCACTTTTCCCCCCCCCACCCCACCATTTCCCTCCTCCAGCCCCTGGGACTCAGAGCAGCCTTGTGCCAATCTGAGCTTCCTCCTCTCCAGGCTGCAGCTGCAGCTTTCAGCTCCTTGGCACCAGCTCCCACCTGCTTTCCTTGCAGAAGGAGCTGCCTGAGACACAGAGGGATGTTCATTTATTGCCAGCCAACAAAACCAAGGGAAGGCACAGCCCCATGAAAAACAGAAATCCAGCCAGTGACACAATCAGAGGGGAAGATCAGGATTCCTTCTCCTGCCATCATACAATTCCAGGAAATTCCTGGTCTCTCCTGGTGGGAAAACTTTGGCATTTCTTAAAAGTGCTCAAACGACCCAGCTAATGAAGATGTGCTCGTGCACCTCGCAAGCTGCAGGTCCTGTACAGCCCTGCAGGGCTCCTGTCCCATCTGCTGTGCTCCAGTGTAAAACAGGGCCCAGCACTGTCCCAGGATCATTAGAGAGCTGAATTGGAAAGGACCTCAGCAAGTCAGCAGCCCAAGCTGTCAGAAACTGGGCCAGACCAAGTGGATCAAGGCTTGATTTGGTCTGGATTGGAAAATCCAAAGGACAGGGAGGGGGCAGCATCTCAGCATCTGGCTGAGCCCATGGGAACAAAGGTTTCCTCCTGTCCTGGCTGAAGCTCCCCTCTTTCACCCTATATCATTGTCTTTTGTCTCCCACCAGGCCCCCGGTGAAGAGCCTGGCTCTGTGTTCTCCATCACCTCCTCGGTGGCACTGCCAGGCTGGCATGAGGAGCCCCTCAGCCTTCCCTGCTCGGGGCTGGACAAGCCCAGCTCCCTCAGCCTCTGCTCACAGCCAAAGGGCTCCAGCCCCACCTTGGAGCCCTTCCCTAACCCTGCTGCAGCTGCCAGACATCTTTCCTGCCCTGGGGAACCCAAGCCAGGCCACAGTGACCTGGATCATGCACGTCCTTGATGTCCTGGTCACACAGCCCAGTCCCTTGTCCCCGTGTCAGGCTCTGGGGTCAATCCTGTGGAACATCCTTTGGTGGAGGCTGTGGCTCCAGGTGCACTGGGGGGATTCTGGGGGACAGGGGACCCTGCTGACAGAACAGCATTGGACTTCATGGGGGTAACTGTGATGGGGGCTGGGGTGGCATGACCAACCCAGTGATGTCACACAGCCACCCAGTACTGTCACAGACAACTCTGTGATGCCATAATCTGCTTTGTGATGTCACAGAGATGCCAATGATGTCATAGCTGCTCGATGATCTCACTAACCCACTGTGCGATGTCATAGCCCACTCTGTGACCTCATGTTACAGATGATAAATGGTCTACACCTGGTGAGCTAACATCAATGATCATTCTCCAAAACCACTGGCCCATGGAAACCCACCATGCCCATTGTGTAAGAAGGGACCTGGAATTCACCAGCCTCAGTGTCCTGCCAGCTCAGCCAGGCTGACTGGAACATTGGGGTCTGTGAGCACCAAGGGACCACCAGAGAGACCCCCAGGACAGAAGAGTGCGTGCAAAAGGGGAGGGGAAATATGTAATGATTTTCTGGGAAATGATTATCAAATGTATGTTTAGTCCAGGACCATCAATCAATATGAATGCAAAATACAGAATATAAACAGAAACTTTCCTGTACTCAGCATGCACGGCTTTGGAGGAGCTGTTCCCCTGTGCATCCAGCCAAATAAACAACACTGCTTCTAAATGCTACATTGGTGTTAAGGAGTTTTTTTATTTTACCAAATTGTTGGTAACACTCCCACTGCCAAGTGAAAGCTCTGTCTGCCTGCTGTTCACAAACAGAGAAGGGCTGGTGGGAGATGTGATGGACTGAGGCTGCCTGGGGTACAGTGACCATGAAATAATCAACTTTCCAGAATTCTGGGAAAGAAGGAAAGGCATCAACAAAACATCTACACTGAAATTATGGAGGGCAGACTTGGCCTCTATAGGATGCAGATTTAGGGAGTACCGAATCAGGTACTGATTTTTATAAGGGAAACAGCCCTTAAAAATAGGAGAGCCCAGGAAGGATGGACACACTTCAAGAAAGGAATCTTAAGGGGAGGGGAGCATCCTGTCCTGGTGTGCCAAAAGATGAGCAGTGATGAAAATGACTGGCCTGGCAGTCCATGGTACTTTTATGGGAACTCAGGAAAAAAAAAAAAAAAAAAAAAAAAAAAAAAAGAAAAAAAAGCTGCAACACCTCTGACAGAAGGTCAGGCAAATCAGGAAATGTTTAAGGATGTTTTGAGGTCATGGGGAAAGAAAATTAGAGAGGTGAAGATCAGTTAAAATTTAACCTGGCCAGTTTTCTGAAAAATTAAAATGTTTCCACAATAAATTTATAGCAAAATGTGGGATAAGGAAAATTTTTAGTCTTTATTGCATACTGTGAGGAATATAGTAACGAGAGATAAGGAAAAGGCTGAGCTGCTTAACACCTTGTTTGTCTCATTTTTCAACAATCAGACAGGTTGTCCTCAGGACAAGTGTTCTCCTGAGCTGGTAGATGGGCACAGGGAGCAGAACAGGCCCCCTGTCATCCAGGAGGAAGCAGCTGGTGACCTGCTGAGCCACTCAGATGCTCACAGGTGCTCTGTGGGACCAGATGGGATCCATCCTAGGGGGATGAGGCAGCTGGTGGAGGAGCTCACCAAGCTGCTCTCCATCATTTCTCATCAGTCCTGGCTCAGCAGGGAGGTCCCAGAGGACTGGAGGTGCCAATGTGAGCCCATCCCCAAGAAGGGCTGGAAGGAGGATCTGGGGAACTCCAGGCCTGTCAGCCTGACCTCGGTGCCCAGCAAGGTTCTGGAACAGATCACCTGGAGAGCCATCACAGGGCACCCACAGGATGGCTGAGGGATCAGACCCAGCCAGAGTGGATTTCAATGTCTGCATTGATGATCTGGATGAGGGGATTGAGTCCACCATCAGCAAATTTGCAGATGACACCAAGCTGGGTGTGAGTGTGGATCTGCTGGAGGGTAGGAGGGCTCTGCACAGGGACCTGGACAGGCTGGATCCAGGGCCCAAATCCAACAGTGGGAGGTTTAACAAGACCAAGGGCCAGGTCCTGCACTTTGGCCACAACAACCCCTGCAGTGCCTACAGGCTGGGGACAGAGTGGCTGGAGAGCGTCCAGGCAGAAAGGGACCTGGGGCACTGATGGACAGCAGGCTGGACATGAGCCAGCAGTGTGCCCAGGTGGCCAAGAAGGCCAATGGCACCTGGCCTGGATCAGGAATGGTGTGGCCAGCAGGAGCAGGGCAGTGATTCTTCCCCTGTGCTCAGCACTGGTTGAGGCCACACCTGGAGTGCTGTGTCCAGTTCTGGTCCCCCCAATTTAGGAAGGACATGGAGGGACTGGAGCGTGTCCGGAGAAGGGCAACAAGGCTGGTGAGGGGTCTGGAACACAAGTCCTGTGAGGAGTGGATGATAGAGCTGGGGTTGTTTATCCTGAAGAAGAGGAGGCTCAGGAGAGACAAGGTTGGATCAGGGCACAGTTGGGCTTGATGATCTCCAAGGTGTTTTCCAACCTTGCTGATTCTGTGATTCTCTAAAGCCACCCTTGGAGCAGTTGCAGGATGAGCCCTGGGCCTCCTCCTCAGAAGGTCCAGCAGGCCCAGGTCCCTCTAGGTTCTCCTCACAGCCCCAAATCCCATCCTGTCAGTCCTGCAGATCCTCTGCAGCTCCTCCTCATTGCCCAGAACAGGGAGCCCCACAGCCAGACACAGCAGCCCAGATGTGCCCCCCTGGCCTGTGGTGCCTCTGGCAAGGGAACAGCCTGAGGCACTGCAGGAGCCTGCAGACAATTGCTGCAGCACTTGTAGGATGATCCTGCTCCCCAAGGGACGTTCCCATGGTGTGATGCTGTTTGCTCCCAACCTGCCCAACGGCCACCCTGGGCTGCTCACGGGGCTTTTCTCTGCTGAGCATCGGCCTGGGCGTGTTCTGGAGAGAGCCTGGGCAAGGAGCCTGGAGCCCCCAGGCCCTGGCCTGAGGCGTCATCGCTGCCCCAGCAGTGCCCATGGCCTGTCCCTGCTGCAGCCCCGGCACTGCCACCCCCAGCACTGTGCCCGGCCCCGAGAGCGCTCAGGCCCTACAGCAGCAACCAGGGCCAGGAGGGCAGCGGGGCAGGGGCACGGGAGCAGCACTGGCAACCACCAAGTGCTGCTGCTGCTGGGCACAGCTTGCTGTGCCAGCACTGATCTGCCCCAGCTCTGCACACAGACATTGCTGCTGCAGCTCCAGAGAAGGGAACAAAAGGGAGATCTCTGATGAAACTTTGCGGTGAGATCCTTTTCCTCATTTGAAGCTACTGAGAGCACAGTTCCTCCACAGATACAGTCTAGAGCCACAGAAATCATGGAGAGAAACAATACCAGAAAGGGCACAAACAATGTCCTTCCTTTGCGATCATCACTGAAAATTAATACAAAGAAAAAACCCTGACCACGCAACGAATAAGTGAATTTTATTACAAGTGATTTGCAGAAACTATCAAGCAGTTTAGTGTTTCTGAAATCGTCCAATCATCAGTGTCCACACTGCAGCCTTGAGCTCCTGGTTCCTCAGGCTGTAGATGAGGGGGTTCAGGCTGGAGGCACCACCGAGTACAGAACTGACAGGGACAGATCCAGGGATGGAGGAGATGGAGGGGGGCTTCAGGTAGGCAAAATGCCAGTGCTGAGGAACAGGGAGACCACAGCAGATGAGGGAGGCAGGTGGAAAAGGCTTTGTGCCGTCCCTGCTCAGAGGGGATGCTCACCACGCCCTGAAGATCTGCACATACGAGAAAACTATGAACAGAAAACAGCAAAAAAATAAACAGATGGAAAACAAAAGAAGCCCAAGTTCTCTGAGTTTGGAGTGTGAGCAGGAGAGCTTGAGGATGTGTGGGATTTCACAGAAGAACTGGCCCAGGACATTGCCCTGGCACAGGGGCAGAGAAAATGTATTGGCCGTGTGCACAGAGCATTGAGAAAGCCACTGGCCCAGGCAGCTGCTGCCATGTGGGCACAAGCTCTGCTGCCCAGGAGGGTCCCGTAGTGCAGGGGTTTGCAGATGGACACGTAGCGGTCGTAGCACATGATGGTCAGGAGGAAATTCCGTGTGAAATAAAGAAAAACCTGCTGCAGCACATCCTTCATAGGAGATGGTCCTGGTGTCCCAGAGGGAATTGTGCATGGCTTTGGGGACAGTGGTGAGGATGGAGCCCAGGTCGTGAGGGCCAGGTTGAGCAGGAAGAAGAACATGGGCGTGTGCAGGAGGTGGCCGCAGGCTACGGCGCTGATGATGAGGCCGTTGGCCAGGAGGGCAGCCAGGGAGATGCCCAGGAAGAGGCAGAAGTGCAGGAGCTGCAGCTGCCGCGTGTGTGCCAATGGCAGCAGGAGGAAGTGGCTGATGGAGCTGCTGTTGGACATTTGCTGTGTCTGGCTGTTTCAACCTGTAGGAGGAAAGAGATTGAAATTTGACAGGAGATTTGTTATAGAAGAGTCAAAACCCTTTCTCACAGACCATTCCCTGCCAATAAATACCACCCCTTTGTCTACATCTTGCAGAACTTCTGTCATCTTGGTTGCTGGAGATTGCTGCTGGCCAATACTCACTGAGGAGACAGACCTCAAGCAGCAGCACACCTAGGAGTTAGCCCTGACCCCCAGTCAGTGCAGGGGAACACTGAGGGCAGAGCCAGTCCTGGTGTTTGAACTTGGACAAAGAATCTCCTCCTTAAGGCACAGGAGCTGCCAGGGTGAAGGGATGGGGATTGAAGGAGGCAGGACAAGAGATTCTGCTGCACCTGGGGAGAACAGAGTCCAGTGAGGCAGGAGGATTGTCTGAGCCTTAGTGCAGACTGAGGGGAGCTGTTCTGTCCCTCTCTCCTGTTCCCAGCTGCCCTGGACTTGCACCTTTCTGAGCTCCACTCCTGTGTTACCCTGGAAAGCCAGGAGACACTGCTGAGAGCAGAGGGATCCCTGGCACACAAAGTGGCTCCTGCCTTTCCCAAAGTCAGGGAGAGTCTGCTCATTCCCAGCCTGCCCTGCCCAGAGCTCCCCAGGGCAGAGGGAGCTGGGACACCCCATTGCTGTGCTCAGCCTGCACAGGAGGAGCCCAAGGGCTGGGCCTGAGCCTGCAGCTGGAACTGCCATTCCCAGAGAGCCCGTCAGCAATGCCAGGAGCACCTGGGCAAGGCAAGGAGAGAGAGAGCTGGGCCCTGAGGAAAAGCCTTTCCCTGCCCAGCCCTGCACAGCCCCTGGCAGGCAGCAGCAGTGCAGGACAGTGGCCCTCAGGCCCTGGTCAGCAGGGAATGGGCACATGGCAGGAGAGATGCCCTTCATCTCTGGGGCTGCTCTGCCGGCCCAGGAGGGGACTGAGGGCCCCGAGCCCCCGGGCTGAGGGCTGTGCTGGCTGCGAGGGGACACAAGAGCTGTGCTGCTCAGGGCAGTGTGTGCCCTGCAGGGCAGGGCCGGCAGGTGCCACATCTCCCTGCAGCAGGGCTTCCCTCAGCACTGCCTCCCTCCCTCCCTGCCCACGCCTCTGCTGCTGGAGCTGTCCCAGCCCGAGCTGTTCCTGTGGCCCCGGGCTCCTTCCCTGCCAGTGCTGCCAGAGCCCAGCCCAGCCCCTGGGCCAGCTCTGCCCTGCAGCTGCTCGGGGCTGCAGGGATTAAAGAACAGCTCCCCCAGGCCTGGGCACCATGGAAAGGGGATGCTGCATGGATCTGGAGGCTGGGGAGCTGGAGGCACTTGCTGAGGTTCCCAGGAAAACTCAGGTCATGTTTAAGAGCCTCAGCCCTGTCTGCCTGCACAGATGAGTTTCCATTCCCACCAAGTGAGCCAGGGGAAATGGGAGCAGATTTAGGAAAGCAGAGACTCAAGTAGAAATTCCTGCCCTGAATGAGCTCATGAAAAGTCCCTCAGAAATGACCTGGGCATGAGCTGGAGCTCTGAGCAGCCCTGGCCCACACAGCACCCTCTCCACAGCAGCAGGACCTGCCCTGGCAGGAGTCACTCCTGCACCCACAGCTCCCCTCCACCATCCATGGGAGCTCCCAGGCAGGCTGAGAGCTGCCCCTGGCAGGTGGCAGATGCCCTGGCCTGGCCAAGAGCCCTCAGGGCTGCAGGAGCTGCTCTGCACGACAGCCCTGGGCACCCCTGGCTGCAGCCCCAGCTTCAGCCCCTGCAGCCGTCCCTGGCAGCAGGAGCCGTCCTGCCCTGTCCCTCTGACGGTGCCCAGGGCAGCCCCGCTCTGGAGCACATCCTCCCCCAAAGCAGAAAGGGCAGCAGAGCCATCCTTACAGTCATGTCAGTCCTGTCCTGGGTCAGCTTGAGGAGATCCCTGCAGCCAGAGACTGACTGTGTCAGGAGTGGTGATGGTTTCTCCATGAAAAAGCTCAGAATTTTCAAAAGGTGTGAAGATTTCTCTTTGAATAATCTCAGAATTATACTTCCAGCTTCTTTAAGTCTCTGCTTCACTCCTATTAGGTACCCGCAGGCAGTGCCCTCAGCCCTGCTGGGCTGGGAGAGGAGCTGCTCCTCAGGAGAAATGTCTTTTTGAAGCTCTTCTTTATTGCCAAGAGCTGCCTCTATGCCAGGAGCCCAGCCCAGCTCATCAGTACAGACACAGCACCAGGACTTTAATGACCCTCTCAGGGCTTTGGTGTTGTTTACATCACTCAGTTCCTGAGAGTGTCTTCAAAAAACTTCTTAAGAACTCAAAATTGAAAATGAAACACTGAAGTTCCTTAAAGTTTTAATGGTCCCACTGAGGGACATGAGTGAGAAAAGTGTCCCCCATGTTCCCATTAGAGCAGAACACTGCAGGCAGTGATGACAGGTGAGGACAAACAAGGCAAAGGTGTCTCTGATGCTGAGCAAACCTGCATGTGTTTCAGGAATGCAAATGGCCAGGCCTGAGCCCCAGCCCCTGCCAAGGCAGATCCTGTCCCTCCTCAGTGCTCAGGGCTCTTCCCAGGGCACTGGGATGTGGGGATGTGCAATGCCAAGGGCAGCACCATGGGCGGCCCCTGCCAGGCTGCTGAGCAGGGACAAGGAGGCAACGAGGCCCCAGGCCTGCCAGGGTCACTTGTCTCCTGCTCATGGCTCAGGCCCAGGGCCAGCAGCCATGGCCCAAGTGCTGCAGGAGTTGGCTGTGTCAGGGCCTTTCAGCTGCTGCCCATCCCTGTGCCCTCTCCAGCCCAGGCTGTCCTACGGTGTCCATGCCCTGCGCCTCTGTCCCTGCAGGCTGTCGTCATCCCCCGGCTGCCCCACCTCGCTGGCCCCTTCCTTTGCTGACAGCTCTGTGTCCTGACTGCCTCTGCCTGGCCACACAAAGCCTTGGGCTGCTCCTGACTCCTTCCGAGGGATGTGTTACACCACAGCACTTCCCTGGAAGAAGGGAAATTCTTTCCTCTTTGGTTCCAGTCTGGTCCACTTCAGCTGCCCTTTGCATTAAGTATTTTCCTTCTCTGGCTCTTCTCCACAATTTCAAAGGGATTCACCATCTCTGAAACCACCCTTCAGTCCCTCCCAGGGCTCTCGTCTCCTGTCCTCAGTCTCCACTCCACTGAGCACAGAGCTCCTTTGTCCAGGTATAGTGGTCATGTGCTTGAGGCCATAGCACCCACTCAAAAAGGACAGTTCTTTTCTATAGGTAGAAAATCACAGAACTCTGATATTTTGAAGGCAGATGAGAGGCACTCACCCAAGGCCAAGGCAAGACAGTTCTGTCTGTCTCTGCAGCTTTTGTCTGAAAACCCCTCTTGCATATTTGTGGAGTTTTGGAGGTGAAATTCCATTTTAGCTGTGGGTTCCTAGACCAGAATGACAGTTCTTTTCCACAGGAAGGAAAGGGAAGAGCCCCAGTGTTTCAAAGGCTGATTAGATGCAGCTTCAGGAAGGCAAGTCCAGTCTGATCTGTTTGTCTTGACAGCTTTTGTCTAGGACCTATCTTTGGATGGATGGAGCTTGGAGGCCAAATCCTGGTTTTGTCCTTGGGTGTTTGGAAAAGAAGGACAGTTCTTTTCCACAGGAAGGAAAGTACGGACCTACAGTGGTTCAAAGGCAGATGAGAGGTCACCCTTGGAAACCAAGGGAACATAGATAGTCCTGGGAGCTTTTGACTCGGAGCTGTATTTGGATATAAGGAGTTCTGGAGGCAGATTCCCAATTTTGGCAGTGGACACCTGGGCTTGAAAGATGTTGTTTTTTATCACGGAAGAGAAGCATGGCCCTGCAGTGTTTTGAAAACAGATGAGAAGCAGTCCCCATGATAACAAGGCCAGGCAGAGATGTCTGTCCTGGCAGGTTTCATATGTGAACAATCCTTGGATATCATCAGATTTGGAGGCAGAATCCCAATTTCGGCCATGGGCACCTGGAGAAGGACAGTTCTTTCCCACAGGAAGGAAAGCATGGAACTCCAGGGTTTCAGGGACAGATGAGAAGCAGTTGTCAACATGTCAAGGTCAGCTGGACTGTTGCCATATTATGTGAGCTTTTGTGAGATGTTTACAGCTCTGACTGAATTTTCCCACAGCTTTCTGATGTAAACATCTTGTTTTTCCACATTCCTTTCTGATGATAGCTAACTGATGGACTTGTAGCCTGGCCAGTGGGATGGAGAGGTGGTAGCCTTGTCCTCCAATCCCTGGTCATTCTTCAAAACCTATAAAAGCAAGGTCTTTTTAAACAATAAAGTCTTTTCTTCTTCAGCCTTCATTTTGTGGAGTCAAATCCGTGAGTATTTACTCGTGTCCACTAGCAACACTGGACCATTCAGGTGGACCCCAGAGGCCAAGCCAACCAGACCTGTTCCATGTTCTTGGATCCTTGGGACATGCAGCATCACAATTTCCCCTTGGTTCCATGAGGCCCTGTGGTATAACAAGAGATCTTTGTTTACATGAGCCCCAATGATATCAGACTGCTCTCCTTGCCTGCGCAGTGGCACAATGGCCCCTTGCTTCCAAGAGGCTTTGCAGTGTCACAGTGGTTGCCTTGGTTCTCTGAAGCCCTGTGGTGTCACAATGGTCCCTTGGTTTCACTGGGGACTCAGAGTGCCAGAATGGTCTCATTGCTTCCATGAGGCCCAGCAGTGTCACAGGGGCACCTTGGTTCCATGAGGCCCTGAAGTATGGAATAGCGACTTGATTCCATTGGGGCTCTCACTGTTACATGAGTTCTTAGTTCCATGGAGCCCTGTAGTGTCACAATGGTCTCCTTGGTTCCATGGTGGCACAGTGTCACAATGGCCTCTTGGATCTACAAGGCCCCAGAGTGTCACAATGGCCTCTTGGATCTACAAGGCCCCAGAGTGTCACAATGGCCCCTTGCTGCCATGAGGCCGTGCAATGTCACAATGGTCTCATTGGTTCCTCGAGCCCCTGCAGTTCCACAATGGCCCTTTGGTGTCACAAGGCCTTGAAATGTCATCATAGGCTCAGTGGGTTCCCCCACTGCTTCACAATGGCCTTCTTAGTTCCATATTGCTTCATCGTGTCACAATGGTATCCTTGTTTCCACAGAGTCAGAATGTCCCCAGGGCCTCATGGCACCTCACATCGTCACTATGAATCTCTAGATTCCATGAGGCCCTGCTGTGCTACAATAACCCTTGGTTATACAAGGCCCTGCAGTGGAACAATGGCTCCTTGGTCCCATTGAGTCCTGAAGTGTCCTAATGGTCTCCATGGTTCCATGAGGCCCCACAATGTCACAATGGACTTTTGGTTCCATGAGGGTTCATACTGCCAGCAACAGTCTCCTTGGTTCCACAGTGTCACCATGGACCCCTTGTTCCATGAGGTTCAGTGGTGTAACATGGACACCGTGATCCCATGAGGTTCTGTAGTGTCACAATGGACTCCTTGGTTCTGCAGCGCTGCTGTGTCACCATGGACCCGTTGTTCCATGAGGTTCCGTAGTGTCACCATGGTCCCTTTGGTTCCACAAGGCCTTGCTGTGCCACAATGGCCCCTTGGTTCCATGAGGTTCTGTACTGTACACAGATTCTCCTTGGTGTGGGAGGACAGATTGTAAAGAGAATAGAGATAGTGCTGAAGGCAATCTCACCCCTGATAAACTGCAGCTGTACTAATTCCCAAGAGTGGGAACAGCCTTGCCCTTAATAGATCCCAGCTATGTCCAATGAGAGTGAGTGTTATAACACAGTGGGTGAGCTGGGCAAGAGTCAGTTGGAGTCTGCAGGCTGTGCTGGGAGGAAGAAGGGTCAAGTAGTCTTGTGGGGGACAGAGAGGGTCAGGCAGTGATGCAAGGGACAGGAGAGAGTTATCTCATCCTGCAAAAAGAAGAGAGGAGGAGTCAGAAGGCTGTGTGGAGATGCCTATGGGTAGGCTACAGAGAGAAAGGTATTAGAGTTTGTAGATAATAAGGGATTGACACCTGTGTCAGTCATGGCTCCACCATCTACTCGTGCCCCCTGTGAGGACTGGGTGAAAATGAATGGGGACCCTGACATTATACTGAGGAATGACTGCAGGCCTAAGAGCAGTGAGGTGGTGGAGCTCAGCCAAACTGAGCCAGGCAGATCAAGAGCCTGAAGACATGAGCCAGGTGAACCTGAGTGCCTGAGAGGCCTAAAATAGGCAGACCTGAGGGCCTAAAAATCCAGGCGAGTTGCAGCCCGGTGGATCTGAGAGCTTAAAAGCAATGTAGGCAGACCTGAAAGCCCAAGAGTCCGGGTGACTTATGAGACACTGACCCCAAGGTACAGCTGCAGTTTGCAGGATCCTGGGGCAGCACCTGCCAGTGTTCACGGCAGCACAGTGTAGCAAGAAGCGGTGTCAGAGCTCTGGGAGGTGGAGTCAGAGCTCCACAAAAGCATTTTTCTTACATTCGTAAGAAAAGCTTGGAGAGACCAACTAACACAAAAAAAAACCTAAAAAAGGGGACAACCATACTCAAAGAAAAGAAACATTATGAAAACCAGTTTAGAACTACACGAAGCGGAGTGTTCAAAAGATCAAAGACAAGAGGGAGAGAAAGAGCAAGCAGAGATGTTGCTTCATCCAACGGAAGAGCTGAAATTGCAGAAGACAAAAGACCCAAAAGAAAAAAAACTAAAAGAAGATCAAGAGAATTTACTAAAGCAGCAGTGAGAGCTAGAGACAGATTAGTTCTGTTTTTCAGTTCAGTGTGTGTATTTGCTGGTGAAACAAACATATTGTATTCAAAAGTTAAGGTTCCATAGGCATAGATATCAGTAGGCATAAGGACAAAAGCTAATATCCCATGTAAGAGAATGATGTCCTATACTGTTAAGAACAAAACTAAACCAAAACAAAGAAAGTAGAGAGAGTAAACAATTACTGAGAAAGGAACAGCAAAGGTAGTTCTGCCACTGTAAACTTTCACTCTGTGTCTACATTTCAAGTAACACAATTGACCCATCTGCAGGAGGATTTCTCCTCAGGAGAAATGTATTTTTGAAACTTTTCTTGGGTGCCAGGAGCCCAGCCCAGCTCAGCAGCACAGACAGAGCACAAGACCTTTAATGAGCCACTCATGGATTTAGTGTTGTTTACATTCAACTTCATCCCTGAGAGTATGTTCAAAAAACTTCTCAAGAACTCAAAGTTAAATTGAAACATTGACGTTTCTTAAAGTTTTAATGGGTCCCAGAGAGCAACCCAACTGAGGAAAGTTTCCCCAAGTTCCAGTTAGAGCAGAATACTGCAGGTAGTGATGACAGGTGTGGACAAACAAGGCAAAGGTGTCTCTGATGCTCAGCACACCTGGATGTGTTTCAGGAATGCAAAGGGCCAAGGCCTGAGCCCCAGCCCCTGCCAAGGCAGATCCTGTCCCTCCCTCAGTGCTCAGGGCTCTTCCCAGGACACTGGGATGTGGGGATGTGCAATGCCAAGGGCAGCACCATGGGGCGGCCCCTGCCAGGCTGCTGAGCAGGGACAAGGAGGCAATGAGGCCCCAGGCCTGCCAGGGTCACTTGTCTCCTGCTCATGGCTCAGGCCCAGGGCCAGCAGCCATGGCCCAAGTGCTGCAGGAGTTGGCTGTGTCAGGGCCTTTCAGCTGCTGCCCATCCCTGTGCCCTCTCCAGCCCAGGCTGTCCTACGGTGTCCATGCCCTGCACCTCTGTCCCTGCAGGCTGTCGTCATCCCCCGGCTGCCCCACCTCGCTGGCCCCTTCCTTTGCTGACAGCTCTGCGTCCTGCCTGCCTCTGCCTGGGCACACACAGCCTTGGGCTGGCTCCAGACTCCTTCTGGGGGACATGTTGCACCACAGCCCTGCCCTGGGAGAGAAATTCTTTTCTCTTTCTTTCCAGTCTGGCCTCCCCAGGTGTCCTTGGCATTATTTTTTTCTTTTCTGGCTGTTCTCTTCTATTTCAAAGGGATGCACCGTCTTTTAAACCACCCTTCAAGCACTCCCAGGGCTCTCCTCTGCTCTCCTCCATCTCCACTCCACTGAACACAGAGCTCCTTTGTCCCTATATAGTTATGTGCTTGAGGCCATGGGCAACTGGACAAGAAGGATCAATCTTTCAAAAAAAAGAAATTACAGAATCCCAAGGTTTTGAAGGCAGAGGAGAGGCACTCACCCAGGGCCAAGGAAAGGCCTGACCTCTCTCTTCTTGCTGCTTTTGTCTGAAAGGAACCCTTGGATATATAGGGAGTACCTGAGATGGAATTCCATTTTAGCTGTGGGTGTCTGGAACCAAAATGACAGTTCTCCACAGGAAGTGAAGGGCAGAGCCCCAGTGTTTCAAAGGCAGGTGAGAGCTGGCCCTCAGGATGCCAAGGAACCCAGACAGTCCTGGGAGCTTTTTCTTGAAGATATCCTTGGATTAAGGAAATTTGGAGGCAGAGTCCCAGTTTTGGCCATAGATGCAGACACAAAGATGTTTTTTTCCATGGGAACAGAAGCATGGCCCCCCAGCATTTTGAAGGCAGATGAGAGGTTGCTGGAGAGGGTGAAACAGGAAAACCTTACAAATATGATTGCTTGGCAAAAGATTCTAACAGCATGAAACCTATGAGTGAAATAGAAATGAAAGCAAGCTTTGAGATGTAGGATGCTCAGCCAGAAGACAGTGATTGAGTGATCTGAAGGCAAGAGCCCTGTTGATTGAGCAATACCCCTTACAGACAAAAGGATGTCAAGGGTCCAAGGGGGAGGGGCCCTGCCAAGGTGGCAGGGAAAAGGAGTCTAGAAAGGAGCTTTTAGGGTTTGGAATGTGGCACAGTATGGTAATGTAGTAGTTCCTATAGGCTGTATGTAGATTCTCTAGCATTTGTGTCTTGTACTGGTTGGTTAGTGTAAACTAGAATATTCAACACAGAAGGAGATATAATGTATTGTAACAAGAACTGAGGCTTCTTTGCTCGGGCACACTTTGAGCTGTGGCTGGCAGCTTAAGCAAAGCTCTTGCACCAAGAAATTATGCAATAAACCACATGTTTCAAGAGCTGCCCTGGACTCCAGAGATCACTCATTGCTGTCCCCACTCTCCCTCACACCTATGTACTTTTTCATCAGCAACCTGGCCTTCCTGGAAATCTGGTTTACATCCTCCACAAGCACTAAATTGTTTGTCATGCTGAGTTCTGCTCAGAACACTCTCTCACAAAGCAGCTGCTTTGCCCAAAACTACTTCTATTTTGCCCTGGGCTGCACAGAGTTTGCCGTTCTGGTTGTCATGTCCTTTGACCGCTATGTTGCCATCTGCCACCCTTTGCTCTATGCTGCTATCATGAAGCCTCAGCTCTGTGTCCACCTGGGTGTTGCTGCTTGGGTCTCCTCGGCTTTGCCCTGCTCAGCTACTGGCTGCTCTTCCTCTCTGAGCTGTCTTTCTGTGGCTCCAAGATCCATGGGGCCCCAGAGTTGTCACAATGGCCCCTTGCTTCCAGGAGGCTGCAGAGTGTCACAGTGGTCTCCATGATTCCATATGGTCCTGCAGTGTCACAGTGGTCGCTTGGTTCTGTTGAGCTCCCCAGAATCACCATGGCCCCTTGGCTGCATGAGGCCCAGCTCTGTCACACTGGCCCCTTGCTTCCATTGGGCCCCGTGGCATCACAATTGTCCCCTCTTGCTTCCATGAGGCCTTGCAGTGTCACAGGGGTCTCCTTGGTACCGCAGTAGCACAATGGACCCTCGGTCCATCGAGACTCACAATGTCAGAGGAGTCTCCTGGGTTCCACAAGGCTCCTGCAGAGCCCCTTGGTTCAGTGAGTCCTGGAAGTGCCACAATGGTCTCCAGGATTCCATGAGGCCCCACAATGTCACAATGGACATTTGGTTCCATGGGTTCCCATGCTGTTCCATGAATCCTAAGTTCCACGGGGCCCTGCAGTGTCACAATGTTCTCATTGGTTTAATGGTGCCACAAAGTGCCTCAATTGTCCCTTGGGTCCATTAAGTCCCACAGTTTCATGATGGAACCCTTGGCTCATCCACAAGGCTTTGAAATGCCACAATGGCCCTTTGGTTTCACAGGGCCTCAATGTGTACAAATGGCCTCCAGGGTTTCATGAGGCCCTGCTGTGTCACAATGGACCTTGGGTTCCATGGTGCCCCATGGTGTCACAATGGTGTCCTTGGTTCCACGGTGTCAGAATGGACCCTTCATCCCATGGACACCCACAGTGTTCACTGGAGCCCCCTTGATTCCATGAGGCCCTGCCATGCTATAATGGCCCCTTGGTTCCAGTGGGTCTCAAGGTGTCAGAAGAATCTCCATTGTTCCTTGAGGCCCTGCAATGTCACTGTGGTCCCCTTGGCTCCACAGAGCCCCACAGTGTAACAGTGGACTCTTGATTCCATGAGGGTCCTCAGTCACAATGAACCCTTGGCTACATGTGGCCATGCTGTGTCACAATGGCTCGTGCTTCCATGAGGCCCAACAGAGTCACAATGGCCCTTGGTTCCATGAGGTCATCCTTTGTCACAACAGACTTCTCATTTCATGAGCTTAAATACTGCCAACACTCTCCTTGGTCTCGCAGTGTCACCACCAACCCTTTATCCATGAGGTCCCACAGCATAACATGAGAACAAAGTATAACTTGGTTCTGTAATGTTCTGCAGTGTCACAATGGACTCAGGCCTTGCTGTGTCAGAATGGCCCCTTGGTTTCATGGGGCCCCTCAGTGTCACCATGGTCTCCTGGGATCTGCATTGTCACAACGGACCATTCATTCCATGCAGCCCTGGTGTGTCACAATGGCCCCTTGGTTCCATGAGTTTCTATACTACCAACAATGGTTCCATTGCTCAAACAAGATCTTGCTGTGTAAAAATGGGCTCCTGGTTTCATGAAGCCTTTCTCTGTCACACTATACTTTTGATTCCATGAGGTTCCAGAATGTCACAAGGGTCTCCTTGGATCTGCAGTACCACAATGGACCATTGTTTCCATGTGGCCCTGCTGTGTCAAAAAGGATTTTGGTTCCATGAGATTCCAAGGTGTCACTGTAGACTCCTTGATTCTGCAAGGTGCTGCTGTCACCAGATCTCCAAAATAAGATGCCTTAACAATAATTTGCAATTAAGAAGGCTTTACTTGTTCAGGCTTGAGTTCTAATACAGGGTGACTCATAACCTTACATGGACATGTGATTATAAGAGTATTACTTATATACAGTTGCTACTTGTGTATGACAATTTATCCATTACCATAAAAGTCAACCCAAATTCCCAGATCCACTCCTTGTTTTTTTTCTATCATGGCGCTCTTGAGCCAGATGGCTTCTATATGTCAAAAAACCATCCTTGCTGAGAAAGCAGGCCCTGCATGCCTTGTTCCTGTGCTAAAACTTCACAAGCATGGTAAAAGTTGAATTAACCCTCCTGGTTTCATGCCCAATGCTTTGTGTGGCCAGGTAGAGGCAGGCAGGACACAGAGCTGTCAGCAAAGGAAGGGGCCAGCGAGGTGGGGCAGCCGGGGGATGACGACAGCCTGCAGGGACAGAGGTGCAGGGCATGGACACCGTAGGACAGCCTGGGCTGGAGAGGGCACAGGGATGGGCAGCAGCTGAAAGGCCCTGACACAGCCAACTCCTGCAGCACTTGGGCCATGGCTGCTGGCCCTGGGCCTGAGCCATGAGCAGGAGACAAGTGACCCTGGCAGGCCTGGGGCCTCATTGCCTCCTTGTCCCTGCTCAGCAGCCTGGCAGGGGCCGCCCCATGGTGCTGCCCTTGGCATTGCACATCCCCACATCCCAGTGTCCTGGGAAGAGCCCTGAGCACTGAGGGAGGGACAGGATCTGCCTTGGCAGGGGCTGGGGCTCAGGCCTTGGCCCTTTGCATTCCTGAAACACATCCAGGTTTGCTGAGCATCAGAGACACCTTTGATTTGTTTGTCCCCACCTGTCATCACTGGCTGCAGTGTTCTGCTCTAACTGGAACTTGGGGAAACTTTCCTCAGTTGGGTTGCTCTGTGGGACCCATTAAAACTTGAAGAAACTTCAATGTTTTAATTTAACTTTGAGTTCTTGAGAAGTTTTTTGAACATACTCTCAGGGACAAAGTTGAATGTAAACAACACTAAATCCATGAGAGGCTCATTAAAGGTTTTGTGCTGTATCTGTGCTGCTGAGCTGGGCTGGACTCCTGGTAACCAAGAAAAGTTTCAAAAATACATTTCTCCTGAGGAGAATTTCTCCTTCAGATAGGTCAATTGTGTTATTTGAAAGGTAGACTCAGAGTGAAAGTTTACAGTGGCAGAACTACCTTTTCAGTTTCTTTCTCAGTAATTGCTAACTCTCTCTTCTTTGTTTGTTTTGGTTTAGTTTTGTTCTTAACAGTATAGAACATCATTCTCTTACATGGGATATTAGCTTTTGTCCTTATGCCTACTGATATCTATGCCTATGGAATCTTAACTTTTGAATAAAATATTTTTCTTTCACCAGCAAATAAACACATTGAACTGAATAAAAAAACTAATCTGTCTCTAGCTCCCACTGCTGCTTTAGAAAATTCTCTTGCTCAGGTTTTGTTGCTTTTGTCTTCTGCAATTTTAGCTCTTCTGTTGGCTGAAGCAACATCTCTGTTTGCTGTTACTCTCCTTCTTGTATAGTTCTTTTCAACACTTTCCCTCGTACAGTTCTAAACTCATTTTCATGACGTTACCTCCCTTTGAGTTCAATCACCTCCTTTTTTTTTTTTTTTTTCCTGTTAGTTGCTCACTCCAAGCTTGTCTTACATTTGTTTTGTGCAGCTCTCACTCCACCTTCTCAAAGCTCTGCTGCCACTTCTAGCTACGCATTGCTGCTGTGAACACTGGCACGTGCTGCCCCAGGAACCCACAAACTGCAGCCATACCTTGTGGCCAGTGTCTCATAAGTTATTCAGACTCTTGGGCTTTCAGTTCTGCCTACATTGCTTTCAAGCTCTCAGATCCACCTGGCTGCAATTCATCTGGATTTTAGGCTCTCAGGTCTCCCTGTTTTGCTCTCAGACTCTCTTCACCTGCTCTGATCTTCAGGCTCTTGACCCACCTGGCTCAGTTCAGCTGGGCTCCACTGTCTCACTGGTCTGTAGTCATCTGCCAGGATCACATCGGGGTCACCATTCATTGTTTCCCAGTCCTCACAGGGGACACCAGTTGATAGTGGAGCCATGACTGACACAGGTGTCAGTCTCTTATAATATCTGAAAACTCTCCCACATTTCTTTCTGCTGCCTACCCATGGGCAGCTCCACACAGCCTTCTGAGTCCTTCTCTCTTCCTCCTGCAGGACTGGTCCTTTCCTGTCCCTTGCATGAGCACCAGACCCTCTCTGTCCCTCACACGCTTGCTTGACCCTGCTTCTCACAGCACAACCTGCAGACTCCATCTAACTCTTGCCCAGATCACCCACTGTGTTGTAACACTCACTCTTATTGGACATAGCTGGGATCTATTAAGGGCAAGGCTGTTCCCACTCTTGGGAATTAGTACAGCTGCAATTTATCAGGGGTGAGACTGCCTTCAGCACTATCTCTATGCTCTTTACAATCTGTCCTCCCACACCAAGGAGAATCTGTGTACAGTACAGAACCTCATGGAACCAAGGGGCCATTGTGGCACAGCAAGGCCTTGTGGAACCAAAGGGACCATGGTGACACTACGGAACCTCATGGAACAACGGGTCCATGGTGACACAGCAGGGCTGCAGAACCAAGGAGTCCATTGTGACACTGCAGAACCTCATGGGATCATGGTGTCCATGTTTCACCACTGAACCTCATGGAACAAAGGGTCCCTTGTGACACTGTGGAACCAAAGAGACTGCTGTTGGCAGTACAAAATCTCATGGAACCAAAAATCCATTGTGACATTGTGCGACCTCATGGAACCATGGAGATCATTTTGAAACTTCAGGACCCACTGGGACCAAGGAGCCATTGTTCCACTGTAGGTCCTTGTATAACCAAGGGGTCATTGTAGCACAGCAGGGCCTCATGGAATCAAGGGGATCATCGTGACACTGTGGGGCTCCATGAGACCACAAGGACATTCTGACTGTGGAACCAAGGAGACCATTGTTATACAACAGGGCATCATGGAACCAAGGAGGCCATTGTGAAGCACTGGGGGAACCCCTTGAGACCATGATGACACTTCAAGGCCTTGTGACACCAAAGGGCCATTGTGGAACTGCAGGGCCTCAGGGAACCAATGAGACCATTGTGACATTGCACGGCCTCATGGCAGCAAGGGGCCATTGTGACACTCTGGGGCCTTGTAGATCCAAAGGAACATTGTGACACTGTGTCACCATGGAACCAAGGAGGCCACTGCAACACTACAGGGCTCCATGGAACTAAGAACTCATGTAACAATGAGTCACCCAATGGAATCAAGGCGCCTTTCCACACTTCAGGACCTCAGGGAACCAAGGTGTCTTTGTGATACTGTGAGGCCTCATGGAATCCCGGAGACCATCGTGGCACTTTGAGGCCTCATTGAATCAAGGGGCTCTGCAGGGCCTTGTGGAACCCAGGAGCCCATTGTGATACTGTGAGCCACTGGAGAGACCATTGTGGAACTCTGAGTCCCCACGGAACCACAGGGCCATTGTGACACCACAGGGCCTCACAGAACCAAGGAAACCATTGGGACACTGCAAGGCCTCATGGAAGCAAGGGGCCAGTGTGCAACTGCGGAAGCAAGAAGACCACTCTGATATCACTGAACCTCTTGGAAACAAAGTTCTGTTCTGATACTATGGAGCCTCATGGAACCATAAGAAATTGTGATGCTGCATGTCCCAAGGATCCAAGAACACAGAACTGGTCTGTCTGTCTGGGCCTTGGGGGCCTCCTGACTGGTCCAGATGACCTTGACATGTTGAGGGCTGCTTCTCATCTGCCCCTGAAACTCTGAAGTTCCGTGCTTTCCCTCCTGTGGGAAAGAACTGTCCTCCTCCAGGGGTTCATGGCCGAAATTGGGATGCTACCTCCAAATTTGATTATATCCAGGGACTTGTGGGAGATTAGGGACAGGCGGTCGGAAGATATCGCGTTGTACGGGCAGACAGAACCCCTCCCTCAACACTTAGTTGGTTAGTGTCCTTGATAAGGTAAGCAACACCTAACTTGTAACGTAAGCAGACGGATGTGATGTAGCAAACAGAGGTTTTATAACTCCATGTAACCAGTTAATAAACGCCATTAGCCGTCCACCACACTGGTGTCTGTGAGCTGGTGGCCCGAGCAGCCTGGCTGTGGCTGCCGTGTCATTCCCGAACCAGGTTGCTACGCCTCAGCGGAGGCAGCAAGTGGTGCCGAAACCCCCGGGAGTCGCCCGGGAGATCGGGAGTCGCCTGGACGGGTGAACGACGGCCGAGCGGCGGGCCAGCTCGGCGAGGGGGACGCCCCAGGACCCGTGAGGAGGATGGAAGCCCTCATGAAGGTCGTATCTCAGATTCATAAGCAGTGGGGAATTGATTGTAAAGCAAAAGATTTTACCCTCGCAGAGACGAGGCTTTTGCAACTTAGTATTATTGATAGACCGGTGGATATCCTCCACCCAGATGTTTGGGATCAATGCACTAAGGCTCTTGCTGAAGACACAATGTCTTCTGGCTCAGGGAAAAATCTTAAGGCATGGGGAAGGGTCGTGGAAGCTTTACAGAAGGCTCTACATGAGCAAGAAACATGGAAAGCTGCCCGAAATTGTTTAAAGATTTCTCCTCAATTGGGTATCGCGGCAGCGACGCAAACTTTCTCAGAGGGAACTGTTGTTGAGAATTTTCAGAGTGTAAAAGAATGCAGTCTGAAAATTAGTGATAATGTGCAGAGTGTTGATGGGGTTAGTTCTGCGGAGTGCAGAGGCTCGGAGGAGCAAGAGCTCGCTTCAGAGCCTCCAAACTCAAGGTCACTCGCTGAGGCGATAAAAGAGATGCAGTCATTTTACAACAATCTAGCTGAAGAAGCTAGGAATGCTGGAAAAGCGGGGGAGGGACCCCCACCTTATGCGCCTCAAGATAGCGCTGAATCCGAGAAGGAAAGCAGGACAGAAAACAAAGAAGGTCATTTAGATAGTGGGCTCGTTGCCAATGAAAACGAAGAGAGCTTGTTAGCTAACGAGGGGGCACGAGAGCAGAAAAAGGGAAAAGAGCTCAAAGAGATAACTGAAGCTAATCTTTGCCAAAAAGCACGTTTTTCTAAGGCGAGAAGCTCCCACAGCAGAAGGCGGGAGGAGTGCAGGTGCAAGGGACGGCCCAGCCCTGAGGGAAAGGGGCGGGGCCAAGAGGGAAGGGATGGCCCAGCCCTGAGGGAAAGGGGCGGGGCCAAGAGGGAAGGGACGGCCCAGCCCTGAGGGAAAGGGGCGGGGCCAAGAGGGAAGGGACGGCCCAGCCCCGAGAGAAAGAGGCGGGAGCCCAGAGGGAAGGGACGGCCCAGCCCTGAGGGAAAGGGGCGGGGTCGGAGCCTGACCAAAAGGGTCTGGAACCCGGAAGCAGCCAGTCAGTCGACTTCCGGCTCTGAATCGGACTCTAGCTGGGACGGGGACAGCCAGTCCTCTGCTGCCGGCTCTGGCTCCGGCTCCGACAGAGAAGTAACAGTATACAAAATCAGTAACAATAATGTTTCTACTCGGGTTGAGGGGAAGTCAGAAAAAGAACGAACTCCTCTCACAGACTGGAGGAAAATAAAAATTGCCTGTGTCGACTGGGGTCCATCGGCCACACTGGCTTTCCCAGTCCGAGTGGGGGGGGCAGGCGGAAACCAGAGAACGTACTCACCGGTAAATCCTAAGGATGTACAAGCAATTGTTAAAGCAATCACTGACAGAGGGATCAATTCAGCAATGGTTTCTACTCTCATTGATAGTGTTTTTGGAGGGGATGACATGCTCCCATTTGACATAAAGCAAACCTGCAGATTGATTTTTGATGGGGCAGGGATGATAGTTTTTAAACAAGAGTGGGAGGACAATTGTGCAAAGGAACTAGCTCTGGTCACTGGTGCAGATCATCCGCTACACGGCTCCAGCCTGCAACGGCTCATGGGCACAGACCCAACCATGATCACCCCCCAGGCACAAGCCGAGGGCCTACGGGCCCACGAGGTGATGCCAACCTAGTCGAAAGACTGATAAGTGGGCAGTTCCGTTCCTATCAGGAATGTGGGTCTGTCAACAAATTGGAATAACCCCCTGTGTGTACCTTAGCAAATTCAATAACCTTGCTGACTTTTGTGTCCAAGTTCTGATTGTTCCTAGAGTCCTGTATCACCAAGAAGAAGAAATGTATCGCTTTTTAGAAGAAACCATCCAGCTCCACAAAAGAGAAGTAATGACAGGTATAACCATTGCAATGCTCCTTGGCCTAGGAGCTGCCGGTACAGCCACAGGTGTTTCAGCTCTCGTGACCCAACATCAAAGACTTTCTCAGCTGCAAATGACAATTGACGAAGACTTACTAAGAATTGAAAAATCCATCTCCTCTCTGGAAAGATCTATCTCCTTGCTTTCAGAAGTCGTCCTGCAGAACAGGCGAGGACTGGACCTCTTGCTCATGCAGCAAGGAGGCCTGTGTGCCGCCTTGAGAGAGGAATGCTGTTTTTATACAGACCATACTGGAGTCGTGCGAGACTCCATGGCTGAACTGAGAGAAAGACTGGCCCAGAGAAAGAGAGAGAGAGAGGCCCAACGAGGATGGTTCGAGTCATGGTTCAATCAGTCCCCATGGCTGGCCACCCTTGTTTCCACCCTAATAGGTCCTCTCACCATAATACTCTTGGTATTGATTTTTGGGCCTTGCATTTTAAACAAGTTAGTGTCGTTTGTTAGAAGCCGTTTAGAAAAAGTTAACGTCCTATTTGTCGAACGCCTGCAATTACCATGAAGTGCGCTTGTTACTAACATTTTATACCACTTTTGTATCCTATTATACTAACTTTAACAGCTTTTGCATTTTTATGACATTTATATTTTTATAACATTTATACTTTTATACTTTTATAACATTTATACTTTTATACTTTTTACTTAGTCATGGGAGGGGGGGGAAATGTGGGAGATTAGGGACAGGCGGTCGGAAGATATCGCGTTGTACGGGCAGACAGAACCCCTCCCTCAACACTTAGTTGGTTAGTGTCCTTGATAAGGTAAGCAACACCTAACTTGTAACGTAAGCAGACGGATGTGATGTAGCAAACAGAGGTTTTATAACTCCATGTAACCAGTTAATAAACGCCATTAGCCGTCCACCACACTGGTGTCTGTGAGCTGGTGGCCCGAGCAGCCTGGCTGTGGCTGCCGTGTCGTTCCCGAACCAGGTCGCTACGCCTCAGCGGAGGCAGCAGGGACTGTTCCCATATGAAACCTGCCAGGACAGAGAGCTCTGGCTGGCCTTGGCCTCTTGGGAGCCACTTCTCATCTGTCTTTAAAACTCTGAGGAGCCATGCTTCTCTTCCCATGGAAAAAAACATCTTTTCAAGTCCGGGTGTCCATGGTCAAAATTGGGTTCTGCCTCCAAATTTCCTTATATCCAAGGACAGCACCAAGTCAAAAGCTGCCAGGACTGTCAAGGTTCCCTTGACTTCCTGAGGGCCAGCTCTCATCAGCCTTTGAAACACTGGGGGACTTCTTCCTATGGAAAAGAACTGTCCTTGTCCAGACACCCATGGACAAAACTGGCATTTGTCCTCCCAAATTCTGTCTATCCAAGAAAAATTCTCCAAGACAACAGCTGCCAAGACAAACTGGTCTGGTTGGCCTTGGCCTCCTTCGGTCTGCATCTAATCGACTTTCAAAACTGCAGTTCTGACCTTTCTGTTTCTGTGGAGAAGAATTGTCATTCTGGTCCAGGAATCCATGCCTGCAATGTAATCTTATCTCCAAAATTTCCCATATATCCAAGGGTTGCTTTCAGACAATACCTGCGAGGACAGACAGGTCTGGCTTGCCTTGGCCCCTGGTGAGTGCCTCTCATCTGTTTTCAAAACCCTGGGGTTCTGTGGTTTCCTTCCTATAGAAGAGAACTGTCCTTCTTCTCCAGGTGTCCATGGCCTTAGTGACCGCTATATAGAGACAAAGCAGCTCTGTCCTAAGGAGAGTGGAAACTGAGAAGAAGGAACAAGAGCTCTGGGAGGGATTGAAGGGCAGGTTCAGAGATGGGGAATCAATTTGACCAAGCAGAGAGCAGCTGGAGAAAGAAAAAAATCATACCAAGGACACCTGGGGACCTCCAAACTGGGAACAGAGAGAAAAGAATTTTCCTCCTAGGGCTGGGCTGAGGTGCAACACATCCTCCAGTAAGAGTCTGGGACAGCCCAAGGCTTTGTGTGCCCAGGCAGGAGGCAGAGCTGTCAGCAAAGGAAGGGGCCAGCGAGGTGGGGCAGCCGGGGGATGACGACAGCCTGCAGGGACAGAGGCGCAGGGCGTGGACACCGTAGGACAGCCTGGGCTGGACAGGGCACAGGGATGGGCAGCAGCTGAAAGGCCCTGACACAGCCAACTCCTGCAGCACTTGGGCCATGGCTGCTGGCCCTGGGCCTGAGCCATGAGCAGGAGACAAGTGACCCTGGCAGGCCTGGGGCCTCATTGCCTCCTTGTCCCTGCTCAGCAGCCTGGCAGGGGCCGCCCCATGATGCTGCCCTTGGCATTGCACATCCCCACATCCCAGTGTCCCGGGAAGAGCCCTGAGCACTGAGGGAGGGACAGGATCTGCCTTGGCAGGGGCTGGGGCTCAGGCCTTGGCCCTTTGCATTCCTGAAACACATCCAGGTTTGCTGAGCATCAGAGACACCTTTGCCTTGTTTGTCCCCACCTGTCATCACTGGCAGGTGATCTCTCAGTGGGATGCATTAAAACTTCAAGAAACTTCAGTTTTCCCAGGGGCTGGGCTGGGCTCTGGCAGCACTGGCAGGGAAGGAGCCCGGGGCCACAGGAACAGCTCGGGCTGGGACAGCTCCAGCAGCAGAGGCGTGGGCAGGGAGGGAGGGAGGCAGTGCTGAGGGAAGCCCTGCTGCAGGGGAGATGTGGCACCTGCCGGCCCTGCCCTGCAGGGCACACACTGCCCCGAGCAGCACAGCTCCTGTGTCCCCCCGCAGCCAGCACAGCCCTCAGCCCGGGGGCTCGGGGCCCTCAGTCCCCTCCTGGGCCGGCAGAGCAGCCCCAGAGATGAAGGGCATCTCTCCTGCCATGTGCCCATTCCCTGCTGACCAGGGCCTGAGGGCCACTGTCCTGCGCTGCTGCTGCCTGCCAGGGGCTGTGCAGGGCTGGGCAGGGAAAGGCTTTTCCTCAGGGCCCAGCTCTCTCTCTCCTTGCCTTGCCTAGGTGCTCCTGGCATTGCTGATGGGCTCTCTGGGAATGGCAGTTCCAGCTGCAGGCTCAGGCCCAGCCCTTGGGCTCCTCCTGTGCAGGCTGAGCACAGCAATGGGGTGTCCCAGCTCCCTCTTCCCTGGGGAGCTCTGGGCAGGGCAGGCTGGGAATGAGCCGACTCTCCCTGACTTTGGGAAAGGCAGGAGCCACTTTGTGTGCCAGGGATCCCTCTGCTCTCAGCAGTGTCTCCTGGCTTTCCAGAGTAACACGGGAGTGGAGCTCAGAAAGGTGCAAGTCCAGGGCAGCTGGGAACAGGAGAGAGGGACAGAGCAGCTCCCCTCAGTCTGCATGAAGGCTCAGACAATCCTCCTGCCTCACTGGACTCTGTTCTCCCCAGGTGCAGCAGAATCTCTGCTTCTGCCTCCTGCAATCCCCATCCCTTCACCCTGGCAGCTCGTGTGCCTTAGAGGCAGATTCTTTGTCCAAGTTCAAACACCAGGACAGGCCCCTGCCCTCACTGATCCCCTGCACTGACTGGGGGTCAGGGCTGACTCCCAGGTGTCCTGCAGGACCAGGTCTGCCTCTTCACTGAATATTGGCCAGAGCAATCTCCAGCAACCAAGATGAAGGAAGTTCTGCTAGAGGTAGACAAAAGGGTGGTATTTATTTGCAGGGAATAGTCTGTGAGAAAGGGTTTTGACTCTTCTATGAGAAATCTCCCCTCAAATTTCACTCTCTTTCCTCCTACAGGTTGAAACAGCCAGACATAGCAAATGTCCAACAGCAGCTCCATCAGCCACTTCCTCCTGCTGCCATTGGCACACACGCGGCAGCTGCAGCTCCTGCACTTCTGCCTCTTCCTGGCCATCTCCCTGGCTGCCCTCCTGGCCAACGGCCTCATCATCAGCGCCGTAGCCTGCGGCCACCTCCTGCACACGCCCATGTTCTTCTTCCTGCTCAACCTGGCCCTCACCGACCTGGGCTCCATCCTCACCACTGTCCCCAAAGCCATGCACAATTCCCTCTGGGACACAAGGAACATCTCCTATACAGGATGTGCTGCTCAGGTCTTTTTCTTTGCCTTTTTTATATCAGCAGAATTTGCATTTCTCACCACCATGTGTTATGACCGCTACGTGTCCATCTGCAAACCCCTGCACTACGGGACCCTCCTGGGCAGCAGAGCTTGTGCCCACATGGCAGCAGCTGCCTGGGCCAGTGCCTTTCTCAATGCTCTGCTGTACACAGCCAATACATTTTCCCTGCACCTGTGCCATGGCAATGCCCTGGGTCAGTTCTTCTGTGAAATCCCACACATCCTCAAGCTCTCCTGCTCCAAATCCTACTTCAGGGAACTTGGGCTCTTATTTCTTAGTGCCTCTTTGGTATTTGGCTGTTTTGTGTTCATTGTTTTCTCCTATGTGGAGATTTTCAGGGCCGTGCTGAGGATCCCCTCTGAGCAGGGACAGCACAAAGCCTTTTCCACCTGCCTCCCTCACCTGGCTGTGGTCTCCCTGTTCCTCAGCACTGCTGTTTTTGCCAACCTGAAGCCCCCCTCCATCTCCTCGCCAGCCCTGGATCTGGCAGTGTCAGTTCTGTACTCGCTGGTGCCTCCAGCCCTGAACCCCCTCATCTACAGCCTGAGGAACCAGGAGCTCAAGGCTGCAGTGTGGACACTGATCACTGGGCAATTTCAGAAACATTAAACTGATGGTCAGCTTCAGCAAGTCACGTGTAATAAAAAATCACTTTTGATAGCACTTGTTGGTTATGTTGTCAAGTGGTTTTTCTTTGTTTTTGTTTTCAACGGTGTTCACAAAGCAAGGGCGTTGTGTCCTTTCTTGTTTTGTTTTTCTCTACTTTTACTGTGGCTCCAGAGTGAGTCAATGAGGAGCTCTGCTCTCAGTGGCTTTAAATGAACTAAAGGATGTCCCAGCAATGTTTTCATTGAGACCCTCCTTTTGTTCCCTTCTCTGGAGCTGTAGCAGCAATATTTTGGTGCAGAGCTGGGGGCAGGTCAGTGCCGGCACAGCAGCTCTGCTCCTGCTGGCCACACCATTCCTGATCCAGGCCAGGTGCCATTGGCCTTCTTGGCCACCTGGGCACACTGCTGGCTCATGTCCAGCCTGCTGTCCATCAGTGCCCCAGGTCCCTTTCTGCCTGGATGCTCTCCAGCCACTCTGTCCCCAGCCTGTAGCACTGCAGGGGTTGTTGTGGCCAAAGTGCAGGACCTGGTCCTTGGTCTTGTTAAACCTCCCACTGTTGGATTTGGGCCCTGGATCCAGCCTGTCCAGGTCCCTGTGCAGAGCCCTCCTACCCTCCAGCAGATCCACACTCACACCCAGCTTGGTGTCATCTGCAAATTTGCTGATGGTGGACTCAATCCCCTCATCCAGACCATCAATGCAGATATTGAAATCCACTCTGGCTGGGTGTGATCCCTCAGCCATCCTGTGGGTGCCCTGTGATGGCACTCAAGGTGATCTGTTCCAGAACCTTGCTGGGCACCGAGGTCAGGCTGACAGGCCTGGAGTTCCCCAGATCCTCCTTCCAGCCCTTCTTGGGGATGGGCTCACATTGGCACCTCCAGTCCTCTGGGACCTCCCTGCTGAGCCGGGACTGATGAGAAATGATGGAGAGCAGCTTGGTGAGCTCATCCACCAGCTGCCTCATCCCCCTAGGATGGATCCCATCTGGTCCCACAGACACCTGTGAGCATCTGAGGGGCTCAGCAGGTCACCAGCTGCTTCCTCCTGGATTCCAGGACGGCTGTTCTGCTCCCTGGGCCCATCTACCAGCTCAGGAGAACACTTGTCCTGAGGATAACCTGTCTGATTGTTGAAAAATGAGGCAAACAAGGTGTTAAGCAGCTCAGCCTTTTCCTTATCTCTAGTTACTATATTCCTCACAGCATCCAATAAAAGCTAAAGGTTCTCCTTATCCTACATGTTGCTATAAACTTATTTGTGGAAACATTTTAATTTTTCAGAAAACTGACCAGGTTAAATTTTAACTGATCTTTCACCTCTCCTATTTTCTTTCCCCATGACCTAACAACATCCTTAAACATTTCCTGAATTGCCTGACTTTCTATCTGAGGTGTTGCAGCTTTTTTTTTTTTTTTCCCCCTTGACTTCCCACAAAAGTACCATGGACTGCCAGGCCCATCATTTTCCTCACTGGCTCATCTTTTGGCACACCAGGACAGGATGCTCCTCTCCCCTTAAGATTCCTTTCTTGAAGTGTGTCCATCCTTCCTGGGCTCTCCTATTTTTAAGGGCTGTTTCTCCTAAAAAAAATCAGTACCTGATTCGGTACTCCCTAAATCTGCATCCTAGAGAGGCCAAAGTCTGCCCTCGATAATTTCAGTGTAGATGTTTTGTTGATGTCTTTCCTTCTTTCCCAGATTTTTGGAAAGTTGATTATTTCATGGTCACTGCACCCCAGGCAGCCTCAGTCCATCACATCTCCCACCAGCCCTTCTCTGTTTGTGGACAGCATCAGACAGAGCTTTCCTTGGCAGTGGGAGTGTTACCAACAATTTGGTAAAATAAAAAACTCCTTAACACCAATGTAGCATTTAGAAGCAGCGTTGTTTATTTGGCTGGATGGATGGGGGAACAGCTCCTCCCAAAGCTGTGCGTGCTGAGTACAGGAAAGTTTCTGTTTATATTCCCTATTTTGCATACATATTAACTGCCTGTCCTGGACTAAACATACCTATGATAATCATTTCCCTGAAATCATTTGCATATTTCCACTCCCCTTTTGCATGCACACTTCTGTCCTGGGAGTCTGTCTGGTGGTCCCTGGTGCTCACAGACCCCAATGTTCCAGTCAGCCTGGCTGAGCTGGCAGGACACTGAGGCTGGTGAATTTCCAGTTCCCCTTCTTACACAATGGGCATTGTGTGCTTTCCATGGGCCAGTGGTTTTGGAGAATGAGCATTGTGTTAGCTCACCAGGTGTAGACCATTTATCATCAGGTAACATGAGGTCACAGAGTGGGCTATGACATCACTGAAGAGGCTATGTGAGGTCATTGAGCAGCTAGTATATCATAGGCCATTTCTGTGACATCACAGCGCCATCTGTGACATCACAGGGCAGAGGTCTGACATCATAGAGCTGGCTGTGATGTTACAGAGTGGCTGTGTGAGGTCACTGGGTTGGTCATTCCACCCCACCCCCACTCAACAGTTTCCCCCCCCATGAAGTCCAGTGCTGTTCATGCTGAGCAGGGTCCCCTGTCCACTGTCCCCCCATGGTCCACCTGGAGCCACAGCCTCCACCAAAGGATGTTCCACAGGATCAACCCCAGAGCCTGACACAGGGACAAGGGGCTGGGCTGTGTGACCAGGGCATCAAGGACGTGCATGATCCAGGTCACTGTGGCTTGAGTTGGGTTCCCCAGGGCAGGAAAGATGTCTGGCAGCTGCAGCAGGGTTAGGGAAGGGCTCCAAGGTGGGGCTGGAGCCCTTTGGCTGTGAGCAGAGGCTGAGGGAGCTGGGCTTGTCCAGCCCCGAGCAGGGAAGGCTGAGGGGCTCCTCATGCCAGCCTGGCAGTGCCACCGAGGAGGTGATGGAGAGCACAGAGCCAGGCTCTTCACTGGGGGCCTGGTGGGAGACAAGAGACAATGATATAGGGTGAAAGAGGGGAGCTTCAGCCAGGACAGAAGGAAACCTTTATTCCCATGGGCTCAGCCAGATGCTGAGATGCTGCCCCCTCCCTGTCCTTTGGGATTTTCCAATCCAGACCAAATCAAGCCTTGAACCACTTGGTCTGGCCCAGTTTCTGACAGCTTGGGCTGCTGACTTGCTGAGGTCCTTTCCAATTCAGCTCTCTAATGATCCTGGGACAGTGCTGGGCCCTGTTTTACACTGGAGCACAGCAGATGGGACAGGAGCCCTGCAGGGCTGTACAGGACCTGCAGCTTGCGAGGTGCACGAGCACATCTTCATCAGCTGGGTCATTTGAGCACTTCTAAGAAATGCCAAAGTTTTCCCACCAGGAGACACCAGGAATTTCCTGGAATTGTATGATGGCAGGAGAAGGAATCCTCATCCTCCCCTCTGTTTGTGTCACTGGCTGGATTTCTGTTTTTCATGGGGCTGTTCATTCCCTTGGTTTCGTTGGCTGGCAATAAATGAACATCCCTCTGTGTCTCAGGCAGCTCCTTCTGCAAGGAAAGCAGGTGGGAGTTGGTGCCAAGGAGCTGAAAGCTGCAGCTGCAGCCTGGAGAGGAGGAAGCTAGGATTGGCACAAGGCTGCTCTGAGTCCCAGGGGCTGGAGGAGGGAAATGGTGGAGTGGGGGCTGGGGAAAAGTGATTGATTGTCAGCCATGAAGGGTCATATTGATTTTCATATCTATTCAGAGTGCACAAGGAGTTTCTGGGCATCAATACCAACTGGAGATTGCTGATATCAATCTATAAACAGGAAAACAAAACTAAACAGGACAAAAAAATCTCTCTGCATTTTTCAAAGACAGAGTGTATCCTCTTTGAACATACTTCAATAATCTGTCTAAGTAACCACATAAGAATTGAAGACTTGAAATTAAATTATTCCCAGAGGCTTGTCTTTTTTAGGGTGTTTTGAAATATTAATGAGCCTTTGGCACTGAATTCCTGAACTGAAGAACTGAGACTGAGCAAGCCTCTGGAGAGCTAAAATTCATCAGGGAACCTCCAAGCTGCTGAGTATCCATGCTCAGCAGAGCAGAGGAATCTATTCTAAATAGATTCTAATAGATTGCTCAGCAGAGCAATCTATTTAAATTGACTACATTCCAGGGGTTTCCACCTGCTAAAGGACTATAAGCTCACGTGCAGGCACAGGGGCTCCATGGTGGCATCTGAGGGGTCTCTGGGCTCCTGAAGATGTTTGGCCACACTCATTCACAGGGGCTCCATGGTGACATCCCAGGGGTCCTTAATCTTCCCAAGGGTCATGAGGTGACAGACAGTCACAGGGCTGCACAGTGACAACAGAGGTGTCTCTATGCTGCCAAGGAGCCAATTTGTCCCAGGCAGTGGCAGGAGTCCAGTGGTGACATCCCTGTGCTCCTAAAGAACAGTGAGGTCACAGACACTCACAGGGGCTCCATGGGGAAATCCCAGGAGTGTCCAGGCTGCCAAAGAGCCGGGATGTCACAGATACTCACAGGGGTTCCTGTCATGGGCAGAGTGGGAGCTTGAGGCAAAATTTATTAAACAAGTTCCTGTTGGGTCACAAGGTGCAGAAAGGACCCCCAACACCCCAATCATACCCCCAAGCTCCCCAAACCAGGCTTTACAAACTCTTTCTGTGAGAGGATCCTGGGACTTACTGGATCCAATCCCAGCCCCAGACTTTATTAAAGATTTCTGTGTAAAGGATGATAAAGGTGGAATTGAACCTTTGTACAACTTTGTCCCACAACAATAAGGATGGCAAACCAGAAGTATTTGTGTACATATAGATATGACTGATTATGATCATGATTAGACAGAAAGGTCTTAATCAGAATTACCTACTCCATAGGGTAGGAGCTGTAACACCGATTTTAATATAGTGCTCTAGGAAGCAATTTTGAAGCAATTGTATTAAAGAAAAACCTGTTATTAAGTAGAGATGGGTGTCTCTCCCTCAGACCAATGATCCTGGGCAAATCTCAGCCTCAGGCAGTGACTTTGAGGGTGTCTCCACTCCAGGGAGGAATCTCCATACCCCACCAAGAAGGGAATTGTCAGGAGGTGCTGCAGTTAAAATTTGGGGCAGGGCCCTTCTAGTCTGAAGTGCTGCCCTGTCAGTCAGATGTGCCCAGGCTGTGCCAGCTCAGCAGCTCTGCAGAAGCTCTCAGTGGTGTCACTTGGTTGTTCCTTTCTCTGGGCATTTTTCCAGCTCTGCCACAGCTTCAGCTCCCTCTCAGGACGCTGGACTTGGGGATGGAGGAGTCAGGCTGCTTTCAGCATTATTCACCCCAAAAGAACCATGAACCTTCTCCTTCATTTCCCACTGGGGACTTTGAAAACAGAGCCTTGTTGGAGTTGTCTGAGCCCATTGCAGGCAGAGCCTCCTGCTCCAGCAGGAACTGCCTTTCCTGTGCCATGGCCAGGCCAGGTCCCGCTGCAGGAAAAGCCCCAGGCCAGCCCCACCACAGTGAAGGCCTCGGGCACAAGTGCAGAGTGCTGGGAGCTGTGCCAGGAGAGCCTGGGACACCAAAGGCACCTTGGCAGCAGCAGCTCCCTGCAGGCCATGGCCAGAAGCCTCCCTTGGCATCCCGGCCTGGTGGCCACCACTGCAGAGCTGCTGGGGCAGGGGCTGATTTCTGCCTGGGCTCTGCCCCAGCCCACAGAGTGTGAGCTCAGCCCTGACTCGGGTACAGCCCTTGTGCCTGGGCCCTGCAAAGCCTAAAGGTCACCTGTGCCACCCTGGTGCCCATCCCTGGATCTGACACTGTCACTTCTGTACTCGCTGGTGCCTCCAACACTGAACCCCCTCATCTGGAGCCTGAGGAACCAGGAGCGTGAGGATGCCCTGAGGAACATGACCACTCTGAGCTTTTCAGAAACAATTGAGTGCCTCTTTGTTTCTGCATAGCATTCAGAATGGGACTTATTCCAGGCCCAGATTGTCTTGTGCCATGTGTCTTTTTTGTTATTCTATTGGTTGTATTTTAATTTTCCTCTTTTTTTTTTTTTTACTTTTTAATATATATTAATCAAAAAGGATCCCATTACCCACAGTATTGCTACATCAGCATCCCCCATGCTTGTGTTAAGCAGAGACAGTAAGGAGCCATCATCACTGTGCATTTATGTAAAATAAAGTGTCCTGCTCTGCCCTGTGTGTCCAAGATGTTCCCTCAGCCCTTCTCTGTCTCTGCAGGGGCAGTGCCTGTGAGCAGAGGTGGAGGGAAGAGACTCCCAGCACAGCAGCACAGCCAGGGACAATGGCCCTGGCTCTTCCCACATCTGCTCTTCCCAGCTCCAGCCTCTCCTTCCCAGCCCTGCTGTGGCTGTCAGGCCCGAGTGCTCTGGCAGCTTGGTCACTGTGCTGCTGCGTGTCCGTGCTGTGCCCACAGGCAGGGACAGGCCATGGGCACTGCTGGGACACAGCTGGGCTCCAGCACAGCAGCTGCAGCAGCAAAGGGATCTCCTGAGGGCAGGGCAGGAAGGCTTTGCTCTCCCTGCACAGTCCCTCTCAGGAACAGGCCCAAGGAACAGACTCTGAAGAGGCTCCTTGTGTTCCTTGTTCTCCCAGGGCTCAGTGGGATGAGATCAGGGTCCCAGTGTGGCCTTCAGGGCACTCAGGGCTGGCTCAGGTTCTGCTTGTTGGTGGCCAGGGCCCATCAGATGGGGAATGGTCTGTGCTGAACCTGGCTGGGGCTCTGCAGCTGGTGCCAGGGCTGATGGCAGGGGAAGCTTTGTCTGGAGGGCCTTGGGAGCTGCCAGGAGAACACAGGGCACCTGCAGGGACAGTGTGTGCCAGGGATCAGCAGGGAGTGGAGCTCCCTGGGCACAGGCCTGGCCAGGGTGGGCTCACCCCGAGATCAAGGACTGAATGTGTGCTGTGAGCCAGGAGAGCTCTGCAGCCCCAGGGGACACAGCGGGCACAGGGAAAGGAGTCTGGCCAGGGACTGGTCTGACCCTCAGGGAACTTCCCCAGGAGGATGCAGGGCAGCCCCAAGGCCGTGGGGCAGCCCTGGAACAAGGCAGGCACCTCTGAGCAGCCTCCATGGCCCCAGCAGAGCCTGTGTGCGAGGGGGTCAATGCAGGGAGCAGCATCAGCTGCCTCTGTCTCCCAGCCTGAGCAGCAGAGCCCAGCAGAGGCAGCCCAGGGCCCCGGGCAGCACAGCCCCCGTGCTGTGCAGAGCAGCAGCCCCAGCTCGGGGCTGTGGGCAGCAGGGCAGGGGCTGCAGCAATGGCTGCTCAGGCCAGCACAGACGTGTTCCCCTGGCAAAGGCTCTGTGGGCAGCTGGCATGTGCCAGGAGCAGAGCAGGAGCCCGTGGCTGTGCAGAGGAGCCCTGGCCAGAGGCTGCCCTGTCCCTGGGGCAGCAGGAGCTGCCTGAGGAGCCCCGGGGCCAACTCTGTGCTGCTGTGCTGGGCAGCGGGGCTGGCCCTGGGGCTGCACGAGCTGCCTGAGCTGAGCATGTCCTGAGCATTCCAGACACAGAGTGGCTGTTCCTGACCTCCAGTGCCTCCAGTTCCTGCTGCAGGGCCAGACAGGTCTGGGCTGCTCTGCAGGGCTGGGGCAGGGAGAGGAAAAACAATGGACCCTTGGTTATAAGTGTCCCTGTAACATCAGAATGATCTCCTTGGTTCCACACATCAGCTGGAGGAAGCTTTCATAGCCAGGGACTAAACAGCCTCTCCCAGGAACTGGGAATTCCTGCTGGTGCATTCCAACTTTCCAGGCAATGAGGTGGGCAGAAAAACCCAGGAAAACTAGGCAAGAAATCAGTAACCCATACTATAAGGCTTTTGAGGCAGATATTTGTTTATTCAATGCTAGGAGTGAGGGGGATAGCTCCACCACAAACTCACTTGTCTGTTCCCCACACAGTACTAGCTTTTATACGTTTGTTTTGGGGTTTTTTTTAATTCTCATTATACTTTCCTACCATTCATGTTGTAACATATTTTCTAATCACATGATTATGTAAGCCCTTGTAGTACATGCATAGTCTCTGCACGCGGTGCTCGTCACCCTCCTGGTGGTTGTTTTGATGAAGACTCAGAAAACTTCCTGGCACTTGAACTTATTACCCCTGCTTCCTGCACATGCTCTATAAGATTGCCTGCTCAAATAGCCAGGGGTCAGCTGTTTGCAGTTACCTTGTGTCATGGTTGGACACTGGCCCACTGCCAGGCACCCACAAGAGTCCTTCACTCATCCTCCCCTGCCACAGCTGGGCAGAGAAGGAAAAAAATATTAAAGAACACTTCATGAGTGAAATAAGGACCAGGAGAAATATTTCAAATGCAAAAAAGGCTCAAGTTGCAAAGTGAATTTTAATACTAACAGAATAAGAGAAGAATAATGAGAGGTAAAAGAAACCCTTAAAACACCTTTTTTCCACCCAGCTCCTCCGTCCTTCCCACGACAGCACAGAGAGACAGGGCATGGGAGTTTTTTCATTTCATCTAGAGATCTTCTTCTGGTGCTCTGGGAGAGGAGTCCTTCCCCCATGTGGCCATGGAGTCCCTCCCACTGGATACAGTTCTCCATGAACTGCCCCAGCGTGGGTCCACTCTCACAAGCAGCAGCCCTACCACACCTGCTGCAACGTGAGTCCCTCCCACGGGCACACAGTCCTCCCAAACTGCTGCAGCATGGGGCTCTCCTCCCACGGGGTGCAGTCCTCCAAGAACAGGCTGCTCCAGCCTGGAAGCAGGGCCCCCTCTCTCCACCGGGTCTCCCACTGGATCACAGCCTCATCCAAGCATCCACCTGCTCTGGGATGGGCACCTCCCCAGGGGCTGTGGGTGGATCTCTGCATCCTCATGGATCCCCATGGGCTGAGAGTGGATCTCTGCATCCCCATGGATCCCCATGGGCTGAGAGTGGATCTCTGCATCCCCATGGATCCCCTTGGGCTGAGAGTGGATCTCTGCATCCCCATGGATCCCCATGGGCTGAGAGTGGATCTCTGCATCCCCATGGATCCCCATGGGCTCTGAGTGGATCTCTGCATCCCCCATGGATCCCCATGGGCTGAGAGTGGATCTCTGCATCCCCATGGATCCCCATGGGCTCTGAGTGGATCTCTGCATCCCCCATGGATACCCGTGGTGCCCCTGCTGCCAAAAACCAGGCCGTGCCAAACCAATAAAGCTTGTTCTGATGAATTTGCTGATTTCTGAAAAGAGCTTCATTCCCATTCCTTGTTACAAGGGAACTATTTCTTTCTGCACAGCTACAGCTTTTGGCACAGTTCAAGCATTATCTTGTTGCCTCGGCACCAGGGCCCATCAGGCTGAGTCTGACCTGTCCGTTCTCCAAGCTGCAAACAGAACCTGCCCCCAGCCAGTGCCCTGCAAACAGGCAGGGTTCTGTAGGGCCAGGGAGAGTGCACAGAGATTTGGGGTCTGTGAGTGCTGGCAGGGAGACATCATGCACAGGGAAACACCTGCAGGGGGAAAATCTCCAGGAAACAGAGAGAGTCCCTGTCCCTGAGCCCCATGGCCTCCAGTCCCTGCTGCAGGGCCAGACCTGACTCTGCTGCTCTCTGGGGCTGGGACAGGGGCAGGGAGAGTCTGGACTCTGCAGTGCCAGCCAGAGGAAAACAATGGACCTTTGGTTATACAGGTCCCTGCAGTGTCACAATGGTCTCCATGGTTCCATGAGGCCATGAAGAGGAAAAATGGCTGCTGGATTCCTTGGGGCCCTGCATTGTAAGAATTTCATCCTGGTTCCATGAGACCACAAAGCGTCACTATGGTCCACTTGGTTTCATGAGGTCCTGCAGTGCCACAATGGCCCCTTCGGTTCTAAGAGGTCCTGAAATGGCAGAGAGGTGTCCTTGGTGACAGAGTGACACAACTGACCCTTGGTCACACCAGGCCCCGCAGTGTCACACGGCACCTTTGGTTCTGTGGGGCCGCAGTGTCTGTTCTGCTGGTGAGCAGGGTCAGCACCAAAGACACAGACACAAAGTTCAGGAATTCTGTGATTTATTGTAATGCAAAAGTGCAAAGAATCAGCAAAGGAGAAGCTCAGCAATGCACCCAATCATCACTACCAAAGATTGCCTGCAGTGATTAAGAAAGAGACAGCACCAGGTCCCCTCAGACTTTCCCATCACCTACATCCACACATCAGCTGGGGGAAGCTGTCCCAGCCAAGGACTGCAGAGCCACTCCTGGACACTGGGAATTCCTGCAGGTGCCTCCAGCCCCAGGTGAGGCTCCAACCTGGCTGTGAGAGGGCCCAGCTCTGACAGTGCTGAATAAACCAACTGACAGCACTTCTAGTGCAGGAACATCTGCTTTCATTCTCCTCTTGGGTTTCACCCAAAGCCTGGCCAGGGCTCAAGGAGGAACCAAGGAAGTTGACTTGGATCCGAAACTCCCAGACAAGGCCAGATGTTGGATTTCATGGCCTTGTCCAGTTTCTAAACACAGAAATGTCAATCCATGTTTTACTAATGAGTGGATACACCTATCACAGCTCTAATGACCGTGCATATTTCATTAATGAGCAGATACAGAGATAACCTTTGGTTGGAAGGTTCATCCAGAGGTCTCCTATGGCTCAGGGCCTGTTGTTCAGGCCTCACTCAGGGCCTGTTGTCCAGGCCTTGGAACTTGAGGGACGTGGTTTAGTGCTGGGCTTGACACTGCTGGGTGAGTGGCTGGACTCCATGAGCTCAGAGGTCTTTCCCAACAGAAAGGATTCCATAATTCCAGGATTCCATCTGCTGGATTCAGCCAGGTCCATGTTAGCAGCATTGCTTTGCTCAAAACGTTTCCTCTTGCTCAGCTCTTGAGGCCTAAGGCTTCAGCTCCTTCAGTTCCTGATGCTGAGCTGCTCACACTGAACGAGACAACTCACAGAGAAGAATACAGTTCATGCAATTCCTTCTGGAACACTGAGAGGGGAGGCTGTGAAAACAGGAGCATTGTTTGGTGTGGCCTCCTCTCTGCCCTTCCCGCCTTTCAGTGCTTTGAAGCAGCCAAGAGCTTTCTCCAAGAGTGCAATGAAGCAGCTGTTCCTGCTCCCAGGTCTGGCTCTTCCCAGTCTCTGACCTTGCCTGCTTTTGTCCCTCTTGCTGTGCCCTCTGTGCCCCCTGTGCTTAGTGGCTGCTGCCCAGCACTGTGGAACTGGCACAGATCCAGGGGTCGAGACCCTCCTTTCTCTGCCCTTGGAGCTGCCTGCTCACAGCAGCCTTTTCCATCTGGAAGCTGCACGTGGAGAGGGAGTCCCCACCTCTGTTCCTTGCACAACCTCCAGGAGCCCAGGGCTGCCATCTCAAGTCCCTGCTGGCCCTGAGGGCTCCCAGGTGCCTCAGGCTGCTGTGACACCAGTGCACACGGGAGGGAACAGTGGCAGGGGCTGTGCTGAAAGTCAGCTCCATGTGCTGCTGCTGCTGCTGCAGTGGGGGTCATTTGTGCAGCCGTGCCCCAGAGTGAGGGATCAGATCCAGGCACTGCTGCTGCTCCCTGGGGATCAGCCACCATTTGCTTGTTGCTGTCAGGGCCAGCAGAAGTGGTGGCTGGAGCAGCGGGTGCTGACAGTGCCCCAAGGCCCGGGGCTGGAGGGGTCCCTGGGCTGGGGCTGGCAGGGAGCTGCCCCTTGTTCTCCCTCTGCCTCCCACAGAGCTGGGCCGGGCACAAGTGGGGCAGCATAGCAAACAGGGAGCCTGCCAGTCTCCTCCAGCCCTGTCTGCTCCCAGTTTGGGCCTTGGAGCTTCAGGTGGACAAAGGCAGCTGCTTCTGCTCCCTCTGTGTGTCCCCGTGTTCAGCAGTGCTGCTCCATCAGTCTGTGCCCAGCAGTGGGAAAAGCCTCAGCCCTGCAGGGCCTGAGCAGCTCAGCCAGCGGGAAGGGAGCTGCTCTACACAGGAACATGCAGCAAAGGACTGTAGCACTTTGTTCTTGGGCAGAGCCCAAATTCTGTGAGGGAACAACAAAATTGTTCATGTGCAGTGGTGCAACAGCAGTACAGGTGCTGTGCCTGCAAACACATGGCTCAAGATATGCAAAAGAATTCTGCAACTCTTGACTAGAACAAGTTGTCACCAGTGCTGAACTCCAGTTATGTCCAAAGCACCCACTTTACACATCTGCTCGTCTCTGCTACATTTTTTTCTTCAGGGCACCCAAACAAATCTAAACAGAAGAGAAGCATACATTTTGATTGTTTATCAGAAATGTATCTCATTTTGCTGTACATTCCTTTTTCAGGCTGTGCTGTCTGCTTAAAAAGAAAAAAAAGAAAACCAAATATACATGAAAGAGGAAAGCAAAATATAAATGTGTATTGACAAATCTTATAGAACTTTGGATTAAGAGGCAACTGATCTTTGAAAAAGAGAACTAAGTATTTATTTTGTAAATGTTTAGAATGCATGGATCCATCTTACTGATGTTAGCAACTTTTTTTAAAAAAAAATTTGGTGTATTTTTTCCAATATTAAGGTTTTTTTTAGTTGTGGTTGAAGAAATAGGAAAGTGAAAGATGGATTGTGCATGACAGTGTCTTGACTGTAAAAATGTTACAGTTTGAAACTTGGATGTAAAGTATTGCCAATGAAATTTCAAAATCCCAATGCATTGTGTGACAGCAGCTTTTCCTCGAGGATGTGCGGCAACACAAAGACTTCATCAGGGGTCTCGGGGGCTTGGGGCTTTGTCCTGTGCCCCTCTGAATGTCATGAAACAGGACTTAACCTGCCACCAGCCCAGATCACCTTCTGCCACCGCAGATCCTTGGACCTTGTGTCCCCCAGAGCAGACACAAAGTGTTTCTGCTGCACCCCCCATAGCATAAATCCACTGAGAGCTGGGATTTTCCCAAGGCTTGTCTCCATTGTGCCATATTCCTAAAGAACCAGCAGCTCATGCTGATGAATATGGCGAGTTACACGGATGGTTGTCAGCTCCATTTCCTCCCTAGAAATCCTGAAACTGCTTCTGAATGCTGCTCCCTTCAGCTCTTGGACACCTATTCACACTGAGCTGGGAAAAAAAAATCCCCTGGCCACCAGCTTACAAGTGAGTTATGCCAAAGTTAGAGCTCTGTGGGAATCTCTATCCATTCTTATCCTTTTAGTATACCTATAGGTGGGGGTGTGCACTGATGTGTCTTGTACAGAAAGGAAGGAGTGTGCAAGCAACGTGACTGACACTTTCACTCTCAGTGTTCATTCCATACCCATGAGGACAAAAACATTATGGAAACCCTTGCAGAGACAAACCCTTCTGTCCATGGATAGAGAGACATCCAAGAGCCGCTGGCACACACAGACCCTTCTGTCCATGGATACAGAGACATGCAAGAGCCCCTGGCACATACAGACCCTTCTATCCATGGATACAGAGACATGCAAGAGCCCCTAGCACACACAGACCCTTCTGTCCATGGATACAGAGACATGCAAGAGCCCCTGGCACATACAGACCCTTCTATCCATGGATACAGAGACATGCAAGAGCCCCTGGCACACACAGACCCTTCTCTCCATGGATACAGAGACATGCAAGAGCCCCTGGCACATACAGACCCTTCTATCCATGGATACAGAGACATGCAAGAGCCCCTGGCACACACAGACCCTTCTCTCCATGGATACAGAGACATGCAAGAGCCCCTGGCACACACAGACCCTTTCCCCACAAGCTGCAGGACATGAGAACACAACCCTTGCAAACACTGAGTGCAAGCCACAGCTCTGGGTGCTCCCCATGAAGCTCAGCTCTGGCACCACTGTCTGCCCCAGGCTCCAGGGAATGCAGTGGGAGCCCGGCTGGGCTCTGCCCTGGGGCCATCCTGCAGGCAGAGCTGGAAACAGGGAGCATTTAGGTGCCACAAACAGCCAAGCCAGGGGCGCAGGGCAGCTGCTCCAGCCCGGACTGCACTGCTGTGTGCTGTGCTCTGGGACTGGGGCTCTGCGCAGAGGGGACTGCACTGGTGTGTGCCAGAGGAGACAAAGAAGCTTCAGCTTTAGTCTAACTGAGCTGGGTGCGTGGGCTGGAAAGAGAGGGGAGGCTCAGGGGGATTCACAGAGCTCATGCTGCTGGAAGCATAAGGAAAAGGGAGAGGGAACTCAGCAGTGAGGAGAGCTGAGGGCTGGAGAGCAGCTCTGAATGACACTAAAATGCCACTGTACCTCTGAGACATTGCTATTCTGCCAGGGACAGGATGAGTCCCTAAGCCTGGGACTCGGTCTCCCTCATGGTGAGGGGCATCAAGGAAGGCAACAGTGTGATGGAGACTGCGATGGGCTGGGAACTCACTGGGGGAAAGGAGGGAGCAGTTGTGAAGTAAAAGGCAGCTGGGGGAGAGAACTGTTCAGTGAAGGGCTGAGCTACAGCTTGAGCAAGCTGAAAAATGTTGTTTGGAGCCATTCCAGATTGATTTCATTTCACAAGGTATTGAACCAGTTTAATTTAGGGGGGGTGTCTTGTTTTCCCTTGGATATGTGCCATCTGCAAGCTTGAGCTCCACTGCCAAAACGCTCAAGCAAGTCTCTGCTGCAGGTCACACCGTTTCTTCTTTGGCTGATTCCGGCCCGGTGCTGAGCTCCAGCAGAGCCCTGGCAGAGCCCAGAGCAGCCTCAGCATCCGCAGAGCCCAACTGCAAGGAGAGAAAGCAGAAACTGCCCATCAGCTGAAGGCTCCTGTGCCCTTGTCCCAGCCGCCCGCGGTGCCCAGGCCATGCTGGCCGTGCTCAGAGCGGTGCCCAAAGCTGCCCATCATTGCTGCCTTTGGCAGCAGAGCAGGAGGGCAGGACATGTGCCCAGCCTGCAGCCAGCCACGGCAACATCCACCTCCTCAGCAGCTGCCCAGAGCAGGATGCTCCTGTGCTCGCTGCCATCTCCCAAAAGCTCTTATCCCACCCATGCCAAGAAGATGGGGACCCACCTCACACCATCTGCCGCTGGAAGAAAAGCTGCTCCCAAAGGATGTCCTCAGCCTTCTCCAAGGGCACGGCCCATCCACGCCACAGCTGGTCCCAAGCACTTCCCCATCCAGACTGGACACTGCCTGGAAGGTTTCCTTTAGAAAAACAAACAACAAATTAAGGAAAATAGATTACAGACAAAAAGGGGAAACAAGGGAAAAGATAAAAGATTTTATGTCAGTCACAGGTTGATAAAGGCCCAACCCCTGCATGCTAGGGAAAAACCCACCCACGGGTGAGGGAAGCCCATGCTTTCTCCTTCCCCCCTGCACTGCCCCCTAAAAGTGATGGTGATCCCAAAGCAAACAAAGGGAGTGGAGCAGCCCAAACCCTTCCTTGACTGCAAAGCAAAGCAGCCGTGCACAGGTGCTGGAGTCCCACCTCTGCTCCTGCCATGGGGGTTTGTTTGTGTCGGGCTGGCTGCCCCAGCCCCAGCCCAGGGCATGGTGGGTGGTGGGGGCTGTTGGCAGGGCCAGGAGCCAACTCCCATTTCATAACCACCCCAGCCCATGGCCCCAGCCCTGACACAAAGCAGCTTGGCAGCCCACTGGAGAATCAGTTGCATCAGCCCCAGCAAAGGGGGAACCTTTGGTTCCTGGCCAGGCTGTGCAATGCCCAAATCTGGGAGCATCCCCCTGTGTGTGGACTCATCTGCAAATTCACTGTGGAGCCTGGCTTTGAAGAAGGTGGCAGATTCAGAGTCCCTCATCTCCAGCTTTGTGCTGGCCAGGTCGAGGAAGAGGTTGTCATCCTTGATGTCATCCTCGCTGTCTCCAGCAGCAGCAGCCCCACCTGGTACAGCTCCTCCAGGGGCTCCTTCTCCTTCCCTGGGGGTGAGACCAGGCTGTCAGTGCTCTGCCCAGGGCCCCAGCTGTCAGTGAACCAGGACAAGCCAAACCAGCTGGGATGGCAGCCACCAGTGCTGAGCAGACACGCTCAGCTCCAGCACAAGGGCTGCGTGCTCCCATCTGAGGACCCCTGTGCAGTGACACAGGCAGCAGATAAAAGTCTGGGTTTCTTTGCTTCTGATTGCCAAGGCATGTGTGCAGCTGTTACTTACCAGGGCCCTGCATCAAAGGGTGCCTGTGGCTCTCTCCCATCTTCTACAGCTGATGAATGTCCTGCATCCAAGGATCACAGAAGAGGTCTTCTAATGATGGCCTGTCCACATCCAGCATGGTTAAACATCTCCTGATCAGATCTTGGCACTCTGGGGAGAGAAACCAGAAACCGCTAGTCATTTAGAGAAGGCTCCTGACTGCTTTGCTCCACTATTCCCATGCCCAGGCCATGCTGGATGTGCTCAGAGCTGGGCCTAAACTTTCCCATCAATTCCCTGTTTTGGAGGAGAGCAGGAGAGCAGGACATGTGCTACCTCAGCAGCTGCCAGAGCAGGATGCTCACGAGCCCGCTGCTGTCTCCCAGAACTGGTATTGCCCCCGTGCCCAGAGATGAGGATCCACCTTGAGAGAGCCGTTGTGGCAGTGAGAGCTGATGGTCCCAGCTGATGTTCTGGCCCCTCCTGAAAGGGTGCTCCCCGCAGACCATCTGGTGCAGCAGGATGCCCAGGGACCAGATGGTAGCTGGCTTGCCGTAGTACCAGCCAAAGTGGGTCCATTCTGGGGGACTGTATGACGGTGTTCCTATGGAATACAGATGGAGCTCATCAGGGGGATGCTGCTGCTCCCAGAGCCTGGCCCCAGCATCCCTGGGCATGTGGAGGCTGCCCCAGTGGCACGTGGTGTGACCTGCTGCCCTCTCACCAGAACCTGGGACTTGTGGACAACCTTGGGGTTGGAAAAAAAGCCACTGATGTTGGAAGAGGGCACTGTAAGTTCTGGCAATGCCCAACCATGACAAGGAAAATCCCATTCAGTGCTGGGGAAAAACCATGCCTTCATCCTCCCTGCCTGCATTGCCCCAAAAACATTCTGAAGCCAAGGCAAACCAGGTGACTGGAGCAGTCCAAGCCCTTTCTCACCTGCACACCAAACTGGCTGGAGCACAGGTTCTGGCTCCACCCCTCTCTGCCACCCCCACACACGGGTGTTTCTGTCAGGCTGGCTGCCCCAGTCCCAGCCCCAGTCCTGGGCAGAGTGGCTGGAAAAGGCTGCCAGCACGGCTGGAAGCTGACCCTCACCTGCCCCTGCTCAAAAGCAACTTGGCTGAAGGCTCAATGCCATGACTGGCAGCAAAAGCGAGAACCCCTGCTGCCACACCCAGGTTGGGTCATGAGATGTTGGGCCAGGAGATGTCCAGAACTGGGAGCACACCCCTTTGTGGGCTCACCTGCAAAGTGAGTGTAGGCCGTGTCTTGCAGGTAGGTGCCACAGCCAAAGTCAATCAATTTGGCCTGCCCGGTGGCCAGGTCAACCAGGATGTTCTCCGGTTTGATGTCCCTGTGAAGGACCCCGCAGCTGGTGCAGTGCTGCACGGCCTCCAGCACCTGGCGGAACAGCTCCCGCGCCACCTCCTTGGACAGGAACCCCCGTGCCCGAATGAAATGCCGGAGGTCCTGGCATCGTTCCGGGCGCTCCAGCACCATGATGATGTCGTTGGGGAGCTCAAGCCACTCCAGCAGCTGGGCGACACCAGGGAAGCCAGTGGAGACCTTGTGCAGCAGCACGATCTCCAGTGGTGCGCTGGTGCCGTTGGGCTGCGGGAGGAGCACGATGCCGTCAGTGGGGCTGATGCCGTGCCAGGGCTGGGGAAGCCCTCACCCAGCCCGGGATGCTCTGCACCCTGCGCTGGCCCCACGCCCGCTCTCCCTCCAGGCATCCTTGGGGCTTCCACCCTGCCGGGCCTCGGCTCATCCCCGCCCAGCACGCCCCGGCTTCTCCCGCTGGCCCCGCTCTCTCACCAGCTGGTCCCAGTGCCGGACGCGGTTCCGTGGCACCCTTTTGATGGCCACCTGCAAACCAAGGGGAGCAGCGGGATGAGCTCAGCACCTGCCCTGCCCAGCCCCATCCTCCATCTCCTGCGCCCGCCGTCGGCCCCGCCGCTCACCGGGGCGCCGTCCGAGAGCCGCGTCGCCGCGAAGACGCTGCCGAAGCCGCCGCGCCCCAGGAGCGACCCCACTCGGTACTGCTCCTTGAGGCCGTGCCGCGCCTTCCCTGCCGGCGAGACACGGCTGTCAGCGCTCGGCCCGGGGCCAGGAACGGCCCCCGAGCGCCCCTCAACCGCCCCGGGCCGGGCATCCCCAGGCGTTCGCTCCTGGGGACGGGACAGCGGCGGCTCGGGGCCGGCGGCCGCTCTGCCGAGCGGCGGAGCTCGGGCCGGGGAAGCCGCAGCGGAGGCGGCGGGAGAGGCTGCGCCACGTGTGTCCTCTGCGGGGCCCGGGAGGAGCCGGGGCCGGGGCCGGGGCCGGGGCCGGGGCCGGGGCTGGGGGCCGAGCATGGCTCAGGCGCAGCCAAAGGGCAGCGATGCCCCCTTGGCTCCAGGCACTGATGCCCGCCCAGCATCGCCACCGCCAGTACGGCCAGAGCTGGGCAGAGGGGAGACCGCGGCGGGACGCCCGGGGGCGGGGACGGGGCAGCCCCGTCCGGGGCTGGGGGCGGGCTGGGGTCATGGCCCGGCCCAGCAGGGGAGAGGGAGACTGGGAGAGGAGGGGGACACCGGGAAAGGGAGACCGGGAGAGGGTGCGGAACTGCGGGAGAGTGTGCGGGACTGAGGGAGAGGGAGAGAAAAAGCAGGACGGGGTAGACAAAATCTTCTCTTTGGCTTATGCCGCTGCTGCTGCTGCTGCTGCCGCTGCTGCTGCTGCAACTGAAGCCTTGGGGCCGTTTTTCCCTGTGTCCGTTTGTCCGTTGCCCGCTCAGCCCTGCGCCGAGCCCCGCGCTCCCCGGGGGCAGCCCCTGAGCCTGTCCAGACACGGGAACTTTGCAGTGTTGAGCCAAGACCCAGAGTCTTGACTCCGGCACGGTGGCACAGGAATCCCCTTGGCTGCTGCTGTGCATTGTCCCTGCTGAGGGTCAGACACTGTCAGAGCACATTCCCTGAACGCACAATTTGTACCTGACCCAAGCACTGCACCTGTGTCTCCAGACTTGCTTTCCAAGAACAACAGGGGAAGGCAAACTGCATGTAGCTCATGGTATTTTACAGTGTCTGAAATTTGCCAACTCATGGATCTTCAAGGTGAGATCCATTTGGAATTGATGGGATGGAGAAGTAGTGCAAGATGGAAAAGGGGAGCATAGAAATAAAGAGAGAAAAACAACTTGTAATGTTTCTTTCCATTTTCATTTCATTTCTCAAAAGCTCTTTCAGTTTTCCCAGAATCTGCTCCACAATCCCATTTGCTCTTTCCAAGAAACGTTCCTGCAGAACAGGGTGGAGCTTCTGGCACAAGATGTGCCACAACGGCAGCTTCCCTTGGCTTTCCACACTGTGCATGCAGCAGGAGTCTTGCAGCAAAGCAAGACAAATAGTTAATAAACCTGACAACTTGTTCTTTCTTTTCCTTGTGGACTGGGGATTTGTGCCATTGGTAAGGTTTTCATTGTTACTGTTCTCCCCTAAGAAAACAGGACAGGGTACCGGTGGTACCTACTGGGAGTCTGTTATCGTCCACCCAAGCAGGAAGAAGAAGAGCTGGACAACTTATTCTATAAGCAGCTGGAGAATGTTTCAGGATCACCAGCCCCTGTTCTTGTAGGTGACTTTAACCTGCCAGACATCTGCTGGGATCTCCATACAGCAGCAAAGCGGCAGTCCAGGAAGGTTTTGGAGTGTATGGAGAACAACCTGTTGTCACAGCTGGTGTGAGCCCACCAGGGGATGGACTATGTTAGACCTGTTGTTTGCAAATAGAGAAGGACAAGTGGGAGATGTGGTGATTGGAGGATGCTTGGGGCACAGTGATCAAGAAATGAGCAAGTTATCAATATTTGGTGAAATCAGAAGGAACATCAATAAGACTTTTACACTAAATTTCAGGAGGGCAGACTTTGGCCTATTTAGGAGACTTATTCAGAGAGTTCCTTGGGAAACAGCCCTTAAAAACAATGAAGTCCAGGAAGGGTGGGCATGCTTCAAAGCAGAGATCTTGAGGGCAGAGGAACAGACTGTGTGCTGAAAGATGAGCTGACGAGGCAAACGTCCATCCTGGACGGGCAACAGGGTTTTGAAAGACCTTAGGAATAAAAAGAAGATGTACCATCTTTGGAAGGAGGGTCAGGTCTCTCAGGAGGTATTTAAGAGGGTTGCTAGGGCATGCAGGAAAAACAGTAGGGTGGCCAAAGCTCAGTTCAAACTTAATTTGACAGCTTCTGTAAAGAATAATAAAAAATGTTTTTACAAATATATTAGAGGCAAAGGAAGGGTAAGACTAACCTTTGTTCCCTGCTGGATGTGCGAGGGAACTCAGTAACTGCAGATGAGGAGAAGGCAGAAGTGCTTGATGCCTTCTTTTCCTCAGTGTTTAGTGGGAAGATAGCTTGTCCCCAGAACAACTGCCCTCCTGGGCTGGTAGATGGTGTCAGGGAGCAGAATGATCCCCCTGTTATCCAGGAGGAGGCAGTCAGAGAACTGCTGAGATGCCTGGATGTTCAGAAATCTATGGGCCCAGATGGGATCCATCCCAAGGTCATGAGGGAGCTGGCAGATGAGCCTGCAAAGCTGCTCTCCATCATTTACCAACAGCCCTGGCTCACTGGTGAGGTTCCAGGTGACTGGAAGCTGGCCAATGTGACACCATTCACAAGAAGGGTGGGAAGGAGGATCCTGGTAATTAGAGGCCAGTTAGCCTGACCTCAGTACCCGGTAAGGTCATGGAGCAGTTTATATTGTCATCACACAGCACCTACAGGATGGCCAGGGTATCAGACCCAGCCAGCGTGGGTTTAGGAGGGGTAGGTCGTGTTTGACCAGCCTGCTCTCCTTTTATGACCAGGTGACCCACCTGGTGGATGTGGGAATGCTGTGGATGTTGTGTATTTGGATTTCAGCAAGGCCTTTGACACTGTCTGCCACAGCACACTCCTGGAAAAGCTGGCAGCCCACGGCTTGGACAGGAGCCCTCTTTGCTGGGTTAAGAACTGTCTGCATGGCCGGGCCCAGAGAGTGGTGGGGAATGGTGCTGCATGCAGCTGGCAGCCAGTCACCAGTGGTGTTCCTCAGGGGTCTGTGCTGGGGCCAGCTCTGTTCAGGATTTTTATTGATCACATGGATGAGGGTAATGAGTCTTTCCTGAGCAAATTTGCAGATGACACCAAGCTGGGAGCATGTGTAGATCTGTTGGAAGGTAGGAGGGCTCTGCAGAGAGACCTGGAACAGTTGGATGGATGGGCAGAGTCCAACAAGATGAGGTTTAATAAGTCCAAGTACTGAGTCCTGCATTTTGGGCACAATAACCCCCTGCAATGTTTTAGTCTGGGGACAGTGTGACTGGACAGTGCCCAGGCAGAAAGGGACCTGTTCCACTGATGGACAGCAGGCTGGACATGAGCCAGCAGTGTGCCCAGGTGGCCAAGAAGGCCAATGGCACCTGGCCTGGATCAGGAATGGTGTGGCCAGCAGGAGCAGGGCAGTGATTATTATCCTGTGCTCAGCACTGGTGAGGCCACATCTGGAGTGCTGTGTCCAGTTCTGGCCCCTCAGTTTTGGAAGGACGTTGAGACGCTTGAGTGTGTCCAGACGATGGCAACAAGTCTGGTGAAGGACTTGGAACACAGGTCCTGTGTGGAGTGCCTGAGGGAGCTGGGCTTGTTTGTCCTGGAGAAAAGGAGACTCAGAGGAGACCTTTTCACTCTCTACAACTTCCTGAAGCGTGGTTGTAGTCAAGTGGGGGTTGGTCTCTTTCTCCAGGCAGCAACTGACAAAATGAGAGGACACAGTCTGAAGCTGCATCAAGGGAAATACAGGTTGGATATTAGGAAAAATCTTTTTACGAAAAGGGCGATAATGTTCTGGAATGGTCTGCCTGGGGAGGTGGTGGCATCACCATCCCTGCATGTGTTTGTAAAAAGACTGGATGTGGCACTCAGAGCCATGATTTAGTTGAGCGTTAGGGCAAGGATTGGGCTCGATAATCTTGAAGATCCCTTCCAACATAGTGATTCCATGATTCTGTCAATTGTAAGGGAGTACAAGCCTGGGTGAATGCAGAGAAAGAATCTCCAGAGCCTGCAGCCAGAAGCTGAGGGTTGTGTGATAGTCATTTAAACAACACCATGGACATTTCAAAAGTGATCCAGAACATGAAAATGGGCTGAAAGAGGGAATTTGTTTCTGTGTTCAGCTTTGATGAGTCTACATGTCATGCACTGGTATAAATCAAAGAGTACAATCAGTTCATTGGAAGCAGCAGAACAAGCTCTCAGAGCAGATGACAGAAAGAATCTGAAATGGCGAAATGCAGGGAATGAAGATGAACTTGGCGAACTTGGTCTGTAAGAAGGGTCATTTTGTCCAAATCATTTCCAATCCATTCCCTCTGCTTTTGTCCTTCCTAACAAGGCCAATCGCATCTCAGATTTCCCATGAAATAAGAACTCTGAGCTTGTGGAACTGCCTGAAAGATGCCCTGTTCCTCTGCAGGGACACTCAGGCTGAAAAAGAAGCCTGAGCCCTGTCTTGGGAAGCCTCCTCTGAGCTGGAATTTGTGCTGTGCTGGGAGAGGAGGAGGAGGAGGAGGGGGAGAATGATGGGCACTTGTCACTGAGACACACAAAGCAGTCACACGCAGAAAAGAGGTTTTCGCAGAGGTCCTTCCGATCCAGCTCACATCCGAGAGAGCGGAGAGAAGAAATCCCTTTGTTTATTTCTTACTTTTTATACATTTCTAGGTCTAGCAGAAGATTGGCTTTTGGGGGTTTCCACCTCTCAGCCTCAGTGGCCAGAACAATTGTCAGTTACAGTTGTTTTCAGGTTAGAAATAAGCAAACAAAGGACAGGATTGAAAACAAAGAATTTGTTTATGTTACATCTGTGGGAAAAGGTAGAAAACTGCTCTAATATTCTACAGTAACTAAAAGATCTAACTCTATTTCAAAAGGCTTTAAAAACTCAGAAAAATCAGGGTAACAGGCACTGTGTGTCAGGAGCAGGAGGTTTGGGCCGCAGGACATTCCGCCTGTGCCGCTGCCCCGCAATCGGCGGCCGTGCCCGGGGCTCTGGGCCTGGCCCCGCGTGCGCTGAGCTCCCGACACTGCGGGAGCTCCCCGGGCTGGGCTCAGGTTCTGCTGGGACTGGGCAGCAGGCTGGGCTCCAACTGGGATCAGCAGCAGCTGGAAATACCTCTGGGCATCTCCACTTTGTGCTGCTGCTCGGAAGCAACGATGAAGCGAGTTGAGAAGTTCTCATTTTTTTTTCCTCTTCTGGTGGATTTTTTCATTTTATTTTTCACTCCAGAGGCAAATTCTGTGATGACCTCTGTGAGTTGATTCTATTTCAGCAGCAACAGCAACAGGGCTGTGTTTGAGCACTTCAAATGTGGCCTGTGTGTCTTTAATTCTCCTCAACTTTGAGCTCAGGGACATGTGAACATTTGGAGATCTGCTACTCATGATGCCAGAGTTCCCCATCACAAAGGCACTCTGGGTGGCACCAATCAAAAAATTGCAGTTTTACAGATAAAATTCAAGTGGCAAGCAGAAGAGGGGCAACAGCAGCCATGATCTACAATTCCCAAGGCAAAGGCAGCAGCAGCCTCCTGCTGTCACCTCAGGGTGCGTAAAACAATGCTGAAAACAGCGCTGGAACCCGATCCTTTCTTTCTCTGGAGGCTGGCTCAGGGCAGCACAGCCGGGCCCGGAGGAATCAGGGCTGTTTGTGGGTGATTGTCGCTCTACTCCAGAATTCAGCTGGAAAATCCCCTGGGAAGCCGAGGCAGGAGCAGGTGGGAAGGGGCCGGCGCTGCTGCTGCTCCTGCCCGGGAGCCCCGGCTGGGCCGGGCCGGCGCCCGCTGCGCTGCGGCTCCTGCTGCTGCCAGAGCCGGGCGGGACTCGGGCACAGGGAATGGACACGGGGGGACAGCAAAGGCCTGGGCGGCTGCAGGGATGTTCGCGCTGGGGCCAGCGCCAGCACACAGCTTCAGCCGCAATGAACGCCGAGGGGAACGCTGGGGAAAGGCTCCATTTCAGCCTTTCTTTACTCATGGCTGTGAAGGGACCGAAATCAAAGGAGAACAAGCAGGGCCCGACCCCTTCTCCTTTGGGAGGAGCCCCGTGCCTGGGGCTGTGAGGGGCTGTGAGGGGCCATGAGGGGCTGTGAGGGATTGTGACGGGGAAAAGGGTCTCTGAGAGACTGTGGGAGGCCAGGCACTTCATGGAACCAAGGGTCCATTATAACACTGTGGAACCAAGGAGATTCCTGTTGACAGTACAGAACCTCATGGAACCAAGGGGCCATTGTGGCACAGCAAGGCCTTGTGGAACCAAAGAGACCGTGGTGACACTACAGAACCTCATGGATCAAAGGGTCCCTGTGACACTGCAGAACCAAGGAGAATGTTGTTGGCAGAGTGTCTGAGCACAGCTGCTGCAGGGATCCATGTACAGGTATGACTATGGAATGGGATAGACCAGACCAGGATAGTCCCGTTGGGAATGATCTGCAGTTCAGAGCAGAATGATGGTCTGCTCCAAGTGCCTGAGCCCTCCAGGGCTGACCAAAAGTGAAAGCAGTCATTAAGGGCACTGTCCAAATGTCTCTTCAACACTGACAGCCTTGGGGCATTGTGAAAAGTGCATATTATATGGCTCTATTCAAGATATTTACTATATGTGTTATGTTGTATTGATTGTTAATGTTGTAATAATATTTTGATAGTATATGTTGAGGGTTAAGTTCTCCTGTAGAATTTTCCCCCCCCTTGAGTTGCTAGATTTTTAAGTAGGGGTAGTTAAGCGGTGCTTAACCTGACAAAAGAAGTTGATCACTTGGTTTTGGGGGAGGGAGGAGGCTCCCAGGAGAACTAAGGAGTGGGCTCACTTCTCTCGGTCTTCCCGGGGAGGACAGTCGGGCTACGGGGTAGCTGCCTGGAGTCCACAGCTAGCGGAGGAGTCTGGTCCTGGGAATTATATCATCTGTTGGAGTGCCCAGGAATTCGGAGTTTCTTCGTTGCCCTGCTGGATTTCGGGTCAGCCCGGGATCCAACCGCTGCGGGTTCTCCAGCACTGCCCACTTCATCTGCCAGGGCACCCCCCCTGCCTGCTGAGGACAATCCATCGCTTCCAGCTTGCAGCCATCAGCGACGGACTTTGCCACCGTTTGCCCTCAGGGTTCTTGGTTCTGTTTTACTGTTATTATAAGTGCTGTTGTTGTTTGTCTGTCCTGTTATATTTACTAGTAAAGGACTGTTATTCCTTTTCCCCATAGCTCTGACCGAAAAGTTTCTCTTTTAATCTTCCAAATTATAATAACACGGAGGGAAGGATTTAAATTCCTCATTTTCCTGGAGAGGCCTACCTACCCTTAGCAGACAACTGTCTTTTTCAAACCGAGACAGAATTTTGGCGCCCAATTCGTGGGGCTCGAGGGGCATTGAGAGAAAAAGGAATAACAGTTCTTAAGTGCCTACATTGTTGTGTACTGGATATCATGTGGTCTGCCTTTGTCTGGTTCGGGTGGCATGTGGTGGTGGCCGTATTCCCGCCATTTGCAGGCCCTTTTCTAAACGTGGGCCCTGTAACTAAGGTTGCTGTGGCTGTCATCCAGTTTGCTATATGGGTTAATGAAGTGAGGAAATCGTGGATTTTTAATTTTCTCTGGAAGGCAGGCACATGGATTCAGGGCTACCATACACTGACTGTGTGTTTTTGGGGTTATTTTAAGAACGGTACATACTGTGAGGAAATGACACCAGGGGAAACCTTTTCCCAACCCTTCACCCAGCTCTTTGGGCCTACCCCACCAGTCTTTGAAGGGTTCAAATCTCTGAATGTTAATGACATCATACAGTGGCTGGTGTTGCTGGTATGCCTGTTCTGTTTAGCATTTAGAGATAAGGGGAGACTGACCTGGATAACCACCCTGATACCTCCTCTAGAGAATAAGGATACTGACCCACAGCCTGACCCTGCCCCACAGCCTGACCCTGCCCCACAGCCTGAGCCCGTCCCACAGCCTGACCCTGCCCCACAGCCTGCCTCAGGAATAAACCACCCAGATTGGGCGAAGGAGATAGGTGAGATGCTGAGGGAGTACCTTGCCCCTGTAGTAGCCTCATTAGCCCCAGCTGCTGGGAAACCCTCCCCCTGCCCCGACAAAGGAGAGTCTGATGGTGCAGCAGCGGAACCCACAGATGTCACAACCGTCCAGGTTCCAGCTGAACCACAGGGGCAGCCACAGTCAGCAGCAGTGGCCCCTGTGGAAACAAAGACGTATAAGGTGAAATCAGAGCACCCAGGCAACAAGGATAAGAAAGGAGGGCCCTCACAACCCGCGGGGGAGTCAGAGGTTGAGATCATTACTGAGTCCCTGACATATGAAAGTCTCCGTAATCTGCAAAAAGATCTTGCACGACGGGGACGTGAGGCTTATACAGCCTGGTTAGTTCGGGTCTGGGACCTTATAGGTACAGGCGTGCAGCTAGATAGTAGTGAGGCAAGGAATTTGGGACCCTTGACCCAGGACTCAGGTGTGAATCAGGTATTCGTAAGGGAGCCAGGGCCCCTTTCCCTTTATGAGCGGCTTTTAATGAGTGTAAGGGAGAGGTTTGTCCACAGAGATAGAATGCAGGAGCACCTACAGTATATCGATGACATCATTGTGTGGGGAAACACGGCAATGGAAGTGTTTGAGAAAGGAGAGAAGGTCATCCAAATTCTCCTGAAAGCTGGTTTTGCCATCAAGCAGAGCAAGGTCAAGGGACCTGCCCGAGAGATCCAGTTCCTGGGAGTAAAGTGGCAAGATGGACGACGGCAGATTCCCACTGAGGTTATCAATAAGATCACCGCAATGTCTCCACCGACCAGCAAGAAGGAAACACAAGCTTTCCTAGGCGCCATAGGTTTCTGGAGGATGCACATTCCTGAGTACAGCCAGATTGTGAGCCCTCTCTACCTGGTCACCCGCAAGAAGAACGATTTCCACTGGGGCCCTGAACAGCAACAAGCCTTTGCCCAGATCAAACAGGAGATCGCTCATGCGGTAGCCCTTGGCCCAGTCAGGACGGGACCAGATGTGAAGAACGTGCTCTACTCAGCAGCCGGGAACAATGGCCTGTCCTGGAGCCTTTGGCAGAAGGTGCCTGGGGAGACTCGAGGCCAGCCACTGGGATTCTGGAGCCGAAGCTACAGAGGATCTGAAGCCAATTACACTCCAACAGAGAAGAAAATCTTGGCTGCCTATGAAGGAGTTCAAGCAGCCTCAGAGGTGATTGGCACAGAAGCACAACTCCTCCTGGCACCTCGACTACCGGTGCTGGGGTGGATGTTTAAAGGAAAGGTTCCCTCCACTCATCACGCCACCGACGCCATGTGGAGCAAATGGATTGCCCTCATCACTCAGCGCGCCCGCATTGGAAACCCAAATCGCCCTGGGATTTTGGAGATAATTACAAACTGGCCGGAAGGTGAAAACTTTGGTCTCACAGATGAAGAGGAGTAGGAACAAGTGACACGTGCAGAAGAGGGTCCACCATACAACCAACTGCCAGCAGAAGAAACACGCTATGCTCTTTTCACTGATGGTTCCTGCCGCATCGTAGGGATGAAACGAAAGTGGAAAGCAGCTGTATGGAGCCCCACACGACAGGTTGCAGAAGCCACTGAAGGAGAAGGTGGGTCAAGCCAACTTGCTGAACTCAAAGCTGTTCAACTAGCCCTGGACATTGCTGAAAGAGAGAAGTGGCCAAAGCTCTACCTCTACACTGATTCGTGGATGGTGGCCAATGCTCTGTGGGGTTGGCTGGAGAAGTGGAAAAAGGCCAATTGGCAATGTAGAGGAAAGCCAATCTGGGCTGCAGATGAGTGGAAGGACATTGCCACTCGGGTAGAGAAGCTACCTGTCAAAGTCCGTCATGTAGATGCCCATGTCCCCAAGAGTCGGGCTAATGAGGAGCACCAAAACAACGAGCAGGTAGATCAAGCTGCAAAGATAGAGGTGTCAAAGATAGACTTAGATTGGCAACACAAGGGAGAGTTGTTCCTAGCTCGATGGGCCCATGATGCCTCAGGTCACCAGGGCAGAGATGCCACCTATAAGTGGGCACAAGACCGAGGGGTGGATCTAACCATGGACAGTATTTCTCAGGTTATCCATGACTGTGAGACGTGTGCTGCCATCAAACAGGCCAAGCGGGTGAAGCCCCTATGGTATGGCAGGCGATGGTCCAAGTATAAGTACGGGGAAGCCTGGCAGATTGACTACATCACCCTTCCCCAAACCCGCCAAGGCAAGCACTACGTGCTGACCATGGTGGAAGCCACCACTGGATGGCTGGAGACCTACCCTGTGCCTCACGCTACTGCCCGGAACACCATCCTGGGCCTTGAAAAGCAAGTTCTTTGGAGGCATGGTACCCCTGAGAGGATTGAGTCAGAAAATGGAACTCATTTCAAGAACAGCCTCATCAACAACTGGGCTAGGGAACATGGCATTGAGTGGGTGTACCATATTCCCTATCATGCACCAGCTTCAGGGAAGGTAGAAAGATACAATGGACTGCTAAAAACCACCCTGAAAGCACTGGGTGGGGGATCATTCAAAAATTGGGAGCAGCATCTAGCAAAGGCCACCTGGTTAGTTAACACCAGAGGTTCCACCAACCGAGCAGGCCCTGCCCAATCTGAGCCCCTACATACAGTAGATGGAGAGAAAGTCCCAGTAGTACATGTAAGAGGTTTGTTAGGGAAGACAGTTTGGATCAATCCTGCTTCAAGTACAGAGGATCCCATCCGTGGGATTGTCTTTGCTCAGGGGCCAGGCTGCACATGGTGGGTAATGCAGAAAGATGGAACCACACGATGTGTACCCCAGGGAGATTTGATTGTTGGGTGAGAACCGTGTGTAATTATCGTTGTGTGCTGAATAGTACTGCCACTGTATGTAGCTGTATATTGCATATTGTTTTTATATAGATGTATGTGTGTGTAGAGCTAGAGTATATATAAGTTTTAGTAAATTGACAATATGGGGATAAGGGGTGGAATGTCCTAGGGTAACTTTATGATCCTTGTATCCCCAATCGTCTGTTCTGTTTGGACTCTGTATATTGAGTCCTGTGCCTTTAAGACTGGTTCTAAGAGCAAGGAGAAGCGCGGAGTTTGTTTTGAGAAAACTGCCTGACTCCTCCACATTCTTCTGCGGACGGTGTTCGGCGGAGGCTTGGAGAGACTGCAGGACAGAGATCTTTTTGCTTTTAGTTAGTTTCAGCTAGCTAGGGCAGAGAAGTTCCCTGGACTGTTTTTTTCTTTCTTTTTTCTTGGAACTGTTTAAACCTGCTCTGGACTGAAAACCCAGGGGAGCACTGGGGGCTGCACCTGCGGCCCACTGGGGCCTGGACCTCGGCATTTTCCAGCAGTGCCGGAGGGACTGGGACTGAGGAGAGACTGAGAGAGAGCCGAGCTCCACCCACGGCAAGGACTTTCTCAATTTGCCATCTCACTCCAGAACGAGAGGTTTTATTGTTTCATATTATTCATTCTTTATACTTGTATGCACTTTATTTGTTTAGTAAAATAGTTTTTCCCACTCTTCTCCACAAAGGTTTTTTTTCCGGACTGGTTGGAGGGAGGGGCCACTTGGGTTTGCTTCCCGGAGGGATCCTATACAGGGGTTTTCCCCCAAATTTGTCTCCAAACCAGGACACAGCTCTTCTCTACAAGAAGAGGACAGAGCCCCAGTGTTGCTAAGGCAGATGAGAGCTGGCCATCAGGAAGCTAAGGGAACCTAGACATTCCTGGGAGCTTTTTTTTGAACCTTTTCCTTGGATATAAGGAACTTTGGAGGTATATTCCAAATTTTGGCAATGGATGCCTGGACTTGAAAATGTTTTTTCCATGGGAAGAGAAGCACAGGCCCCCAGTGTTTTGAAGGCAGATGAGAGGTGACCCCCAAGAGGCCAAGGCCAGCCAGAGCTCTCTGTCCTGGCTGGTCTCATATATGAACAATTCTTGGATAAAATCAAATAAGGAGGTAGAATCCAAATTTTGGCTATGGGCACCTGGAAGAGAGGAAAGTTCTTGCCTGCAGGGAGGAAAGCACAGAACTCCAGGGTTTCAGGTACAGATCAGAAGAGCCCTCAACATACCAAGGTCAACTGGACCAGTCAGGCAGTCCCCAGATGCCAAGCCAACCAGACCTGTTCCGTAATTCCCTTAGATCCATGGGGCCCTGCAGCATCACAATTGCGCCCTGTTTCCATGAGGCCCCACAGTATCACAACAGAACTTTGTTTCTATGAGGCCCAGCAAGATCACAATGGTGTCCTTGCCTGTGAAGTGGCACATTGGCCCCTTGCTTCGATGAGACCTTGCAGTGTAAAAATGGTTTCCTTGGTTACACGGGGCTTCACATTGACACAATGGCCCATTGGTTGCAAAGCGTCACAATGGCCTCTTGGTTCTATTTGGTTCCCCAGGATCACAGTGGCTCCTTGGTTCCACAAAGCCTAGTGTATCACACTGGCCCCTTGCTTCCATGAGACCTGGCAGTGTCACAGTGGTTGCCTTGGTTCTGTGAGGCTCTGTGGTGTCACAATGGTCATTTTGATCCATGGGGACTCAGAGTACCAGAATTCTCATTGCTGTCGTGTGGCCCTGCCATGGCTCTTTGGTTCCACAAGGCCCTGCAGAGCCCCTTGATTCAACAAGGTCTCAAAGCGCCATAATGGTCTCCAGGATTCCATGAGGCCTCACAATGTCACAGGTGGATCTTGGTTCCATGAGGCCCTGAAGTATGGAATGGCCCTTTGATTCCATTGGGCTTCTAACTGTTACACGAGTTATTAGTTCCCTGTAGTGTCACAATGATCTCCTTGGTTCCATGGTGTCCCACAGCGTCACAGTGGCCCCTTCGTTCTACAAAGTCCCAGAGTGTCACAATGGCCCCTTGTTTCCATGAGGCCTTGCAGTGTCACAGTGGTTTCCTTGGTTCCATGGGACTGCCCTGTGACACAATGGCCTGTTGGTTCCATGAGGTCACAGAGAGCCACAATGGCCCCTTGCTTTTATTGGGCTCCCCAGGATCACCATGGCCCTGCTGGTTCCACAAGGCCTGTCTGTGTCACCCTGGGCCCTTGTTCCATGGGTACCTGTAGTGTCACAATGGCTTCTTCCTTCCATGAGACCTGGCAAGGTCACAATGGTTACCTCAGCTCTATGAGGCCCTGTGGTGTCACAATGGCCCCTTGGTTCCATGGGCACTCCAAGAATGGTCTCGTTGCTTCCATTCGGCTCTGCAGTGTCACAATGGCTCTTTGGTTCCTCAAGGCCCTGCAGAGCCCCTTGATTCACAAGGCCTCTGTCGTGGTTTGGATTCATGAGTTGAGATGAGGACTGGGAGAAAAACATTCTAAGGGCAAAAGAGGTTCAAATTAAAATGTATAAAGTAAATTTAATTTCAACAGAGACAGGGGAGGAAAATAGGAAGTAAAAAGAGCCTTTAAAATATCATTTGCCACCAATAATGCAGGCAGACAGGGAGTGGGTTTTTTTTTCAGTTTGTCACCCGAGATTGTCTTCTGTTTGCTCAGGGAGAGGAGTTTTTCTTCTGCTATGTCGTGAGTCCCTGCCATGGCCAGTCTTTCCAATGCTGTTGTGGTGTGGCACACTTCTTCATGGGGCACAATCTTTTAAGGATAGGCTGCTCTAGTTTGGCAGGAAAGGTCCTCTTTCTTTATTTCTAGGAGCAAGGGCCCTCTCTCTCTGTTCAGGGCTCTCACTGGATCACAGTTTCCTCTGGTATCTACCTGCTCCAGCATGAGCACTTTTCCCACAGGCTGCGAGTGGATCTCTGCATTCCCCATGGACTTCATGGATTACAGAGGGACAGTTTGTTTCACAATGGTCCTCACCATGGTTTGCAGAGAAATTTCAGCTCCAACTCTTAGAGCACCTCCTTCCTCTTCTTTTCCACTCACCTTGGTGCTGCCATGTTGTTTTCTCTTACATGTCTCCACTTTGTCCTCTTCTCTATCTAAAAGAACTGCTGCCTATAGGTACCATTTCCAACAAGTTCCACTAATTCAAAGATTCTTGCAGCATCTTGTAGTGCCAAGAGGTTGATTTTGTGTAATTTCCATGTTGGAAAATCACTCTTCATTTTTCACTATTGGCCATGCGACTGCTGCGGCGTTTGTGCTATTTAATGTTTTTCTTCATGTGGGGCACCGAGATGGAGAAGCTGCCATCGCTGTCCCTGCCCTCCTGCCCGTGGCATGGCTAGCTAGGGGCGGCCAGGCAGGCAAGGCTCATTGTGGGCCACACCAAAATGGTGGTGGCTGCGGGTCACTGCGGGCCATGCTGGGCTGTCCCTGGGAAACCCCTGGAAACAACTGTGCATGTGCTGTTTTGATTTTCTTCCTTAAATATGTCATTACAGAGGTGTTACCAACTTCTCTAATTGGGACAGCAGCATGTCCATCTTCAGAGCAGAGATTTGCTCTACTCTGCATGGTGGAAGCTTCCAGTAGCTTCTTAGAGAAGCCACCTCTGTGGCCTCTCCTGCTGACAAAAACCAGGTGTCTCGGTTTGAAAAAAAGACAGGTGTCTGCTAAGGAGAGGCAGGCCTTTCCAGGGAAATGAGGAATTTAAATTCTTCCCTCCGTGTTATTATAATTTGGAAGATTAAACGAAAAACTTTTCGGTCAGAGCTATGGGGAAAAGGAATAACAGTCCTTTACTAGTAAATATAACAGGACAGACAAACAACAACAGCAATTATAATAACAGTAAAACAGAACCAAAGAACCCCGAGGGCAAACGGTGGAAAGCTCCGGCGCTGGTGGCTGGAAACGGTGGATTATCCTCAGCAGGCAGGCAGGGGGTGCCCTGGCAGGCAAGGTGGGCAGTGCCGGAGAAGCCGCAGCGGCTGTACCAGGGTTGACCCAAAATCCAGCAGGACAGCGAAGAAACTCCGAATTCCTGGGCACTCCAACAGATGGTAGAATTCCCAGGACCAAACTCCTCCGGTAGCCGTGGACTCCAGCCAGCCGTCCCCGATCCGTGCTCCCCGGAAGACTGAGAGCTGTGTGTCCCCACCTCAGCTCTCCGTGAGCCTCCTCCCTCCCCCAAAACCAAGTGATCAACTTCTTTTGTCAGGTTAAGCACCGCTTAACTACCCCTACTTAAAAATCTAGCAACTCATGGGGGGAAAAATTCTACAGGAGAACTTAACCCTCAACATTATCCACCCCGAATTTTTCCCACCCTAACGTATTATATTGAATTTAAACCTTTAAATAATATACATATATATACATGTGAATATAAATACAGACACAGTCACAGTATTCACCGAAAAACAAGGTCCCCTTGAGGTATGCAGCGGGTCTCTCCATCCTTTTGCATCACCCACCATGTGCAGCCAGGTCCCTGAGCAAAAACAACCCCACGAGCGGGATTGTCTTTGCTGGAGGCAGAATTAATCCAGACAGTTTTTCCCAGCATTCCTCTCATGTGTACCACTGGAACCTTATCTCCATCTCTTGTTCTCAGGGGCTCAGACTGGGCAGGGCCTGCTTGGTTGGTGGAACCTCGAGTGTTCACTAACCAGGTGGCCTTTGCTAAATTAATCTCCCAGTTCTTGAAAGTCCCCCCACCCAGTGCCTTCAAAGTGGTTTTAAGCAGGCCATTGCACCGTTCAACTTTCCCAGCTGCTGGCGCATGATAAGGAATATGGTACACCCACTCAATGCCATGTTCTCTAGCCCAGGTGTTTATAAGGCTGTTCTTGAAATGAGTCCCGTTGTCAGACTCAATCCTCTCAGGGGTACCATGTCCTCCACAGGATTTGCTTTTCAAGGCCCAGGATGGTGTTCCGGGCAGTAGCGTGAGGCACAGGGTAGGTCTCCAACCATCCAGTTGTGGCTTCCACCATGGTCAGCACACAGCGCTTGCCTTGGCGGGTTTGGGGAAGGGTGATGTAGTCAATCTGCCAGGCTTCCCCATACTTATACTTGGACCATCGCCCGCCATACCATAGGGGCTTCACCCGCTTGGCCTGCTTGATGGCAGCACACGTCTCACAGTCATGGATAACCTGAGAAATACTGTCCATGGTTAGATCCACCCCTCGGTCTCGTGCCCACTTATAGGTGGCATCTCTGCCCTGATGGCCTGAGGCATCATGGGCCCATCGAGCTAGGAACAACTCTCCCTTGTGTTGCCAATCTAAGTCTATCTTTGACACCTCTATCTTTGCAGCTTGATCTACCTGCTCGTTGTTTTGGTGCTCCTCATTAGCCCGATTCTTGGGGACATGGGCATCTACATGACGGACTTTGACAGGTAGCTTCTCTACCCGAGTGGCAATGTCCTTCCACTCATCTGCAGCCCAGATTGGCTTTCCTCTACGTTGCCAATTGGCCTTTTTCCACCTGTCCAGACAACCCCACAGAGCATTGGCCACCATCCACGAATCAGTGTAGAGGTAGAGCTTTGGCCACTTCTCTCTTTCAGCAATGTCCAGGGCCAGTTGAACAGCTTTGAGTTCAGCAAGTTGGCTTGACCTACCTTCTCCTTCAGTGGCTTCTGCAACCTGTCGTGTGGGACTCCATACAGCTGCTTTCCACTTCCGGTTCATCCCTACGATGCGGCAGGAACCATCAGTGAAAAGAGCATAGCGTGTTTCTTCTGCTGGCAGTTGGTTGTATGGTGGACCCTCTTCTGCACGTGTCACTTGTTCCTGCTCCTCTTCATCTGTGAGACCAAAGTTCTCACCTTCCGGCCAGTTTGTAATTATCTCCAAAATCCCAGGGCGATTTGGGTTTCCAATGCGGGCGCGCTGAGTGATGAGGGCAATCCATTTGCTCCACGTGGCGTCGGTGGCATGATGAGTGGAGGGAACCTTTCCTTTAAACATCCACCCCAGCACCGGTAGTCGAGGTGCCAGCAGGAGTTGTGCTTCTGTGCTAATCACCTCTGAGGCAGCTTGAACTCCTTCATAGGCAGCCAAGATTTCCTTCTCTGTTGGAGTGTAATTGGCTTCAGACCCTCTGTAGCTTCGGCTCCAGAATCCCAGTGGTCGGCCCCGAGTCTCCCCAGGCACCTTCTGCCAAAGGCTCCAGGACAGGCCATTGTTCCCGGCTGCTGAGTAGAGAACGTTCTTCACATCTGGTCCCGTCCTGACTGGGCCAAGGGCTACCTGCATGAGCGATCTCCTGTTTGATCTGGGCAAAGGCTTGTTGCTGTTCAGGGCCCCAGTGGAAATCGTTCTTCTTGCGGGTGACCAGGTAGAGAGGGCTCACAATCTGGCTGTACTCAGGAATGTGCATCCTCCAGAAACCTATGGCGCCTAGGAAAGCTTGTGTTTCCTTCTTGCTGGTCGGTGGAGACATTGTGGTGATCTTATTGATGACCTCAGTTGGAATCTGCTGCCGTCCATCTTGCCACTTTACTCCCAGGAACTGGATCTCTCGGGCAGGTCCCTTGACCTTGCTCTGCTTGATGGCAAAACCAGCTTTCAGGAGAATTTGGATGACCTTCTCTCCTTTCTCAAACACTTCCATTGCCGTGTTCCCCCACACAATGATGTCATCGATATACTGTAGGTGCTCCGGAGCCTCACCCTTTTCCAGTGCAGCCTGGATCAGTCCATGGCAGATGGTGGGGCTGTGTTTCCACCCCTGGGGCAGTCGGTTCCAGGTGTACTGCACGCCCCTCCAGGTGAAAGCAAACTGAGGCTTGCATTCTGCAGCCAGAGGAATGGAGAAAAATGCGTTAGCAATGTCAATTGTGGCGTACCATTTTGCTGCCTTGGACTCCAGCTCATACTGGAGCTCCAGCATGTCCGTCACAGCAGCGCTCAAAGGTGGAGTCACTTCGTTCAAGGCACGGTAGTCCACAGTCAATCTCCATTCTCCGTCAGACTTGTGCACAGGCCAGATGGGGCTGTTGAAGGGTGAGTGGGTTTTGCTGACCACCCCTTGGCTCTCCAGCTCACCGGCATCTCGATTTGTCCGGTACTGTCGGCGGTGCACTGTCGAGGTGGCAACTGGAACTCGTTGCTCTTCTACCTTTAGGAGTCCTACTGCAGATGGGTTCTCCGACAGTCCAGGCAATTTATTCAATTTCTTAATGCCCTCTGCCTCCACAGCTGCTATTCCAAAAGCCCACCTGAGTCCTTTAGAGTCTTTGTAATGACAATTCCGGAGGAAGTCTATGCCCAAAATACACGGGGCCCCTGAGCCAGTCACAATTGGATGTTTCTGCCACTCTTTCCCGGTCAGGCTCACCTCGGCTTCCAACAGAGTCAATTCCTGTGATCCCCCCGTCACCCCGGCAATGGAAATAGGTTCTGTCCCCACATATTCCGATGGTATCAGTGTACACTGCGAACCAGTATCAACTAAAGCCTCATATTTCTGTGGCTCTGATGTGCCAGGCCATCGAATCCACACCGTCCAATAGATCCGGTTTTCCCGTGCCTCTCCCTGGCTAGAGGCAGGGCCCCTCTAGCACTGGTCATTATTCCCTTCCTGGGCATACATGGTAGAGGTTCCTTCACAGGGATCTGACATATCCTCACTTCTATAATACCTGGCAGCTTGGTCATGTGAGGTTGAGGCTACCTTCATCTTAGTGGAACCCCCTTGGTTAGTGTTTCTCTCCTTGAGCTCACGCACCCGTGCTGCCAGGGCAGAAGTGGGTTTCCCATGCCACCTTCCCATGTCTTCCCCATGGTCACTCAGAAAGAACCACAGGTCAGCTCGTGGGGTGTACCCTCTCTCTCTACCTGGGGGTCGTTGAGCTCTGACTCTGGGGCCTGTAACTCGCACCGGTGCCACACAGGAACTGTTCCTCCTCATCTCCTCCCTCACCTCCCTTATCTCCTCTGTCACCTCCTCCATCTTCTCCCTGAGTTCCTTAGCCACGGCAGAGACCTGAGCCTGCATTGGGCCACTGATCATGCTCTCATAATTTCTAAGCTTGTTGGCTACAGAACCCACTCTTGGTTGTTATCGGCATTAATTGTTGCAATGAAGGTGGCATATTGAGATGGTCCTAGAGTTGCCAGATTCCACAGCATTTGCCCTGTGCACCTGACTTTGTCGGGGTCATTATCATGCTGTCCACCCCTCCCAAAGAGTACCTCCAATACTGCCACTTCTCTCAGCTGTTGGATCCCTTCCTCAAGGGTCTTCCAGCGCATTCTGTGATGGTGCTCCTGCATTCTGTCTCTGTGGACAAACCTCTCCCTTACACTCATTAAAAGCCGCTCCCAAAGGGAAAGGGGCCCTGGCTCCCTTACGAATACCTGATTCACACCTGAGTCCTGGGTCAAGGGTCCCAAATTCCTTGCCTCACTACTATCTAGCTGCACGCCTGTTCCTATAAGGTCCCAGACCCGAACTAACCAGGCTGTATAAGCCTCACGTCCCCGTCGTGCAAGATCTTTTTGCAGATTGCGGAGACTTTCATATGTCAGGGACTCGGTGATGATCTCAACCTCTGAGTCCCCCGCAGGTTGTGAGGGCCCTCCTTTCTTATCCTTGTTGCCTGGGTGCTCTGATTTCACTTTATACTTCTTTGTTTCCACAGGGGCCACTGCTGCTGACTGTGGCTGCCCCTGTGGTTCAGCTGGAACCTGGACGGTTGTGACGTCTGTGGGTTCCGCTGCTGCACCATCAGACTCTCCTTTGTCGGGGCAGGGGGAGGGTTTCCCAGCAGCCGGGGCTAATGAGGCTACTACAGGGGAAAGGTACTCCCTCAGCATCTCACCTATCTCCTTCACCCAATCTGGGTGGTTTATTCCTGAGGCAGGCTGTGGGTCAGTATCCTTATTCTCTAGAGGAGGTATCAGGGTGGTTATCCAGGTCAGTCTCCCCTTATCTCTAAATGCTAAACAGAACAGTCATACCAGCAACACCAGCCACTGTATGATGTCATTAACATTCAAAGATTTGAACCCTTCAAAGACTGGTGGGGTAGGCCCAAAGAGCTGGGTGAAGGGTTGGGAAAAGGTTTCCCCTGGTGTCATTTCCTCACAGTATGTACCGTTCTTAAAATAACCCCAAAAACACACAGTCAGTGTATGGTAGCCCTGAATCCATGTGCCTGCCTTCCAGAGAAAATTAAAAATCCACGATTTCCTCACTTCGTTAACCCATATAACAAACTGGATGACAGCCACAGCAACCTTAGTTACAGGGCCCATGTTTAGAAAAGGGCCTGCAAATGGGAGGAATACGGCCACCACCACATGCCACCCGAACCAGACAAAGGCAGACCACATGATATCCAGTACACAGCAATGTAGGCACTTAAGAACTGTTATTCCCTTTTCTCTCAATGCCCCACATTTTGGGCGCCAAATTCTGTCTCGGTTTGAAAAAGACAGGTGTCTGCTAAGGAGAGGCAGGCCTCTCTAGGAAATGAGGAATTTAAATCCTTCCCTCCATGTTATTATAATTTGGAAGATTAAAAGAAAAAACTTTTCGGTCAGAGCTATGGGGAAAAGGTATAACAGTCCTTTACTAGTAAATATAACAGGACAGACAAACAACAACAGCAATTATAATAACAGTAAAACAGAACCAAAGAACCCCGAGGGCAAACGGTGGAAACTCCGGCGCTGATGGCTGGAAGCGGTGGACTGTCCTCGGCAGGCAGGGGGTGCCCTGGCAGATGAAGTGGGCAGTGCCGGAGAACCCGCAGCGGCTGTACCAGGGTTGACCCAAAATCCAACAGGGCAGTGAAGAAACTCCGAATTCCTGGGCACTCCAACAGATGGTAGAATTCCCAGGACCAAACTCCTCCGTTAGCTGTGGACTCCAGGCAGCCAGCAGTCACCCGATCCGTGCTCCCTGGAAGACTGAGAGCAGTGAGCCCACACCTCAGCTCTCCCGGGAGCCTCCTCCCTCCCCCAAAACCAAGTGATCAACTTCTTTTGTCAGGTTAAGCACCGCTTAACTACCCCTACTTAAAAATCTAGCAACTCATGGGGGGGAAAAATTCTACAGGAGAACTTAACCCTCAACAAGGTGTTCAAGGCCAGGTTGCATGGAGCAATCTGGTCCAGTGGAAGGTGTCCCTGCCCATGGCAAGAGACTGGAACTGGATGATCTTTAGGATTCCAACCCAGGCCATTCCATGATCCTAGATTTGCCCCTCCATTACCTCAGTTAGCAGCAGGTTGACATGTTCCTTTTGCAGGGATTTACTGCAAACACAGTGACTGAATTAACTTTGTTCTGGATGTTGCCTGCAGCCTCCATCAGCTCCAGCTGAGCTTTGGCTTTCCTAAGCACATGGATACATGTTCAGGACAGATTTTTGAATTCTTCCTCTTTAGCTTGTCCTCATTTTCACCTCCTGGTGGTTGTGTTGTGGCTCATCCCTGTCATTTGTCCCTGAGGCAGCACAGCCCCCCTGCCCAGCACAGGCCCCACATTCCCCTCATCACACACGGCACAGCACAGGGTGTGTTTTGGGTGGGCAAATGTTCCCCACCAGAGTGTCCACACAAGTCCTCAATGTCGAGTTCTAACACCCACATCCTATGGCAGGGTTCACAGAGAGCCCTGCCCTGGGGTCTGCCAAGGGCTGGGTGAGGAGGGAGCCTGGGACAGGGTGGCTGAAATCATCAGGAGGAAGAAGATAAGCACAGAACAAATAGACCAATAAACTAGGGTGAGTTCCCAGGTCTGGAAGTGGCTGCTGGAGAGGCTGGAGGGATGGTTAAAGCCCTGGGGCACCTTCTCAGACTGACCATGCCACCAAGGCCACAGACCAGCCTCCTCAGCGCTGAACCTGCCTGTGTGTGATCCCTGCCAGGGGACTGGCACAGCCCCACAAACCTGATGGAATGTGTCCTGGCCCTGCAGAGTCACACAGATCAGCTGACGTGGGTGGGGTTTATCTCCTGGGAATTTCCCAGTCTCACCCAGCTTCTGTCCAGCTCTGCCCACCTCCCCTGCCCTAACCCCAGTCCAGCTCAGCCCAGTCCAGCCCAGCCCAGCCCAGCCCAGCCCAGCCCAGCCCAGCCCAGCCCAGCAGCAAATTCTGACTGAGCTCCATGATAGTGCCCTCTCTGGGGTGCTCCAGCATTGGGAGCACCCAATATGGGATATGAAAATTCAAGATTTTAGCAGCAGCTTTTAGTGAATTTTGTAGGAGTAAAAAACCAGCTTGTACTGAGAACATAGAGAAGATTAGCTATTAAGCTTGGTCACTAGGTAGTTACTAGTGTCATATAGGTAAGATGTATAATGTTGAAACTTAGTAAAGAAGGACCTAGGCATTTATCAAAAATTGATAAAGCAGAACTTTGTGGCTTGGGAGCCAGCAAGAACAAGGCTCCTGTTTTGGCCAGGGCAAACTGACCTGGGAACTAGCCAAATCCTTCCTGTGCCTGCCTAGAAGGAGGGGTCAAGAAGAGGACATTTGGAGGAAAACTATTTACTTCATCAGAATACCCTGGCCCACGACCACCTGAGGGGACTCTGCAGCGGCAGAAAGATCTTCTGGCTAATTTTAATACAAAGTGAGGTTAGGCGGACCTAGGTAATGAATATGTATAGGTATATTGTGAAATTTAATGCATATACTTCAAATATATAATACTTCAAAAGATAAATAAGAGAAAACCACTGGAGCATGCCCAGTTTGGAGGAAATGTCCCCCTCTGTATCCCAGCTGGAAATTAAACATACCCGCTTTAGAATTTTCTAATTAAAGTCCTTATTCTACTCTTTATTTGGTGACCTCGATGGGACTTCAACCAGCTGCGGAAACACTTGGGCGGCTGGATCCCCCAAGGTGCACCCTGGATCTTTTCCGGAGGGGAATCTGCTCCCTGCCCGCTCCTGCAGGGAATAAACAAGGACCTTCCACATGGCAGAGAAGGTATATTTAATTGACTTTTAAGGGAGGAACTCAAGGTAAACCAATAAGCTGGAAATGTTTGCACAAGGTTAAGTATCTGTCAGAGACATCTGGTGTAGTAATTTTGGAAATTTGGAAAAAGGGAATTTCTGTTGACCCCACTGGGTGGCTGCTGGCAGATGTAGGTGTAATCTGAGCAGAATCTAAGGTATTATCAGTATTATTTATTACTTGGTTGCTATACCATAAATATCCTGTAAAACTGTGTTTGTTTTAAGATTTTGTTAATGAGTGGTGGGAAAAAGGCTTTCTGTAAGATGATTTATTTAAGGTAATTTATGTGGGACGAAAAGCCAGTGATATATGCTGTGTGGGATATGTGGTTTTCATGTAGTCCCTTTTGAAAGGATTTTTGGAGTTTTTGCAATAGCTGTATTCATTTGTGTGGAAACACTCCTCTCTTGTGACAACCAACTATAACTGCAATTGAGTTACTGTTCCTGTATTTGTGTGATTGCTAAGTTTGAACATTTGATTGTGTGAGTGAGATGTGCCAGCAGACACAGAGTGAGTGCAGAGCCCCGATCTGCGTTTCCTTCCCTGGGCGACCGGAACGGCCAGAGACAGGCAAAGCGTGGGAATACAGAGAGGGAGCACAGGAGAGTGTGCAGTGTCTGAGCGTGCTGTGCCTGAGTGTGTGATTACTGTGTGTTTTATTGGGTGTTTTAACTGTGGCTAGATGAGTGGAGGGAACTCTTCTCCCTCAGTGGTTTGGACCCAGTCCATGGGAGTTCTTGAATTGAGCATATTGCTGGGTAAAAAACCAAAACAAACAAACAAACAGTTTTTATTAGAAGGGGTGTATAAGACCTCTGCAGGAATGCTGGTAGCTTTGGATTGGGAGCAACCTGCAGTAGAGGATCTGGATCTTCCAAGAGAGAGGAACTGGATAACTTGATTTTGTGGAAATTTCAGGACAATTAACTTTTTGAGAGAGTGGCATCCCGTGTGGGTGCTAATATAGTGTAAGATTTGTACAAGGTGTTGGTATTATTTTTTTGCAAGGCAACAGAGTGTATATACTTGGGTGTGAGCAAGAACAACACCTTAGGCAAGTGGATTTGGAACCCGAGATCTTAAAGTTTGTGTGTGGAAAGTCACATTTAGTACCTGAAACTGGAGGATTCCACCCCTGCAGATCCACTGGTTATAAAAATGAAGCTGGGAAAAGGAGGAGAAGGTGAAACTCATGATGGATACAAGACCAGCATACTGAGTTTTAAATAAAGCTTTACTGCCAGTGGGGAATGACAATGTTATACTCCTGGTTTAGGGCAAATTTGGGAGGAAACCTCCAAATAGGGTCCCTCTGGGAAGGAAACTCAGTTGGTCCCATCCCCAAATGGTCTGGGAAAAAATCTCCTTAGAGACAAGAGGAAATAACTATTTATTTAACAAACAAAGTGCCCACAAGCATAAGAAATGAATAATATGAAACAATAAAACCTCTCACCACTCTGAAGAGAGAGGGCAAAATTGAGGAAAGTCCTTGCCGTGGGTCATACCTCGGCTCACTCCATCTCTCATCAGTCCCTCTGATGCTGGAAAATGCCGTCCTGGGCCCCGGTGAGGTGAAGGTGCTGAGCTCCTGGTGCTCTTCTGGGATTTTCAGCCCAGAGCAGGTTTAAACAAGTCCCAAGAAAAAGGAAAAAACAGTCCAAGGAACTTCTCTGCCTCTAAAGCTAGCTAAAACTAACTAAAAGCACAGGAGATCTCTGTCCCGCTGTCTGTCTGTGCTTCAGATGAACACAGTCCCAGGAGCCGGAATGCAGAGGAGCGAGTGCAGTTTCTGAAAACAAACTCGGCCCTTCTCTGTCTCCCTGCCTCGCTCTCGGAACCAGGCTTAAAGGCACAGAACACAATATCCAACTCAGACAGAACAGAGGACTGGGGATACAAGCATCATAAAGTCACCCTAAGACAAGGGGGCAACAGGCCAATCTAAAATAGCACATTTTTGAAAGCCATTAAAATATAAATATGGAAAACAATGGGGCATCCATAAGTTTTATCCATGCCTAACTCCTCTGAGTCACTCCTAAGGAGAGATTTTATAAGAAAAATTATAAGCAACCATTTATTTAAAATTGTGGAAATTACTTTGGAGGTAAATGATCTAAAATAGGTAGCCAAGAGTATGGGCTTCCAATACACCAGGGAGAAGAAAAAATGCACCCCCAATACAATTCAAACCTAAGGATGGGAAACAACTAGTGAGAATCAAAGAGTATCCCCTGGGAAAAGAGAATAGGGAAAGAATTAACCTGATAATTGAAAACTCCTTACAGTTGGGGTAACTAAAGGCATGTCAGTCTGATTTCAAAACTGCTACCTCTCCAAAAACCTGATGGGTCGTATCAAGTTGTACAGGATTTACGAGCTGTCAACAAGATAACTGAGGATCTTTACCCCGTAGTGGCAAAGCCATACACCTTGTTAATGTGTTTAACACCAGAGTTAACTTGGTTTACCATTCTAGATTTAAAGGATGCCTTCTTTTGTTTCCTCTCCATGAAGCCAGCCGGAAAATTTTTGCATTTGAATGGGAAAACTCAGCTCACTTGGACAGTGCTTCTGCAGAGGTTCAAAAATTCACCCACCTTGTTCAGAGAACAACTTGCAAAAGACTTAGAATCCTGGGAAGCAGCACCAGGAGAAGGGAAATTGTTGCAGTGTGTAGATGACATCCTAATAGCTACTCCAACAGAAGAGGGGTGTGTAGCCTGGACAGTAAGTCTTTTAAATTTCCCAGGGCTTCAGGGGTACAGAGTATGAAAGAAAAAGGCTCAAGTGGTAAAGCAGAAGAAGGTGATTTACCTGGGTTATGAGGTCAGTGCTGGACAACAGACTTTGGGAAAAGAGCACACAGAGCTAATATGCTAAACCCTGAAACCCCAGACAATAAAGGAATGGAGAACCTTTTTGGGAATGATGGGGTGATGCAAATTATGGATCTGCAATTACAGACTGTTTGTGAAACCTCTGTAGCACTCACTGCAAACTGAAACAAAGACCTCCAGTGGACAAAGGAAGCCACGCGGGCCTTTGAACAGCTAAAGGAAGCTCTCATGTCAGCTCCAGCTCTGGAACTTCCAGACGTGAGTAAACCATTCTTTCTCTTTTCCCATGAGAAACAGGGGATTGCCCTGGGAATATTGGCACAGGGCCTGGGCCCATATCGAAGGGCAGTTGCTTACTTTTCTAAGCAGCTGGATGCAGCGGCCAGAGGACAGCCAGGTTGCCTTAGAGCTGTGGCAGCTGTGGTGCTGAACATCCAAGAAGCACGCAAGTTCACCTTGGGCCAGAAAATGACTGTGCTAGTGTCTCATACAGTGCCTGCAGTGTTGGGAGTAAAGGGTGGCAAGTGGCTTTCCCTGTGGGATTGCCTGGCTCTTTCCTGCTCCAACATCAGGGTGAATAAAACTCAGAAGACATTCTTTTTGAAGTCTCACTCTGAAATTTATTATCCTTATCTATTACAAACACATGAGATGTGAGCTCTCTCTAACAAGTGGAGAAAGTGAGCTAAAATGGTGCCTATTCAAAGCTATCTAAGTCTCAATTATTCAATAAACAGTTGACATCTATGTTATTTGTCGTAATGCATTAATTTGGTTTATATTTGTAATGCTCTTTTCTATCTGTCCCTGCCCAGCAGGGCCCATCCCCGTCATTGAGATGTAACCTAATCCTGTTTCCTCCCACTGAACACTGTTTGGGTGATGCCTCTGGGTCTTGCCTATGGGCCCTGTCCCTGGGGGAAAAAGCCACGGCCAGGGAGGGGCCAGCGCTCTCTGGCATCGGCTTTCCGTCGGGAAGGGTCTCCAAGCTGAGCAGGACATAAGAATAAAAGCAGAAATATCCAACCCGAAGTCAGAGAGTCAAGACTCTCCTTTTACCTTTGGCGGCCGTCTAGTCTCGTGGGGAAGGATACAACTGGCGCCTGAACTGGGGCTTGAAGCCACAAAAGGTTCCCAAAAAGCTGGAAGAACCACTCGGGGAGCACGTGGCCGAGGAATCTCACTCAGGTACGTGAGTCACGAAACGTAGCCCACCCACACAGAGACAGACCCAGAGTCAGGCTTGGCGTTCGCTGTGGAGTCTCCGAAACACAGGATTCTACAGGCCAGGGCTGCAGTTTTCTCCTTGGACTCAAAAATCCCATCGGAGTGCTGCAAAGAAGCCCACGACTGGCAAGCTGTCTAAGGACGGCCACATGCTTGTAGAAAGATGACCCTGGGATCAGAGACTGGAGGCGCTTTATGCACCAAAGAGGGGTCTCAAGGTAAAAGGAGTGATTGGGAAAGAAAGGAAAGAAACACTGAAATTTTGGTGAGTATTACTTTTGGTTTTCTAAGGGAAAATCCCTTTCAGACGTGGAATTCCTCAGGGAAAAGGGTTTTTTTCTCTGTCGGGGAAGGTTTTGCTTTCAGAGGAAACCTTCAAAGTGCTTTCCGGCAGCCTTGGTGGGGGTGGAACCCCTTTTGGTTTTTTTTCTCTCAGCAAGTTTTTTCTTTTCAGCTTCTCAGTCACAATAGAGAGGACACAGAAACTCAAAATCTGAGCCAAAAATGGGTGCAAGATTATCTGTTCCCCACAAAAGAGTCTATTATTATATTTTATATACCTTGAATAATGGCAAAGAAACAGCAGAAAAAATTAACTCTGTGGTTGTTTTCTCAGTTTCCACATTTTTCATTAGAGCAAATAAGCTCCCCAGAATTCTGGGAGGCCATAACAAAAAAAATAGTTGGATCTGGCTCCTCTAACAATAAAGAAGATGCAAATTTTGCTTTTTATACCTTAAAAATTAAGTTTGCATTGCAAAAGCAAAATAAAAAGGAAAAAAGGCCAGTTCTTGGTGACTTTTCCCCAGCTTGTACCTTTGCAGGCAGTCCAAGTGCCCAAACCTCCCATCTCAGTGGTCCCCAGGTGGGGGGCTCACAAGATGGAGGGGACTCCTTTGTACAAAATGGCTGAAGCCATGTGCTCCCGAGCCACGAGGAGTCTCTCCCTTTGTCTGTCCCTCCTTCCCGCAATTCCTTCTTCTCCCCAGACCCCTCCTTCTCTTTGATGCCACCCCCAGCACTGCCCTCTCCTCTGACTCTGCCCCCTACCCTCAAACCTCTGCCCTCCGACTCCTCCCCGTGTGACTCAAGCCTCCAGCCCCTCCCTGCCCCTGGTTCCCACGGTTTCCCTGCCCACAGTCCCGGTTCCCATGCCATGGAGGGAGGGGGGGAGCCGGGAACCCGAAAGCAGGAAGCGATCCCGACTTTTCTGCCACCCCTTTCACATATCAACAATCAAAAAGAGAGGGTGCTGTCCACAGTAACTGGGACCCCTTCCCCAACAAGCGATTCAGGGTTTATGCAAAGCTCAGGCCAAATTCAAATATGAAAGAGAATACTTTTGCAACTGTTCAAAAGCAAATTTAGCAAGAAATATTACAGTTCCCTTTGACCTCCAAAAATATTTACTTCCAGATCTCTTGCAAAATCCTGAAAAGGCTGTTGGTAATAAGAATCTGCCAATTCAATTAGCAACCCAGCCCAATAAGTCTTTCCAACCTTACAGTAAAATAAAGCAGCTTCCATCAGAACCTTTAGTAACATTTGTGGAGCGGTTAACCTGAGCTATCGAGTTACAGGTTAAGAATGAAGGAGCCCAGGAACAGGTCCTGGAAGAGATGGCTCTGGCCAATGCAAATGAACAGTGCAAGGCAGCTATCCTCAGCCTGTCCATAGAACCAGCTCCAACTTTACATGACATGCTCCAGGTGTGTGCCAGGAAGATTCCCTTCATAAAAGCTCATCAAAAGCACAGTTCCAGAGTCAAGCCACCACAAAAAGCTGCTGCTGCAGACACCGTGCTTCCTGTACCTGTGCCACGGCCACCGCCCAAGAGAGGAACAGTGTGTCTCCTGTGCAATCAGGCTGGACATTGGGCATCTCAATGCCCTTTAAAGAAGCAATTTCTGGACTTTCGGGACAATGGGGGTGGGAGGTCTCAAAGGTCTGAAGGGAATTTTTCAAAGAAAATAGAAAATGTAAATGTTAAACTAAATAATCCTGCTTTAACCAGTTCTGCCTTTCAGCAAAAGTCACCAGATATGATAGTAAAGGATCCAGCGACCAGAGAAACAAAAAGTCCTCATGATCAGGTCACCTGGGGTTGTGGGTATGCCTATGTGTCCACTCCCCCAGATCTCAAGTGGGTGCCAGCTGAGTGGGTGAAACCTTTCATCCCCAAAACCGCAAAACCACCTGCAGAGGGCCCACAAGTGGCCAGTGCTGCCTGGAGGAGGAGAAAGTGCCGAACCTTCTCCTTCTAATTATCATTATTCCTCTAACAGTGTTTTTCTAGACAGTTTTGTTTGCACTAAAGGTCATTTTTCTTTTGCAGCTTTAAAGGTACTCAAGGTCCGAACTCTGAGCATCTCCCACAAACCGAGCCTTCCTCCTTCTTAATTTAATAAGAAAAAGGGAAATGTTGTAATGCATTAATTTGGTTTATATTTCATCGGATTTGTAATGTTTTTTATAGTATCTGTCCTATGATCTGTCCTTGCCCCCCAGTGCCCATCACCCACACTGAGATGTAACCCAGCCCTGTTCCCTCCTGCTTCTCCCTTACTGAGTGCTGCCTCTGGGCCCTGCCTCTGGGGAAAAAGCCCCGACAGGGGAGGGGTGAGGTCTCTCTGGCACCGGCAAGTCATCAGGACAGTCCAGCAAAGCAGGGCAGGACTTGAGAATAAAAACTGTAAAATCCCACCCGAAGCCAGAGAGCAGACTCTTTTACTTTTGCCATGGGCAGTCGTCTAGTCTCGTAGGGAAAAACTACACCATTGCATGAATCTGCCCTGAAAAATCCGCATCAATCAGTCCCAGGTACACCATGATACCCTGAATGGTGGCACTGGACCTCTCCATCAAGAAGACGCTCATGCCATCACCCAAGGGACCAAAGGCATCCAGAGGAACCTTGTGTATTTTGTCCGAATCAATCACGACAGACTCGGCTGTGCTGACATCAACACCTGCTGAACCGCGGGTGCTGGCTGCAAGCCTGCTGAGCAGATCTCCATTGGTTGGGGCTGAGGCAGAGACATTTGTGTCGGCACGCATCTCGCCTTTGCTCTTTGTGTCGCGTTTCCTGAACCGAACAAGGAACAACCATTCATGTGCACCGTTGCCTTACACATGTCCACAGCATGATTTGGCCTTCCCACATTGTGCCCAAAGAAACAAGACAGCCGTAGGCTTCTGTGCCTTTCTGCCCTGTTTCTTCCTGGCCCTAGCACCCCATTTCTGCCATTGCACACCCTGGGGAAGGATCCAAGCAGGCTGCACAGCAGCAGCCACAGCCGGTTGCACGGCCGCAGGCACGGCTGGCTGGACCGCTGTAGCCACCGTCGGTTGGACAATCGTAGCCACAGCTGGCTGCACAGCCTCAGCTACGGCAACAATCTGTTGGCTGGAAGGGGTTACCCTCGCACAGGCCTCAATCATCTCCGACATGGGCGGATCCCCAGGAAGCACCTCAATTATCCTCTTGCAAACAGCATTGCATTTGCTTCGAGCAAGGAACTGAAGCATGAGCTTCCTTGCCACAGGATCACTCACCTGCTTCTCAACCACAGCAGTCAGCCGTCCTGCAAAGCCCAGGAAGGGCTCATCAACTCCCTGGACAATCGTTACAAAGGACTGCTGTGGAGTAGCCAGCTGTATGGTCTGAACCAGGGCTGCCATGCCTGTCTGCTGGCACTGCTCCTGGACCAAGGGCTCAACACCAGCCTGCCCATCAGCCCTGGTATAATTGCCTGTTCCCATTAGCATATCAGTATTAATCATACGTCTAGAATCACCTGGACCCAGTCACATTCCGTTCCACTGCTCTGACTGACAGCTGAATCCATTTATACTCAAAGAAGTCACATTTGACCGGTGGAAAGAAGGGTCCTAGCCAAGCTCTGAATATCAAAGGGTGTCAAAAGGCTGGCATTAAAATAACTGAGGACTTGCATCACCTCAGCTGAGCCCAGACCATACTTTCTGACTGCATCACGCAGTTCTGTCAAGGCCTGCCAAGCCAGGGGTTGATAGGTGTTATGAGTAGTACCCTGAAGGACAGGGAAGGCCTGACGACGCTCAGATGAAGCAGCAGCACCTGCCATATCCTGCCCTGTGGGCCCCACAGGGTCAGAGGCAGGCACTCGGCTGGGGATCGGCTGAACACCAGACACCGCAGGTCCAGTAACAGCATCAGCACCATCGCTCAGTCCTTCAACCTTAGCTCTTACCTTCCCCCAGAATCGCCCTCAGTCTTTTGGGCATACGGTCACCTGGCGGCAGGGAGTGTTCACCAGGCTGTGGAGGAAGAGCCAACAGCGTGGGACCCTTTGCTCTTGTCAAAGACCGTCCACATTCCGGCCGTGTCCCCGTTCGCGCTGAACTTAAACACCCCGGTGCCTGCAGCTGCTGTAACGCTCGCAGTGGGAAGCGGAGGCAGGGTTGGACCAGCCGCTGGTGCTGGGCCCACCGCATCCGCATTGGGGCCGGAGTCCACTGGCAGCACTGCAGCACCGGCCGCTGGAGACCGGTCAAAATGCTCTGTGGCAGACACACATCCCGGCACAGCTGGGGAGCTTGGGCTGCATTCAGGCAAAGACAGCGACAGCACCTCAGCCCCTGCAGGCCGGCAGCCCATCAGAGCTGGCAGCGCTGGAGTCTCACCCTGCCCCACGAGCACCAACCCCAGCTGCAGCCCACGGGGCTGGCGTGGGGAGCGGAGGGTCCGGGACCTCCCCAAGAAGAGCCCCATCGCAGGGGCAGAGGCTCACAGCAGGCACTGCCACCCCCGAGCGGAGCGGAGCCGTCAGCCCGCCCCTGGGAGTGGGGTGCATTGAAGAACCGACTGGGATCCTGCCTCCGGCGGCGTCCACGCCCCGCGCTCCCTCAACAGGCAGCGCTGGGACAGAAGCGGCCAACGCAGCCCCCTCCGTCCCCGGCCCAGGTTGCAGGATGGGGTGCACCTCTTCACCCAACTCCATCGGATAGGTGATGGATGTGTCGAGGCACAGACACCACACAGTGCCCGAATCCCAGTCAAACAACAGTGGGGCCCGTGCCCCCGGGACGCCCTCCTCCACCAACACCTGAAGGCATGGAGGGAAGGACACCCCACCCTGCCCCACTCCGGCGGCTCCACGGCTCAGGGACAGGCGGGACCGGCCCCGGGCTCACCGGGGTCCTGCCCCTCCACTGCCCGAGCAGTGCCAACAGGCTCGGGACGTGCTCCCCCTCTCAGAGAGCAGCGCCAGAGCCCGAGAGGGAAAGACCCTCCGGAACAGCAACCAGGGAGGGAGGGGAAGAGTCCGTCTCACAAGGGAGCTGAAGTTCCGGCTCAGACAATACTTCTGGGTCTGATATAACGACCCCACCCTCCTCCAGCCCCCCGTCCTGCTTCGAAATGGGGGAGGCAGCCTGTGAGGTCTGCGAGCTTGGGGGGGTCGACCTCAACACAGCCCTCTCAAATAATTTCCACTGCACCAACAATTGTGCAACCTCATCATCATATTCTGTTTCGAGTACCTCCAACAGACATTCCCCAGGAGGAACCACACCTCCCAACAGAGCACGTCATCTGGTGTGGGAAAGAATCCACACTCTCTGCCCCACACGAACAGACGCTGAAGCCCCTCCCAAGAGACCTGAGCATGTTTCCACTCCAAGAGGATCCCCCAAACCTCCAACACCAGAGTGTCCTGCATAGCAGGCACACAACAGGGAAAGAGGGGAAGAAAAACCTCACCAGACTGTTCTGTCACACAGATGGGTCACTAATTGTGGTAGCGGCACGCAAAGCAGTAACATGGAGACAAGAAATCTGAAGTGCAGAGTTGCTCCCCCAAAACCAGAGCAGAGAGAGCAGCTTGTTTATTTCTTTCATTTTTATACATTTGTGGGTCTGGTTTTGGATTGGCTTCTGGGGTTATGACCTTGTCACCCCACTGGCCAGACTAGCTGTCAACCAACGTTATTGCATTATTTTCAGGCTAGAAATATGTAAACAAAGACAGGGAGCGAAAACAAAAGGCTTGTTAATGTTCCCATGCATGAGAAAAGTGAAACACTGCTCCTAATATTGTGCAGAAACTAAAGAAACTGACTCCATCTTATGAACAATCAGAAGGCTTTAAAAAAACTCAGAAAAACCGGGATGACATAGGACCACAGTAAAGGTGGAAAGAATCAAAATTACAAAAGGCACAAAAAATGCTCTTTCTTTGTGGATGATGCTGAAAAACTAAAACACATGAAAAAACTCCCACAACCAAACCAATAGGAAGTATCAAAGATGATTTTTGTTACAAAGGATTTGCAGAAACTGGCCAGCAGTTCAATGTTTCTGAAATTGTCCAGTGATCAGTGTCCACACTGCAGCCTTGAGCTCCTGGTTCCTCAGGCTGTAGATGAGGGGGTTCAGGGCTGGAGGCACCACTGAGTACAGAACTGACACTGCCAGATCCAGAGATGGGGAGGAGATGGAGGGGGGCTTCAGGTAGGCAACTGTGCCAGTGCTGAGAAATAGGGAGAGCACAGCCAGGTGAGGGAGACAGGTGGAAAAGGCTTTGTGCCGTCCCTGCTCAGAGGGGATCCTCAGCACGGCTCTGAAAGTCTGCACATAGGAGAAAACAATGAACACAAAACAGCTGAAATATAGAGAAGCACTTAGCACAATGAGCCCAAGTTCCCTGAGTTTGGAGTGTGAGCAGGAGAGCTTGAGGATGTGTGGGATTTCACAGAAGAACTGGCCCAGGACATTGCCCTGGCACAGGGCCAGAGAAAATGTATTGGCTGTGTGCATGAGAGCATAGAGAAAGGCACTGGCCCAGGCAGCTGCTGCCATGTGGGCACAAGCTCTGCTGCCCAGGAGGGTCCCGTAGTGCAGGGGTTTGCAGATGGACACGTAGCGATCGTAGCACATGATGGTCAGGATGGAAAATTCTGTGGTAAGGAAAAAGGCAAAGAAAAATACCTGTGCAGCACATCCTGTGTAGGAGATGTTCCTGGTGTCCCAGAGGGAATTGTGCATGGCTTTGGGGACAGTGGTGAGGATGGAGCCCAGGTCAGTGAGGGCCAGGTTGAGCAGGAAGAAGAACATGGGCGTGTGCAGGAGGTGGCCGCAGGCTACGGCGCTGATGATGAGGCCGTTGGCCAGGAGGGCAGCCAGGGAGATGGCCAGGAAGAGGCAGAAGTGCAGGAGCTGCAGCTGCCGCGTGTGTGCCAATGGCAGCAGGAGGAAGTGGCTGATGGAGCTGCTGTTGAACATTTGCTGTCCCTGGCTGTTTCAACCTGTAGGAGGAAAGAGACTGAAATTTGAGGGGAGATTTCTCATAGAAGAGTCAAAACCCTTTCTCACAGACTATTCCCTGCCAATAAATACCACCCTTTTTTCTACGTTTAGCAGAACTCCCTTCATCTTGGTTGCTGGAGATTGCTGCTGGCCAATGCTCACTGAGGAGCCAGACCTGGTCCTGCAGAACACCTGGGAGTCAGCCCTGACCCCCAGTCAGTGCAGGGGAACAGTGAGGGCAGGGGCCTGTCCTGGTGTTTGAACTTGGACAGAGAATCTGCCTCTAAGGCACACGAGCTGCCAGGGTGAAGGGATGGGGATTGCAGGAGGCAGAACAAGAGATTCTGCTGCACCTGGGGAGAACAGGGTCCAGTGAGACAGGAGGATTGTCTTAGGCTTAGTGCAGGCTGAGGGGAGCTGCTCTGTCCCTCTCTCCTTTTTCCAGCTGCCCTGGAATTGCACATTTCTGAGCTCCACTCCTGTGTTACCCTGGAAATCCAGGAGACACTGCTGAGAGCAGAGGGATCCCTGGCACACAAAGTGGCTCCTGCCTTTCCCAAAGTCAGGGAGAGTCGGCTCATTCCCTCTGCCCTGCCCAGAGCTCCCCAGGGCAGAGGGAGCTGGGACACCCCATTGCTGTGCTCAGCCTGCACAGGAGGAGCCCAAGGGCTGGGCCTGAGCCTGCAGCTGGAACTGCCATTCCCAGAGAGCCCATCAGCAATGCCAGGAGCACCTGGGCAAGGCAAGGAGAGAGAGAGCTGGGCCCTGAGGAAAAGCCTTTCCCTGCCCAGCCCTGCACAGCCCCTGCCAGGCAGCAGCAGTGCAGGACAGTGGCCTTCAGCCCTGGTCAGCAGGGAATGGGCACATGGCAGGAGAGATGCCCTTCATCTCTGGGGCTGCTCTGCTGGCCCAGGAGGGGACTGAGGGCCCCGAGCCCCCGGGCTGAGGGCTGTGCTGGCTGCGAGGGGACACAAGAGCTGTGCTGCTCGGGGCAGTGTGTGCCCTGCAGGGCAGGGCCGGCAGGTGCCACATCTCCCCTGCAGCAGGGCTTCCCTCAGCACTGCCTCCCTCCCTCCCTGCCCACGCCTCTGCTGCTGGAGCTGTCCCAGCCCGAGCTGTTCCTGTGGCCCCGGGCTCCTTCCCTGCCAGTGCTGCCAGAGCCCAGCCCAGCCCCTGGGCCAGCTCTGCCCTGCAGCTGCTCGGGGCTGCAGGGATTAAAGAACAGCTCCCCCAGGCCTGGGCACCATGGAAAGGGGATGCTGCATGGATCTGGAGGCTGGGGAGCTGGAGGCACTTGCTGAGGTTCCCAGGGAAATTGTGTCATGTTTTAAGAGCCTCAGTCCCTGTTCTGCCCTGCACAGCTGAGTTTCCATTGCCAGCAAGCTGAGCCAGGGAAGAGCAGGAGCACAGATTGAGGAACGCAGAGACTCAAGCGAGAAACTCCTGCCCTGAATGAGCTCATGAAAAGTCCCCTCAGAAATGACCTGGGCATGAGCTGGAGCTCTGAGCAGCCCTGGCCCACACAGCACCCTCTCCACAGCAGCAGGACCTGCCCTGGCAGGAGTCACTCCTGGCACCCACAGCTCCCCTCCACCATCCATGGGGACCTCCCAGGCAGGCTGAGAGCTGCCCCTTGCAGGTGGCAGATGCCCTGGCCTGGCCAAGAGCCCTCAGGGCTGCAGGAGCTGCTCTGCACGACAGCCCTGGGCACCCCTGGCTGCAGCCCCAGCTTCAGCCCCTGCAGCCGTCCCTGGCAGCAGGAGCCGTCCTGCCCTGTCCCTCTGACGGTGCCCAGGGCAGCCCCGCTCTGGAGCACATCCTCCCCCAAAGCAGAAAGGGCAGCAGAGCCATCCTTACAGTCATGTCAGTCCTGTCCTGGGTCAGCTTGAGGAGATCCCTGCAGCCAGAGACTTACTGTGTCAGGAGTGGTGAAGATTTCTCCATGAATGAGCTCAGTCTTTTCAAAAGTTGTGAAGATTTATCAGTGAATATTCTCAGAATTATCCTTCATGTTGCTTTAGCCTCTGTCTGCTTCACTCCTGTTAGGTACCTGCAGGTAGTGCCCTCAGCCCTGCTGGGCTGGGAGAGGAGCTCAGGAGAAATGTCTTTTTGAAGCTTTTCTTGATTGCATGAGCTGCCTCTGTGCCAGGAGTTCGGTTCAGCTCAGCAGCACAGGCACAGCACAAGGACTTTAATTAGTTTCTTGGGGCTTTTGATGTTTACATCAGACTCAGTCCCTGAGAGTGTTCAAACAACTTTTCAAGAACTCCAAATGATAATGAGACACTGAAGTTTCTCCAAGTTAACTGGGTCCCACTGAGGGACACGACTCTGAAAGTGCCCCCGGATTCCAGTCAGAGCAGAACACTGCAGGCAGTGATGACAGGTGGGGACAAACAAGGCAAAGGTGTCTCTGATGCTCAGCAAACCTGGATGTGTTTCAGGAATGCAAAGGGCCAAGGCCTGAGCCCCAGCCCCTGCCAAGGCAGATCCTGTCCCTCCCTCAGTGCTCAGGGCTCTTCCCGGGACACTGGGATGTGGGGATGTGCAATGCCAAGGGCAGCACCATGGGGTGGCCCCTGCCAGGCTGCTGAGCAGGGACAAGGAGGCAATGAGGCCCCAGGCCTGCCAGGGTCACTTGTCTCCTGCTCATGGCTCAGGCCCAGGGCCAGCAGCCATGGCCCAAGTGCTGCAGGAGTTGGCTGTGTCAGGGCCTTTCAGCTGCTGCCCATCCCTGTGCCCTCTCCAGCCCAGGCTGTCCTACGGTGTCCATGCCCTGCGCCTCTGTCCCTGCAGGCTGTCGTCATCCCCCGGCTGCCCCACCTCGCTGGCCCCTTCCTTTGCTGACAGCTCTGCATCCTACCTGCCTCTGCCTGGCCACACAAAGCCATGGGCATGAAACCAGGAGGGTTAATTCAACTCTTACCATGATTGATAAGTTTTAACACGGGAACAGGGCATGCAGGGCCTGCTTTCCCTCAAGGACAGTTGGAAGACAAGTAGAAGACATCTGGCTCAAGAGTGCAGTGATAGAAAAACACAAGGAGGGAAACTGGGAACTGTGTGTGGGTTTTATGGTAATGGCTAATTTGTAATACACGTGTAGCAAGTCTATAGAAGTAACACTCTTTTAGAATCCTAAGTCCATGGAAGGTTATGAGTTACCACATGGTGAACCTCAAGCCTGAATAAGTGATACTGTCTTAATTGCTTTTTTTAATTGCAGGACCCTTATAATATTTGGTAAATTTGGTTACAGCAGGGCCTCACTGAAACAAACAGTCTTCTGTGATACCTTTGAACCTCATGGAAGCAAAACCCTTTTTGACATAGCAGAACCACATGGAACCAATGGTCCATTGTAATATTGCAGATCCAAGGAGACCATTGTGACACTCTGGAACGTCATGGAGAGCACGGGCCCTTGTGACACTGAGAAACCTCATAGAATCAGAGGTACAGTGTGATAGAGAAAGGCTTCATGGAACCAAGAATCCATTGTTACACTGTGGGGCTCTGTGGAACCAAGGGGACCACAGTGACATTGCAGGGCCTCAAGGAACAATGGAGACTATTCTGACACTTTATGACCCCCTGGAACCAAGTGGCCATTTTAGCATGGCAGGGCCTCAGGAAATCAAGGGGGCTCCAGTGAACACTGTGGGTGTCCATGGGATGAAGGGTCCATTCTGACACTGTGGAACCAAGGATACCATTGTGACACCATGGGGCACCATGGAACCCAAGGTCCATTGTGACTCAGCAGGGCCTCATGAAACCCTGGAGGCCATTTGTACACCTTGAGGCCCTGTGAAACCAAAGGGCCAATGTGGCACTTCAGAGCCTTGTGGATGAGCCAAAGGGCCATAGTGACACTGTGGGGCTTAATGGAACCAAGGGACAATTGTGGCACTGTGTTGCACCATTGAACCGAGGAGATCATTGTGACACTGCAGTGCTCCATGGAACTAAGGATTCATGGAACAGTGCGGGACCCCAAGGAACAAAAGGTCCATTGTGTCATTGCAGGGCCTCATTGAATCCTGAAGACTATTATGAAACTTTGAGGCCTCGTTGGATCAAGAGGCTCTGCAGAACCTTGTGGAACCAAGGAGCCTCTTCTGATATTGTGAGTCCCTGTGGAAGCAAGAGTCCCTTGTGATACTGCGGTACCAAGGAGACCCCTGTGGCACTGCAAGGCCTCATGGAAGCAAAGGGAACAATTGTGTTGCAACAGGGCCCAATGGAATCAAGGGGCCAGTGTGACACAGCTGGGCCTCATGCAGCCAAGGGGCCATTGTGATCCTGAGGAGCCCAAAAGAACAAAGGGACCACTGTGACACTGCAGGACTACATGGAATAATGGAGACCATTGTGACACTGTGGGGCCCTATGGAAACACGGGGCCAGTGTCACACAGTGGGGCCTGATGGAACCAAGGATCCAATATGACACCACCATTGTGACACTGTGGGGCCCTCTGGATCCAAGGGAACAGGGAAACAGGTCTGGATAGCTTGGCCTGACTGACTCAACTGACCCTAGCAGTCTGGGGGTCCCTTCTCCTGCACCCCTGAAACACTGGGGCTCTAGGTTTTCTTTCCTATGGAAAAGGACCATTCCTCCATGCCCAGGCACCCATGGCCAAAATTGGTACTTCTCCAAAATTCGCTGTAAGCAAGGGTTTCTCCCAGACAAAAGCTGCCATGACCAATAGGCCTGGCTTGCCTTGGCCTCTGCTGGTCGCCTCTAATCTGCCCTTGAAATACTGGGACTCTGTGTTTTCCTTCCTATGGGAAAGAACTGGCCTTCTCATGCAGGTGTTCATGGCAGAAATTGGGATTCTGCCCCCAAAATTCCATATATCCAAGATATAAAATCCAAGGTATTTATTCCATTGCTCCCAGCTGAAAGCTGCCAGGACAGAGATCTCTGGTTTGCCTTGGCCTCTCCTGGCTGCATTTCATCAGCCCCTGAAACACTGGGGCTCCGTGCTTTCTTTCCTGGGGAGACTATGGTGACACTTCAGGCCCTCCTGGATCCAAGGGACCATTGTTATACTGTGGGAATTCATGGAACCACGGGGATCAGTGTGGCACTGTCGGGCTGCATGGTCCCAAGGGGCCAGTGTGAAGCAGCAGGGCTTTGTGGAACCACGAGGCCATTGTTGCATTACAGGGCCTGGTGGAACCAAAGGGCCACTGTGATCCTGCAGGGCACCGTGGATCCATGAAGACCCCATTATGGCATTTCAAGGCCCCATGGAATCATGGAGACCATGGTGACACTGCAAGGGCCCCACAGAACCAAAGGGCCATTGTGACCCTGCTGGGCCTCATGGAAGCAAGGGGGGATGGAACTTATCTTGCTGCTTTGGGCTCCCAGGGGCCACCTGGACAGGTCCAGCTGATCTTGGAATGCTGAAGGGCTGCCTCTCATCATGGTGGGCTTAGTGCTTTTCTTCCTATGGAAAGGAATAATCTGTCTTCCCTGGTGCCTGTAGCAAAACTTGACACTCCCCCTGAAAAATTCCCTCTATGCAAGGGTTGTCCCAGAAAAAACAGCTGCCAGGACAGAGAGCTCTGGCTGGCCTTAGCCTCTGGTGGTCACCTCTCATCTCTAGGAAGCCCTGAGGAAAGGATTTGAACAGGTTTGACTATTGGAACATCAATGAGTCTCTCATCCTCTGAAAAAGCAGATGCTCTTCTGATCATATGTGCCTTTTTTTTTCATTGTCTATTCTATATCAAATATTATTTTTCAGCTAAAAAATATTCTTATTATCACTCTGTCAGTGTTATCTGATACAAAACAACACTACATACAGATCCAGGTCACCTGCATAAGCAAATCAAGAACCCAGTAGGAATGATTTGTCCCTGCTCCCATCTGTCCCTTCTCCTCTGGAGCTGGAGGTGCAGCTCCCAGCACTTGGACAGCTCCAGGGGTCACAAGCTCAGCTCCCACACAGAGAACTCGTGGACCCTGGGGTGCTTTTCTTGGCCCCTGCACGCTCACACAGGCTGAGATGGACACTGATGGTTTCTGTGCAGGCTCTCTCAGCCCAGCCCAGCTCCCTCCAAGCTCTGCCAGCTGCCCTGAGCTCTCGGCAGCACCAAGGGCCTCTCCCCAGCACAGCCCAGCCGGCTCTGGCCCCACAGCTCTGCTCAGGGCAGGCTGCTCTGGGCAGGGGCCCCACGGCCTCAGCCCCTCGCAAGGGCACAGCAGCAGCTGCAGCTCAGAGAGGGCTCAGCCCCAGCCATGGGGGAAGGTGCCTGGCCAAGGGAAAAGGAGGCTCCCTGTGTGCCCTGCTCTCCTCTCCAGGACATCCTGAGAGCTCTGCAGCCCCTGCTGCCATCCCATCTGCCCAGGCCAGCACAACAGCCCCGGCCTTGTGGCCCTCAGGAGCTGTTCCTGCTCCAGGCCCAGGGCCCATCCCAAAGCTGGGGCAGACAGAAAGCTGTGCCCATTTCTGTTCATTGTTGCTCTGATGAGAATGGATCCTCAGTGACTTTGCAGGAGGGTGATGAATTTCATTTTCCAGAGGCCTCATCTATTGTGAGTTCTTCAGTTGAGAACTTCATTGAGAAAAACTCATTAACATTTGTTGAAAACACCCAATATGACAAGCCCCTGGGAATAACTGATGTTTTCAACTCTTTTGTGGTTTATTAGACCGATTTCAGGAGTGTATTCAAAGTGAGTGTACTATATTAAAAACAATAAAGAAATAATTGTTTTGTCCCGTTTGCATTTCTTTTCCTTTTTATAGATTGATATCAGCAATCTCCAGTTGATATTGATCCCCAGCACCTCCTAATGCAGTCCAAATAGATCTGAAAATCCAGACCCTTCCTGGCTGACAATCAATCACACTTTGTCCCTACCCCCACCCTGCTAATTCCCTCATCCAGTCCCTGGGACTCAGATCAGCTGAGGAAAGTTTCTCTTCATTGCCAACAAACAAAAGTTGAACATGATGCTATTTCATACCCATCACAATTCTTCCCTCAGCTTTCTGTGCTATGTGCTAGCTGCATCCCCCATCCCCCAATTCAGAAGGGATTTCTCTGCAAAACCAGTTTTCGAAAAGATGATAATCAGATAGATATGTACAATCAAGGTGTTTATCAGGATGCTCTGCCTGGACTGGAGGTCAAAACAGCTCCAGCAGTGCCCTATATGCAAAGCTGTCAGTGGTGGATGGAGAAGGGGGTCAGGCTGCTTTTCATGGGGAGGAAATGCTGAAATTATCCTGACTCATTTTATCTCCTCCTCTCCTGGCTGAAACTCCCCTCTTTCCCCTTCCATCCATTGTCTCTTGTCTCCCACCAGGCCCCCGGTGAAGAGCCTGGCTCTGTGTTCTCCATCACCTCCTCGGTGGCACTGCCAGGCTGGCATGAGGAGCCCCTCAGCCTTCCCTGCTCTGGGCTGGACAAGCCCAGCTCCCTCAGCCTCTGCTCACAGCCAAAGGGCTCCAGCCCCACCTTGGGGACCTTCCCTGCTGCAGCTGCCAGACATCTTTCCTGCCCTGGGGAACCCAAGTCAGGCCACAGTGACCTGAATAATGCATGTCCTTGATGTCCTGGTCATAGAGCCCAACCCCTTGTCCCCGTGTCAGGTTCTGGGGGTTGATTTGCAGAAGATCCACTTCTCCACCCACTACTGAATGCTATGGCTTCTTGGTTCCAGTGGGTCCCAAAGCGTCAGAAGAGTCTCCATTGTTCCATGAGGCCCCACAATGTCACTGTGCTCCCCTTGGCTCCACAGGGCTCCACAGTGTAACAATGATTCTTGGTTCCATGAGGTTCCTCAGTCACAATGGGCTCCTTGGATCCTCAGTGTCACAATGTCTCATGGTTCCATGTGGCCACACTGTGTCACAGTGGCTCATGGTTCCATGTGACACACACATTAATAATGCACCCTTGGTTCCATGAGGTTCTGTACTATACCATGGTCACCTTGGTTCTGTGAGGCTCCGCAGTGTCACAATGGACCCATGGTTCCACGAGGCCTTGCTGTGTCAGAAATGGCTCCTTGGTTCCAAGAGGTTTCTCATTGTCACAGTGGTCTCCTTGGACCTGCAGTATCACAGGGAACCATTGCTTCAATGTGGCCCCAATGTGCCAAAATGGATTTTAGTCCCATGAGGTTCTGCTGTGTCCAAATGGACACTTTGTTCCATGAGTTTGCACAGTATCACAGTAGAGACCTTGGTTCTGTGAGGCCCCACCATCACCAAATATCTGAAATATCAGAATAAGACTCAAAATAATTTGCTCTTTAGGAGGGTATCCTTGATTTGGGCCTCAGATCTAGTGAGGGGAAACTCCTGACCTTACATGAACATGTAATTCTACCAGGGTGTTGTTTATATACAGTCACTCAATGTGTATTTATAGTTACACATTTCTATAAAAGCCACTTGAACTTCCCAGATTCACTCCTTGGTTTTTTCTATCATGACACTCTCGAGCCAGATGTCTTCTTTTTGTCTTCCAACCATCCTCACATGAAAAGCAGCCCCTTTATGTGACTGGTTTCTCAGCTAAAACTTCACAGGCAGGGTAGAAATGGAATTACCCTTTTGGTATCAAGCCCAAAGCTTTGCAGAGGCAGGCAGGACACAGAGCTGTCAGCAAAGGAAGGGGCCAGCGAGGGTGGGGCAGCCGGGGGATGACGAACAGCCTGCAGGGACAGAGGCGCAGGGCATGGACACCGTAGGACAGCCTGGGCTGGAGAGGGCACAGGGATGGGCAGCAGCTGAAAGGCCCTGACACAGCCAACTCCTGCAGCACTTGGGCCATGGCTGCTGGCCCTGGGCCTGAGCCATGAGCAGGAGACAAGTGACCCTGGCAGGCCTGGGGCCTCATTGCCTCCTTGTCCCTGCTCAGCAGCCTGGCAGGGGCCGACCCCATGGTGCTGCCCTTGGCATTGCACATCCCCACATCCCAGTGTCCCTGGAAGAGCCCTGAGCACTGAGGGAGGGACAGGATCTGCCTTGGCAGGGGCTGGGGCTCAGGCCTTGGCCCTTTGCATTCCTGAAACACATCCAGGTTTGTTCAGCATCAGAGACACCTTTGTCATGTTTGTCCCCACCTGTCATCACTGCCTGCAGTGTTCTTCCTTAACTGGAACCTGCAGACACTTTCTTAGTCTCTCTGTGGGACCCACTAGAATTTCAAAAAATTTCAGCATTTCATTTTAACTTTGTGTTCTTGAGAAGTTTTTCAAACACACTCTCAGGGACTGAGTTGAATGTAAACTAAACCAAATCCACGGGAGGGGCATTAAAGTCCTTGTGCTGTGTCTGTGCTGCTGAGCTGGGCCAGGTTCCTGGCAAAAAGGCAGCTTGGGGCAACCAAGAAGAGCTTCAAAAATACATTTCTCCTGAGAGAAATCCTCCTTCAGATGGGCCACCTGTGTTATTTGAAATGTAGCCTCAGAGTGAAAATTACAGTGGCAGAACTACCTTTTCTGTTCCTTTCTCATTAATTATTAACCCTCTCTTTAATTAATTTTTTTCTTTGGTTTGGAATCCTTTTAACAGTATACAACATCATTGTTTTATATGGAATATTAGCTTTTTCACTTATGCCTATGGAACATTAACTTCGGAATAGAATATGTTTGTTTCACCAGCAAATAAACTCATTGAACTGAATAATAGAACTAATCGGTCTCTAACTCCCACTGCTTCTTTAGTAAATTCTTTTGTTCCTTTTTCAGTTTTAGTTGCTTTTGTCTTCTGCAATTTCAATTCTTCCATCGGATTAAGCAACATCTCTGCTTGATGTTTCTCTCCCTCTCGTCTTGATCTTTTTAATACTCTGCTTAATGTAGTTCTAAACTCATTTTAATGACATTTCTTCTTTTTGGGTTACAGTCAGTCACCTCCTTTTTTTTTTTTTTTTTTTTTTTTTTTTGCATTAGGTGTCACTCCAAGCTTTTCTCTGCATTCCTTTTGTTCCACTCCAACTCTTCATCTCAGAGCTCTGCTGCCAGTTCTAGCTACGCCGTGCTGCTGTGAACACTGGTATGTGCCACCCCAGGATCCCACAAACTGTGGCTGTACCTTGGGGTCAGTGTCTCATAAGCCATCCGGACTTTTGGGCTCTCAGGTCTGCCCTCATTGTGTTCAGGCTCTCAGGTCCACCTGGCTGCAACTTGTCTGGATTTTTAGGCTCTCACGTCTGCCTCTTTTGCTCCCAGGTCCAACTTCTCGGCTCTTCAGGGTCTGAATCTGCCTGACTCAGTTCTTCAGGCTCTTGGTCTGCCTGGCTCAGTTTGGCTGGGCTCCACCTCTCACTGCTCTTAGGCCTGTAGATATCTGCAGGAACACGTCAGGGTAACCACTCATTGTCACCCAGTCCTCATAGGGGGCACAAGTTGACAGTGGAGTCATTACTGACACAGGTGTCAGTCCCTTATTATCTAAAAACTCTTTAACTTTTCTCTCATTAGCCTACCCAAAGGCAGCTCCACGAAGCCTTCTGGCTCCTTCTCTCTTCCTTCTGCAGGACTGGCTAACTCTTTCCTGTCCCTTGAATGACCCTCTCTGTCCCTCACACACCTACTTGACCCTTCTTCCTCCCAGCACAGCCTGCAGACTCCAACTGACTCTTGCCCAGCTCACCCACTGTGTATAACACTCACTCTCATTGGACATAGCTGGGATCTATTAAGGGCAAAGCTGTTCCCCTCCATGTCCTTCCTAAACTGAGGGGCCCAGAACTGGACACAGAACTCGAGGTGCTGCCCAACCAGTGCTGAGCACAGGGGAAGAATCACTGCCCTGCTCCTGCTGGCCACACCATTCCTGATCCAGGCCAGGTGCCATTGGCCTTCTTGGCCACCTGGGCACACTGCTGGCTCATGTCCAGCCTGCTGTCCATCAGTGCCCCAGGTCCCTTTCTGCCTGGACGCTCTCCAGCCACTCTGTCCCCAGCCTGTAGCACTGCAGGGGTTGTTGTGGCCAAAGTGCAGGACCTGGTCCTTGGTCTCGTTAAACCTCACATTGTTGGATTTGGGTCCTGGATCCAGCCTGTCCAGGTCCCTGTGCAGAGCCCTCCTACCCTCCAGCAGATCCACACTCCCAGGAAATGTGGTGTCACCACGGTTTCATGAGGCCCTAGAGTGTTACAATGGCCTCCATGATTCTGTGAGGCCTCCCTGTGTCACAAAGTCCCTTTGTTTCCATGGGATCCCTTGGTGTAACAAAGTTTCTTTGATCCTTGGGCCCTGCATTGTCACAACAGACCCTTGGTTCCACGAGGTCAAACAGTGCAGGAATATTTTCCTTGCTTCTTTAGTGTCACAATGGCCTCTTGGTCCCCAGAGGCACTTCGTTGACATAATTGTTTCCTTCATTTCATGAGCCCTGCAGTGGCACAATGGCTCCTTGGTTCAACAAGGCCCCACAGTGTCACAGTGGCCTCCATGGTTCCATGAGGATGCAGAGTGTCACAATGGACTCCTTGATTCCATTTAGCCCCACAGTGTCACAATGGGACCTTGGTTCTGCGGTGCCTTCAGTACGCAGTGTCACTGTGATCCTCTTAGTTCCACCCAGCCCTGGAGTGTCACAATGGCCCCTTGCTTCCCTGGGGCCCTGCAGTGTCACAATCGTCACGGAATCATAGAATTAAACAGGTTGGAAAAAACCTTGGAGATCAGCAAGTCCAACCTGTGACCCAACGCCACCTTGTCACCCAGACCATGGCAGGGAGTGCCGCATCCAGTCTTAGACACCTCCAGGGATGGTGACTCACCCACCTCCCTGGGCAGCCCATTCCAAGTCCCAGTCACTCTTTTTGTGAAGAATATTTCCTCATGTCCAGCCTAAACCGCCATGGTTCTTCTTAAGCCTCTGTCCTCTTGTCCTGTCACTGTTCCCTGGGAGAAGAGCCCAACCCCCAGCAGGCTGCACCCTCCTGTCAGGGAGCTGTAGGGAGTGATGAGGTCTCTCCTGAGCCTCCTCTTCTCCAAGCTAAACAACCCCAGCTCCCTCAGCTGCTCCTCACAGGACTTGTCTCCCAGAACCTCACCAGCCTTGCTGCCCTTCTCTGGACACACTCCAGCCCCTCAATGTCCTTCTTAAATTGGGGGGCCCAGTATGGGAAATGGATTTGCAGAGATTTCTCAAAGCCTGACAGAAGGCTCACATAGTCTTGTGCATCTGTATGCAAAGTTTGAGATAAAGTATGCTGATTTAAAAGTCCATGGAATAGAACAGACATGGTTGAGAAAGAAATTGAACGAGAAACAAGTTTGAAATTATGAACTTACAAATAGACTAGATATTTTGGAGAAACAGAAGTAAGAAATATGTACTGTAGCAATGCCTACATCGTGTATTTTAATAGATGATTGGCTTAGAAGCATTAGCAGCATTGTGTGGCAAAAGCTGACAGGTCAAAAATGCTTATAATGTATTGTAATTAGGAAATAGTTTGACTTCTGATTGTGCTGGCGTGAATTGTAACATCAGTCCCGTTTCACCCTTCTCATGACAATGAAAATGGAATAAAAGTCTTTATAACACATCTCAGGAGCCTCGTCTCCATGTTAGAAAAAGAGTTTATGTGACAGCCCAGAACTGAACACAGCACTCAAGGCACTGCCCAACCCGTGCCGAGAACAGGGGAAGAATCACTGCCCTGGTCCTGATTGCCACACCATTCCTGATCCTTACGAGTCACAGGGGTAGAATGAGGGAAATGGTGGGGAGGGAGTGGGGACAAAGTGTGATTGATTGTCAGCCATGAAGGGTCCTGATTTTCAGATCTATTCAGACTGCACTAGGAGGTGCTGGGGATTAGTATCAACTGGGGATTGCTGATATCAGTCTATAAACAGGAAAACAAATAGAACAACACTCTTCTCTCTGCATTGTTTTCCATATAGTATATTCACTTTGAATACACTTCTGAAATCTGTCTAGTTAACTACAGAAGAATTGAAGAGTTGAATTATCCCAAAGGGGTTTTCTTGTTTGCGTGGTTTGAACAAGTGTTTATGAGCCTTTTTCAAAGAATTTCTCAACTGAAGAGTTCAAAAAAGAAGAGACCTCTGGAAAAGTAAAATTCATCAGCAACCTCCAAGTGGCTGAGGATCCATCCTCATCAGAGAGGCAATGATCAGAAATGGGCACAGCTTTCTGGCTGCCCCAGCTTTGGGATGGGCCCTGGGCCTGGAGCAGGAACAGCTCCTGAGGGCCACAAGGCCGGGGCTGTTGTGCTGGCCTGGGCAGATGGGATGGCAGCAGGGGCTGCAGAGCTCTCAGGATGTCCTGGAGGAGAGCAGGGCACACAGGGAGCCTCCTTTTCCCTTGGCCAGGCACCTTCCCCCATGGCTGGGGCTGAGCCCTCTCTGAGCTGCAGCTGCTGCTGTGCCCTTCGAGGGGCTGAGGCCGTGGGGCCCCTGCCCAGAGCAGCCTGCCCTGAGCAATGCCACAATGGTCTCCATGGATCCACGGTGCCCTGCAGGATCACAGTGGCCCTTTGGTTCCACCAGGCCCTGTAATGCAACAGTGGCCTCTTGGTTCCACAAAGCCCTGCTGCTTCACACTGGCCCCCTGGGACCATGCGACCCAACAGTGCCACATGACCCCTTGATTCCTCAAATTCACACCCTGTAACGATGCAATTTTTTTTCCATGAAGCCCTGAAATGTCACCATGGTCTCTACTGGAAGGAAAGCACGAAACCCCAGTGTTTCAGGGTCTGATGAGAGGCAGCCACCAGAGGCCAAGGGCCAACCAGAGCTGTCTGTCCTGGCAGCTTTCATCTGGGAGCAATGGAATAAATATCTTGGATTCCGTATCTCAGATATATGAACTTTTGGGGGCAGAGTCCCAATTTCAGCCATGAGTTCCTGGATGAGAGGGTCAGTTCTTTCCCATAGGAAGGAAAGCACAAAGCCCCAGTGTTTCCAGGGCAGATTAGAGGCAACCACCAGAGGCCAAGGTGAGCCAGGCCGGTCTTCTCTGACAGCTTTTGTCTGGGAGAAACCCTTGCATGCAGTGAATTTTGAGAAGTACCAATTTTGGCCATGGGTGCCTGGGCATAAGGGAAGATTCTTTTCTGTAGAAAGGAATGCACGGAGTCACGATGTTTCAGGGGTACATGAGAAGAGACCCTCAACATGCCAAGGTCAATTGAGTCAGTCAGGCCAAGCCATCCAGAGCTGTTCCCTGTTCCCTTGGATCCACGGGACCTCACAGTGTTCACAATGGTTGTGTCATACTGGATCCTTGGTTTCACGAGGCCCCACTGTGTCACACTGGCCCCGTGTTTCTGTGGGCTCCCATAGTGTCACAATGGTCCCCTTGGTTCCATGTAGTCCTGCAGTGTCACAGTGGTCCCTTGGTTCTATGGAGCTCCTAAGGATCACAATGGCCCCTGGGCTGCATGAGGTCCTGCAGTGTCAAAATGGTCCCTTGCTTCCATGAGGCCGTACTGTGTCACAGGGGTCTCCTTGGTTCCACAGGGTGCTGCAGAGCCTTTTGGGTCAAAGTTTCACAATAGTCAAAATTCAAAATTTCAGAATAGTCTCCAGGAATCCATGAAGCCTGCAAGGCCATAATGGACATTTTGTGCCATGGGTTCCCATGCTGTTTCATGAATCCTAAGTTCCATGGGGCCCTGCAGTGTCACAATGATCTCATTGGTTCAATGGTGCAACAAAATGCCACAATTGCCCCATGGTTCCATTAAGCCCCACAGTGTCACTGGGGCCCTTTGGCTCATCCACAAGGCTCCGATGCGCCACAGTGGCCCTTTGGTTTCCCAGGGCCTCAAGGTGTACAAATGGCCTCCAGGGTTTCATGAGGCCCTGCTGTGTCACAATGGACCTTGGGTTCCATGATGCCCCATGGTGTCACAATGGTGTCCTTGGTTCCACGGTGTCAGAATGAACC
>JAKJHU010000903.1:0-109184 GCA_022316685.1 Progne subis subis
GGGTTTGCAGATGGACACGTAGCGGTCGTAGCACATGATGGTCAGGAGGGAATACTCTGATCCAAGAAAGAAGATAAGTAGGAAAACTGAACAGCACATCCTGTGTAGGAGATGTACCTGGTGTCCCAGAGGGAATTGTGCATGGCTTTGGGAACAGTGGTGAGGATGGAGCCCAGGTCAGTGAGGGCCAGGTTGAGCAGGAAGAAGAACATGGGCGTGTGCAGGAGGTGGCCGCAGGCTACGGCGCTGATGATGAGGCCGTTGGCCAGGAGGGCAGCCAGGGAGATGCCCAGGAAGAGGCAGAAGTGCAGGAGCCGCAGCTGCCGCGTATCTGCCAATGGCAGCAGGAGGAAGTGGCTGATGGAGCTGCTGTTGGGCATTTCTTCACTCTGGCCATGGAGTCCTGTTCAAGAAAGAGAGAGTGACAAGTCAAGGCAGACTTTGCTGAGCAATACCTTAGCTCTTTTTCCCAGCCCTGCCCCTGCTGCTCTGTGCCACCCAGTTTTCCTTTTCTCAGAGCCCTTCCTTCAGCCCCGTACCTGGAGCTCTGCTGGGATCTGGCCCTGTTGCTGTGATGAGCAGGGGCTCTGCCCATGGACACCGAGGGGTCAGCTCTGCCCTGCAGCACTGGGGACATGGGAACAGGGACAGGGGCAGTCCTGGGTTTGGACTTCATCAGCCCAAACTGCTCCGTGAGGCAGAGGAGCTTGGCAGCATCTCTGTGCCAGGGCTAAGGAATGGTGATGGCCAAAGGCAGCTGGAGAGGGTTTCCTGCTGTGCCCAGGGAGACCAGAGAGAACTGTGCAAGGCAAGAGCATTGGCTGTGACTCAGTGAAGGGTGAGGGGAGCTGCTCTGTGGCTCCATCTGTCCCCAGCTGCCCTTTCGGAGATCCAGGGCAGTTCCTGTGTTCCCCTGAAAATCAGCCTGACACAGCTGAGAGCAGAGGGAGCCACAGCAGAGCAAACTGGCTCAGCCCTTCTCACAGTCTCAGCCCCACTCCTGGCCAAGGACACTCCTGTCCCCAGTGTCCCCTGGGGGCAGCTCACAGCTCGGATGGCATCCCCAGGACACACCCAGGGTCCTGTCCATGGCTCTGCTGGAGGAGAGTCAGCTCATTCCCAGCCTCCAGCCTGCCCTGCCCAGAGCTCCCTGGGGCAGAGGGAGCTGGGACACCCATTTGCAGTGTCTTGGCATAGGGATCTGTAAAAAAAGTAATCATCGAATAGTTTGGTCTGGAGAGCACTTTCAATATCCCAGCACAGCTTGGTGGCACTTTCCCACTGCCTGCCCAGGGCTCTGCTGCCTGGAGCTGTCCCTGCCTGCAGCTGCTTCCCTGTGCCCAGGGCTGGGCCCTGCCAGTGCTGCCAGAGCCCAGCCCAGCCCTGGGGGCTCAGCTCTGTCCTGCAGAGCCCTCCCAGCTCAGGCACTGCCCAGGGGCAGCTCTGGCTCTGCAGGCTCTGATGGCAACCTCAGAGCAACCCTGAGGAGGCTGGAAAAGTGACACTGGTGCTGCCTGCAAGGGACCCTCTACTGATTTCTGTCACTGCCTGGTTTATTAAGGTCTGAGAGAAAACTGTTTTTTTCTCAATCTGAGCAGAGAGATGAATATCTCTGTGCAATTTTCCATCCAGGCAAGCTAGAGCAGTAGATTAAAAAGCAGGATTTTTCCTTTATGCAGCCCCTGCCTTGCTCTGCTCCCTGTACAATCTAGTTGGAAATATTCTGGAGTTAAATGTCATGCTGAGAGCAGATCTGAACAATGCAGCATCCTCACCACACAAGGAGAACACTTCCACACCTTACTAGCTGTCTCCTTCCACCCAGATCTTGTCCCCCAGTGCTGTGAGCAGCTCCCAGGGCTGGCTGAGAGCTGTCCCTGGCAGGCAGCAGAGTCCCTGGCCCAGCACAGTGCCCTGGGCTGCAGGACCCTGCTCTACAGGACAGCCCCTGGGCACCCCTGGCTGCTCTCCACAAGAGATAATCAGAGAATGTACTCACAGAGTCTGTAGGCATTGGGATGTTGCAGCTTTAGGAGATCCCTGCAGGAGCTGCAGCTGCCTTGTCCTGCAGCCAGAGGTTCCTGTGTCAAGGGCTGGGAGTGATTCTCCCGCAGTCACTTCTCAGCTCCTTCCCAGCCCTGAGTGATTGCAGCTCTCTGTGCCTGTGTGCTGTGCCCGGGGTGGCTGCAGGCAGTGCCCCAGCCCTGCTGGGCTGGGAGAAGAGCTGCTCATCAAGAGAAATGTGTTTTTGAAGCTCTTCTTGGCTGCCAGGAGCTGCTTCTGTGCCAGGAGCTGCCTCTCTGCCAGGAGCCCAGCCCAGCTCAGCAGCACAGACACAGAACAAGGACTTTAATGAACCTCTTGGGCTTTGTGCTCAGGCCCTGAACATCAGTCCCTGAGAGGGGAGCTGAAGAAACCTCTCAAGAATTCCAAGTCAGAATCCAACGCCAAAGTTTCTTGAAGTTTTAATGGGTCCCACTGAGGGACAGGACAGAGAAAGTGTCCCCAGGCCCCAGGCAGAGCAGAGAACTGGAGGCAGTGATGACAGGTGGGGACAAAGAGAAGCCAAGTCTTGGTGCCCTGGGGCACAGCAGCCTCTGTGCCACCAAGGGCTGTGAGGAGACAACTTGTCCTGAGGCCCTGGGGCCTCCTGGCACAGCCCCAGCAAGGCTGGGCACTGTCAGCCCCTTGTGCTGCCCTCAGCATCCCCCTCACATGCCAGTGGCCTCAAGGATGTGCTGGAAGGAGTCCCTGGGGAGCCTTGGTCAGCAATGGCCCTGGGGGCCTCCTGAATGCTGCCAGGGACTAAAGCTTCTTCAAAGGACTTTGGGTTTTGCTTTTGTCTTGGGGTCTCTGAGAGGTTTGTGCAATCATGGCCTGCAATTACCTGCTCTAATTAGTCCCTTGAGAGGCTTTGTCAGTAACAACACTCTGTGGGGGTCATTAATACTTCAAGGAACTTCAGGTTTTTAAAGGTACTTGGTGTTGCCCTTTTAGAACTGACTATGAGAATGACTGTGCAATCATGTCCCCAAATATCTACTTTAATAAATCCCTTGGGATTCTCTTTCAGTAAAAACAGTGGGGCTTATTAATACTTCAGGGTAGTCAAGGTATTGAAGAACTTTTTTTTTGGCACAAAACTGGGTCAAAAAGAGTCTGAGAGGTTTGTGCAATCATAGCCCCAATTATCTGCTTTAATTAGTCCCTTGAGATTCTTAGCCAGTAACAACACTCAGTGGGGCTCATTAATGCTTCAAGGTACTCAGGATTAATTTAAGTACTTCTTTTTGCTACTGAGTCTCTGAGAGGTTTTTTGTGCCATTCTGGCCTCCAATTCTCTCCTTCATGGACTCCAGGAGGAGCCTGTGTCGGGAATGGACCTCTGTGGGACCCATTGATGCATCGAGACACTTTGGGTTTTTCTTCTGACTTTCAGTCCTGGAAAGGTTTGTGCAATCTCCTCTCAGGCCCTGAGGTTCCAGGGTTTAACACCAAATCCACCACAGGGCTCATCAGGATCAAGCAAGTCCTGAAAAACCATGGCTCTGCCTTGATTTCCCTCTGGTCCAGTGCCATTCATTAGGAATTTTCCTGCTGCAGTTATGGAGAAATATTTCAAAGAGCTTCTAAGAAACATGTATTCTTATTTTCAAGGATGTATTTCATTACTGTTCTCATTACACAAGAGGTGATTGCAGCATTCTGTGGTTGATACTGAACCAGGGTCTCCCAAGGAGGTCTGGCCTGCTCAGAGAAGCTGTGCTTTGGGATCTGACCCAGTGTGGACAACCTTGCTCCACATTCCCCAACCCCATCCTCTCCCTCACCTGGGACCTGCTTTCCTTGGAGTCCTGGTTGCACATTAAGCAAAGAGGGATTTTCTTCATTTCTTTTTGAAGCAATCTAAAACTCCTGAGTTTCCCCAGTGAAAACAGAAACCCTCCTCAAGTGTGTGCCAAGCCCAAGGTGCCACCAAGAGCACTGCAGCCCTGCCCTGGGCCAGGAGTGAGGGTGGATCATCATCCCAACCTGCCCTGGGCCATTGCAAGGGGCTGTGGCCATGGACACTGCACTGACCCCACTGCTGGCTTTGGATCCCTCATCCCTTCAAGTTTCCTTGGAAAGCACCCCAAGGACCCATTTCTGCAGCCAGGTTCCATGGCCAGGGGGGATGTGGGGGGCTGCAGGTGGTCAATGCCCCATCCCTGGAAACATTCAAGTCCAGCTGGGACAGGGCTCTGAACAACCTGATCTGGTGAAAGATGTCCCTGCTCATGGCAGAGGTTTGGATGAGATGAGCACTGCAGAGCTCTTCCCATCCAAAGCATTCCAGGATTGCACTGGGGAGAAGGGGCTGCTCACTGGACTCCATCCACTGCCTTGACTCCTCCTTGTCTCTGCTGGAGCCCACATCCAGCAGCCAAAGCCAGCCCCTTCTCTGGCCTTTCCCTGCCCTGCCCCAGGGGCTGACAGAGCCAGGCTGGCACAGGTGACCTTTTGTTGGAGTCCAGGGCATTCCTTTGGTTGCCCTGGAGGGTCAGAGACCTTGGGCAGGGGGGTCTGGGACCACAGCCCAGAGCTCAGAGAGACACTGGATTTGATTTCAGTCCATGGGAGAGGCTTCTTGCACTGCAGGAAGCATTGCAGGCCACAAGAGTGTAAAAGATTGTAGTTTAGTATATCACAGGGTGAGAAAAACAGTGGTTTTGGATTTCTTGTATTGAAGTGAATGGGGACAAGATGGAGAATTTGGGGCGTTGCCTCCTTCTTCTTCTTTCTTCTTCCCTCGCTCCATTTCTGCAGTGACGTTGGCACAAAGTAGTTTGTGAGGATTGGATCAAAGTAAAGATGACCTTTTTTAGTAATAGTGATAGACATTGGTAATAAATAGTAAATATTGAATATGTAGCAATTAGTATAAAAGATAAGGACAGCCCTGGGACAGGGGGAGTCACCAGATGTCCGAGCCGCAGGCAAACATCTTGCAGGACACTGAGAAAATTGTAAGATAAGAACTAATAAACACGAAGCATGCAACCTTGAAGACTCCGTCTTTTCCTGCGTTTGGCTCAGAGCTTTGCAGAGGGCAAAAAAGACTCTAAAGCCACCTGAATGCGGGGAATTTAAGCTCCAGCAAGCAGCCCCTCAACAACTGCTGTCCCTGGGTGCAGAGAAACCACTGGCACCCCAGATGGGACAGCGACAACTGGCGTCCCTGAGAGGGCACAGAAACCACTGCCATCTCTGAGTGGGCAGAAACACCTGGCGTCTCTGGTCAGGCAGCCACAGACGTCTCTGGGTGTGCAACATCTAGCAATCCTGAACAGGCAAAACAAAACCTCTGCAGCAACATCAAAGCTCTCGGAAGATCAAAGCCAAACAGACACCATCGGAAAAGAAACACCATCTGGACAAGAAGAAGAAGAACACCTTGTTTTCGGTTCGTCCTAGACGACGGTTTTCCAAGGGGCCCTGGAACCCGTCACCCTGAGATCTGCGGGCAGTGATCAGGACAGTCACTGAGGCGGACTGGACACAGCTGCAGCAAGCCTTTCGGCTTTTTGGTAAGACAGTGAGATTTAGAACACACACCATGGGATCTAACATTTCACAAGATTTCTAGACAGAAAAAAGACAGAATAGCTGTGAGGTTTGTACCCGCAGCGGGGAGAATTAAGTTAGAAGTTATAAGAGAAAACAGCAGTGAAAATCCCGGGATTCGAAAGCTGCCAACGTGCAGCAAAAACCAAGATAGCAGAGCTTTATCTGTAGGGCAAGGAGTGCCAGGAGACACAGGAATGCTATCTTCAAGGTCAATAGCTCCTCCGGGGGATAGAGGAGGGGGGAACTCTCATGCATTTCAAGATTCGTCAGGAAGCTCGTCAGAAACCCCAAAATTAATTCCAAGAAAAAGGAAGCTTTTAATTCACCAGAAGAGACGAGGGGAAATTGGACATGCTCTTGCTTCAGGCAGTTCCAGAGCTCACCCCACATTCTTCCCAAGAGAGGGGGGGAGGACTCTCTTTAACCCCCCAAAGTCACCGCGGGACATCATTTTGCGGCTCCTTTCCCTCTCCGTGGAGGAACAGAGCGCGAGGGGAGAAGGCAGAGCGGGCGAGACGCCGGGGAAGCGGCGTGCGCGGGAAGCCAGTCCTAACCCATCTCGTCGGGGCGCGTCAGAGCGCGGGGGTGCGCAGTTAGAGGACGCGTCGGGCAGGATAGAGGCAGATCGCGGGAGTCAGTTTGCAGAACAGCGGGGAGGCGAAACTGTGCGGGGAGGCGAGGCTGCGCAGGGACCGAATCGCGTCGGAGCGCGGTGGGGTGCTGCGGGACGCGGTGGGAAAACGCATGGGGAGGAACAGGCGCAGATCGCGGAGGGTGTGGGACAGCAAACAACAGAGCTGGAACGGGAGGAGACCCGGGGGCCGAGCGGGCAGCCTGGCGCACGCTGATGACACAAGCTAGGGGACACATAGCTCAAAACACATTCGCGTCGCGGAGCGCCGAGAGAGGGATGCAAAAACCGAAAGTACCTAAGTCGAGAACTACGAGAACCCAGAAAGCCATGCGGCATGTTCAAACGCAGGCGCGGCAGAGGCAGGGAAAAGTCTAAAGCGCAATTTTGTTCAGAGGGGGGCAGATTCAAATGACAAAGCAGGGAGGACGAGTTCTGAGTGTGAGAGGGGGCGGGATATCCCACCAGAGATGGCCGGGCCGGAGCGGGCAGGGGCGGGACAAGCAGAGACGGAGCAGGCAGGGACGGGGCGTAGCTGAGGCAGAGAGAGCCTCGAAGGTACCACCCCTAGGTGGCTGAGGCCACGGGGCCAGGCTCCGCCCGCTGGCAGTTTGCCAGTTCCTGAATCGGTTGCTTGTGAGGATTCAGAAACAGCTGCCGAGATGTCACGGACGGGGGCGCGTCCAAAAATATCTCAGATTTTACAGGCGTTTCCAAGGAAAGAAGCTGCAGAAAAATTTGAGGATGCTCAGCAAACTCTGGTTCCTGTTCAGCGGGAGAAAGAAAAAGAAACAGGACCACATGACGTGCAGCTTCCAAAACATCCTGGAGAGGATGGAGCAGCAGCAAAGTCACAAACAAAGGAGACAAATTCAGAGGCAGACACCACACAAGCTTCTGTCAAGGCAGAATTCTGTCCAACACACTGGACAGACACAAAGAAATGTTCAATCGGTGCAAAGGGCATGAGTATGCCAGTAATTTATGGTACACAGAATGTAAACCCGAGATGGGAGAGTTTGGATCGTGAAGTTGTCAGGGATCTGATGAATCTCTTGAAAGGGGATTGTTTTGTAACATCATTGCCATTCTTTCTTGCAGTGTTGGGAGAAAAAATACCATTGTATGGGTTGATTTTTCAGTGGGATTCATCACAGAAAGACCCATTGTTGATTTTAGAGTGGAATTTTTTATCTTACAGGTCTCCGAGGACGATCCTCTCAAGTCTGGAAATGATAGCTCAGATCATCATCAAAACTAGGACCAGGCTGCAAACAATGGCAGGCAAAGATTTTACAACAATTTACCTGCCTTTGAAAAAAGAATATTTTGATTGGGCATTGCAGAAATCAGAGAACTTGCAGATTGCATTGTTAGATTACTCTGGTGTTTGTACTATTCATTTCCCAAGTCACAGATTGTTGAAGGCAAAAATAAGTTTCAGGGAAAAGCCAAAGGATGACATCAAAGGAGAGTGGAAATCAGATATAAGAATAGTACAAGGGTCACCACAAACAGTGGAATTAACAGCAGTGGTCAGAGCTTTTGAGCTGTTTCAGCAACCTTTTGGTTTGATCACAAGTGGTGTGGTCGGGAAACTTGGAGATTCACTTTTGAGAAAGGTTGACAATGAAAATTTGTATTCATATTTGCTGTGCATGAGGATATTGTTGCAAAATAGAAAACATAAATACTTTATCTCTGACATGAGGGCACATTCATCCCTCCTGGGATTTTTGGCAGAAGACAGTGCACAAGCAGACAAATTGACCATGACAATTTCAAGGACTTTACCAAACATTTTTGAACAGGCAAAATTGAATCATGCATTCTTTCATTAGAATGCTCAAGTACTAATGAGAAGTTTTCACATTTCCAAAAGTCAGGCAAAGGAAATCATTAGTGCTTGTCCCTGATTGTGAGCATGTGCAGTCTCCTGCATCCATGGGAGCAGTCAATCCAAGAGCAAAACTGAAGGAAAATCCTTTGGTTCTGATCAGAAACCCAGAAACAGGGCAAATTGAGAAACCATTCAAATTAATAACTTGGGGCAAGGGATTTGCTTGTGTCTTCACAGCAGTTGGACTGGCAGCAAAGCACGTGAAATCGTACCAAGTCCAGAAAGCAGAGACAGACCACAAGATCGGAGGAAGAGAAGTGGGCATGCAGACGAGAGCCGGTGTCAAGACAGCAGACATCCCTTTGTTCTACAGGCAAAAGAGACTCTGGGATTTGAGTTTTCCTTGGGGCTTGGGTGGTGTTGCATTTCTAGGAATTCCCATGGAAAAGAGGGCATTGAAAATGAAAGAACTATTCTTGTGCCTCATTCTCTCCTTAGTTGCCTTGAGCAGTACGGCAGTTCTGCCCATGGCTCAACCAAAAGAGAATGTTTGGGAAACTCTAGGCAATGCATCAGGTTTAGATACCATCTGCCTGACACACTCAAAGCCAGGGGAAACCTTTTTCAACACGTTTAGTGGAGTTGCCAGTGAGCGAATGGCCGATTCCAAAAAACATCCCTCCAGTGATTTCAAAGTCCATTGTAAATCCAGTAGACCAATGGGATGTTTGGACGAAATTCCTTCCTGTGGCTCCTTTTGAACCCCAGGAACTGGAAATTCTTGGATCAGTCCAAAAGCAATTCTGTGTGAAATTCGGCCTTTCTGGAGTGGCAAAAAATTAAGTTACAGACGTCACTCCAAACCTCAATTTTTACAGAAATTCATTGTTTTGGTGTAATTACACTAAGATGCTGAAGAAACCATCCAATCATTTCCCGATTCAGTTGCTGAGGGGAAACTTTTTCATTTGTAGGGACAAGATTTGGCCCGCAATTCCTGCAAATGCCACAGATGATCCATGCAGCAGTGGAATGCGTTCATTGCTAACACTCAACATGACACTGATGAGAGAACAAAAACATAGAAGGAAAAAATCAGTTCAGAAGCAGCCTTGACACAGTTGGATCGAGTGGGTTGTTAGCTGAGCAAACATGCCTGAGCCATCTCTCTTGCACTGAGTGACATGTTGGTAGACATTGACAGTGTAAGATGAGCAAGTCTCAAAAACAGGGCAGCGATTGATGATCTATTGCTAACCCATGGGCATGGGTGTGAGAAATTTGAGGGAATGTGCTGCATGAATTTGTCAGATCATTCCAAATCCATTCATGAGAACATCAGGCAGTTGCAGGAGAGTGTGAACAAACTTGGAGAGGTGATTGGGTCATGGATGGATAGTTTGTTCAATTTGTTTGACCTTTCACCATTGTGGAAGGAAATTTTGAAGATAGTTACATATATTTTAATAGGGCTTGTAATCCTCATGATTTTGCCGTGTTTGTTTCCATGTATACGGCAAGCCATGGACAGAGTGGCCAAGAAAGTGTTCTTGGTTCAAACAGGAGGGGGAGATGTTGGAGTCCAGGGCATTCCTTTGGTTGCCCTGGAGGATCAGAGACCTGGGCAGGGGAGTCTGGGACCACAGCCCAGAGCTCAGAGAGACACTGGATTTGATTTCAGTCCATGGGAGAGGCTTCTTGCACTGCAGGAAGCATTGCAGGCCACAAGAGTGTGAAAGATTGGAGTTTAGTATATCACAGGGTGAGAAAAACAGTGGTTTTGGATTTCTTGTATTGAAGTGAATGGGGACAAGATGGAGAATTTGGGGCGTTGCCTCCTTCTTCTTTCTTCTTCCCTCACTCCATTTCTGCAGTGACGTTGGCACAAAGTAGTTTGTGAGGATTGGATCAAAGTAAAGAGGACCTTTTTAGTAATAGTGATAGACATTGGTAATAAATAGTAAATATCAAATACGTAGCAATTAGTATAAAAGATAAGGACAGCCCTGGGACGGGGGGAGTCACCAGATGTCCGAGCCGCGGCAAACATCTTGTAGGACACTGAGAAAATTGTAAGATAAGAACTAATAAACACGAAGCATGCAACCTTAAAGACTCCGTCTTTTCCTGCGTTTGGCTCAGAGCTTTGCAGAGGGCAAAAAATACTGTAAAGCCACCTGAATGCAGGGAATTTAAGCTCCAGCAAGCAGCCCCTCAACAACTGCTGTCCCTGAGTGGGCACAGCAACAAGTGCTGTCCCTGGGTGCAGAGCAACAACTGGCACCCCAGATGGGACAGCGACAAAAGTGAGGCAAAGAAGACCTTTGAAGGCTTCTGTGGAAGAAATGGTCCTCCTCCAATGGATTTACCCAGGGGTGTGTAACTGGGGCAACTGAATCTCCTATTGGATGTCCCTGTTAAATATCCTAATTAATCAACCTAAATAAATGGTCTAAATCAGGGACTGGGTGTGCCCCATCCCCACTGGTGCTCCTGGAAGCTTCCAATAAAGGTCTGGTTTTTACATTTCTGTTTTAACACTGTTACAAGAGTGGTGGGGTTTTTTTGTTTGTTTTTTGGTGTTTTTTTTCTCCTCTTTTTTTTTGTTTTGTTTTTTTTTTTTCTCTTTTGATTATTGGAAACAGGAGGATGAGAGAAGCAAAACAGGAACTGTAATCACAGAATCACACAACATTCTGAGTGGAAAGGGACACACAGGATCATCAAAGTAATGTTTCAGCATTTACAGACTCCAGAACTGTAACTTTGGGTGGTCAGTCTCTCTGCTGGGAGGCTCCTAAAGGGCCTTCAGCCACTCCCCAGCCCGGGACAGCTCCAGCATCACCTTTGCAGGGCCCAGCAGGGCTCTCCTGAGCTGCCCTTGGCCCCTGCAGACAGAGCCTGCCCCAGGCAGGGCCCTGCAGACAGGCAGGTTTCTGTAGGGCCGGGCCCAGGGCACAGAGGGTGGGATGGGCTCTGTGAGCACTGGCAGGGACAAGGCTCCTCTCAGCAGGGAAATGTCCAGGCACAGGGAGATGCTCAGGGAAGGAGAGGGGGCTGAACAGAGCAGTGCTGGGGGCAGGAGGGCACTGTTGGTGTGTGGGAGGTGCCGTGCACAGCTGGCTACGGGAACACTGTCCTGAGTGCCCGGCTGTCTGTGCCCTGCCCTCCCAGGCACAGCACCACAACATCTTCTCTTCTTTCTGCCCTCCCCTGATCTTGTCACTGTCATCTGGAGCTCTCAGGGGGGCTCTGGCATTTGCAGCAGCTGAGTCAGGCACTGCCCTTGGGATTGCTGCCAGGCAGCTGTGTCCATGGGAATGGGGTGTCCAAGCTTGCCTGTCACCTGTGGAGCTGTGGGCAAAGCATCCATGGGAAAGGGGAATGAGCTGAGCCCCCTCCCTGAGATCCCATCATGGGCACACCCAGGGATCTCCTTGCTGTGTCCTTCCAAGCTCTGAGCTGCCCTCCTGGCTGCAAATCTGTGCCACAGCCTCTGGGAGTTCCCTGAATGTCCCATGGGGAAGTGCAGAGATGCCAGAGCTGAGGAAATGCTGTTGGGTTTGCCAAGGGAGCCGTGAGTGTCCTTGGCAGAAGGGGGTGCTGAGCCCTTGGCCAGAGACCTTTGGAGAGGCTGAGACATTCAGGGATCCCTCTGCTCTGGGCAGGGTCTGGTTTATTCAGGGTGACATGGGAGTGTGACTGTGCTCTGATGGCAGTCAAAGCTGCAAATCCAGGGCAGTTGGGAACAAGTTCATCCAGCCCCTCACCTTCCTGAAGCCACAGGGAATCCTTTGCCTCTCACATCTCTCAGTGGCAAACTCTGAGTGCAGCAGAAATGCTGGGGAATTCCGATCATGGAGAGTCAGGAATGATGTGTGGGCAGGAAGACAATGGCTAAAATTCCTTCTTGTTCTCCATGTCCTTTAGAAGTGGGAGTGCAGATGGCCAACAAGCCTTTCTGCACTAGGAGTGATTCCACTGGCAAATCCTGAATATTCAGCTTTGTCCCTCTGCCACATGGCCACAAACCCAGGGCAGTGGGGCAGGGATGGCTCCTGGAGAGCCCCCACACACAGGCCTGGCTGCTCCTGCCACACTCAGACAGCACAACTGGAGCTCAGGCAGGGACCTGGGTGAAGGTTTTCCCAGAGCAGGAACAAGGGTGGGAGAGTCACAGCAGGACAGACTGCAGGGAATGGCCCAGGTTTGGCTCAAAGCAGCCTCTGCTGACTTATCACTGTCCTTTATCCATGAACAGGTCCCCATGGGCAGGCACAGCAAATGTCCAACAGCAGCAGCTCCATCAGCCACTTCCTCCTGCTGGCATTGGCAGACACGCGGCAGCTGCAGCTCCTGCACTTCTGCCTCTTCCTGGGCATCTCCCTGGCTGCCCTCCTGGCCAACGGCCTCATCATCAGTGCCGTAGCCTGCGGCCACCTCCTGCACACGCCCATGTTCTTCTTCCTGCTCAACCTGGCCCTCACCGACCTGGGCTCCATCCTCACCACTGTCCCCAAAGCCATGCACAATTCCCTCTGGGACACCAGGACCATCTCCTACACAGGATGTGCTGCACAGGTCTTTTTCTTTCTGTTATTCATTTCAGCAGAGTATTCCCTCCTGACCATCATGAGCTATGACCGCTACATGTCCATCTGCAAACCCCTGCACTACGGGACCCTCCTGGGCAGCAGAGCTTGTGCCCAAATGGCAGCAGCTGCCTGGGCCAGTGGCTTTCTCTATTCACTGCTGCACACAGCCAATACTTTTTCCCTGCCCCTGTGCCATGGCAATGCCCTGGACCAGTTCTTCTGTGAAATCCCACAGATCCACAAGCTTTCCTGCTCACACTCCAACCTCAGAGAACTTGGGCTCATTGCAGCTAGTGTGTGTTTGCTATTAAGTTGTTTTGTGTTCGTTGTTTTCTCCTATGTGCAGATCTTCAGGGCTGTGCTGAGGATCCCCTCTGAGCAGGGACGGCACAAAGCCTTTTCCACCTGCCTCCCTCACCTGGCTGTGGTCTCTCTGTTTATCAGTAATGGCTTTTTTGCCTACCTGAAGCCCCCCTCCCTCTCCTCCCCATCCCTGGATCTGATCCTGTCAGTTCTGTACTCGGTGGTGCCTCCAGCCCTGAACCCCCTCATCTACAGCCTGAGGAACCAGGAGCTCAAGGCTGCAGTGTGGAGACTGATGACTGGATGGCTTCAGACACATTAAACTGCTGGCTACTTTCTGAAGGTCACTTGCAATAAAAGTTGTATTTGATACTTCTTGTTGGTTTCATTTTGGAGGATCTTTTTCTTTCTTTTTCTTAGTTAATCTTCTCCACAATGATATGTCGCGGTTTGTGCCATTTTTCATTTTGTTTCTCTCCACCGTCCCTGTTGCCATAGACTGTGTCAATGAGGGGCTGCACTCTTGGTGGCTTTAAACAAACTCAAGGATCTCCCAGCCAAGTCTTCTGCAGAGATCTCCCTTCTGTTCCCTTCTCTGGAGCTGCAGCAGCAATGTCTGTGTGCAGAGCTGGGGCAGATCAGTGCTGGCACAGCAGCTGTGCCCAGGAGCAGCAGCACTTGGTGTTGCCAGTGCTGCTCCCGTGCCCTTGCCCCGCTGCCCTCCTGGCCCTGGTGCTGCTGTAGGGCCTGAGTGCTCTCGGGGCCGGGCACAGTGCTGGGGGTGGCAGTGCCGGGGCTGCAGCAGGGACAGGCCATGGGCACTGCTGGGGCAGCGCTGACGCCTCAGGGCAGGGCCTGGGGGCTCCAGGCTCCTTGCCCAGGCTCTCTCCAGAACACGCCCAGGCCAATGCTCAGCAGAGAAAAGCCCCGTGAGCAGCCCCAGGGTGGCCGTGGGCAGGCTGGGGGCAAACAGCATGGCTGGGGCTCTGCAAGGTGCCTGGGGGAGATGGGAAGGAGCAGCAGAGCAGGGGCTGATCCATCCCCACTGCGCTGGACACCCCAGGGCAGCGTCCCAGATCGTCCTCATGCACCTGCCAACAACATCCCCCCTCTGCAGCCCTGGCCTCTCCCCCAGCTCACACAGGTGCCGCATCCTTGCAGGCACAGACACGGCAGCACTGGCTCAGGAGCCCCTGTTTGCACTGCCCAGAGCAGGCGTCAGCACCCCCATGGTGTTGGTGTGGGGAGATGAACCTGAGGGAGCACAAGTGCCATCAGCCCCTGGGGCCAGGAAGGGGTGGGGGACATCAGGGAAAGCACTCAGGTTTGTGGTGGCCTCTGAAGTCATCTAGAAAGTTTGTTGCCATGAGCTGTGAGTTTCCTGTGCCACTGCAGATATTGTTGCTCAGAGACAGGGCTGCCTGGCAGCCACCCCCAAACTGCTCTCAGCATTTCCTTTGCTTAACCTGGGCTTTCTTTACCCTTCCTGCTTCAAATCTCTTCCTATTGCCCACCTCTTTTCCCTCCCCTGCAAACAGCCCATCCCTGGTTGCCATTTCCTCTCTGGCCCTCTGGCCCCACTCCCCATTTCAGTTCCTGAGTTCCCAGCACCATGTAAAGGTCTCCTGGGGAGCAGGATCATCCTCCAAGTGCTTCAGGAATTGTCTGCAGCCTCCTGCAGTGCCTCGTGCTGCTCCCTTGCCAGAGGCACCACAGGCCAGGGGGGCATATCTGGGCTGCTGTGCCTGGCTGTGGGGCTCCCTGTTCTGGGCAAGGAGGAGGAGCTGCAGAGGCTCTGCAGGACTGACAGGATGGGCTTTGGGGCTGTGAGGAGAAGCTGAGGGACCTGGGCTGCTGGACCTTCTGGAGAGGAGGCCCAGGGCTCATCCTGCAATGGCTGCAAGGGTGGTTTCAGGAAACACAGAAACAGCAAGGTTGGAAAGGACCTTGGACATCATCAAGTCCAACCTGTGTCCTGACACTGCCTTGTCTCCCCTTAGCCTCCTCTTCTCCAGGATAAAAATCCCGAGCTCCGTCAGCTGCTCCTCACAGGACTTGTGTTCCAGACCCCTCACCAGCCTTGTTGCCCTTCTCTGGAAACACTCCAGCCCCTCCGTGTCTTTCCTAAACTGGGGGGTCCAGAACTGGACACAGCACTCGAGGTGCTGCCCAACCAGTGCTGAGCACAGGGGAAGAATCACTGCCCTGCTCCTGCTGGCCACACTGTCCCTGATCCAGGCCAGGAGCCATTGGCCTTCTTGGCCACCTGGGCACACTGCTGGCTCATGTCCAGCCTGCTGTCCATCAGTCCATGCAAGTCCCTTTCTGCCTGGCTGCTGTCCAGCCACTCTGTCACCAGCCTGCACCACTTCAGGGGTTGTTGTGGCCAAAGTGCAGGACCTGGCACTTGGACTTGTTAAACCTCATATTGTTGGATTTGGTCCCTGGATCCAGCCTGTCCAGGTCCCTGTGCAGAGATCTCCTATCCTCCAGCAGATCAACACTCCCAGACACCTTGGTGTCGCCACAGTTCCAGGAGGCCCTCGACTGTCACAATGGTTTCCATGAGTTCATGAGGCCTCTCAGTCACAGCATCCCTTTGGTTCCACGGGAAACCTTGGTGTCACAAAGTCCCTTGGATCCTTGGGCCCCATCGTGTCACAATGGTGCCTTGGCCCCCCAAGGCCCTGCAGTGTCACAATGGATCCTTGCTTCCATGAGTTCTGGCAGTGCAGCAATGGTCTCCTTGGTTCCAGTGTCACAATGGCCTCTTCCTCCCTCAGGAGGAAGGATTTGTGCTCAAAGGATTTGTGCTCCATTCTCCTCACCAGCTTTATTGCCCTTCTCTGGACATGCTCCAGCCCCTCCATGTCCTTCGCAAAATGGGGGCCCAGAACTGGACACAGCACTTGAGGTGCAGCCTCAAGAGTGCTGAGCACAGGGGAAGAATCACTGCCCTGCTCCTGCTGCGCACACTGTTCCTGATCCACAGAAGTGCCAGGGGATGGATGAGGGAAATGGAGAGAATAGGGTGGGGACAAAGTCTGGTTGATTGTCAGCTGTGAAGGGACTTGATTTTCATATCTATTCAGACTGCATTAGAAGGTGCTGGGGGTCAAGATCAATTGGACATTGCTGAAAGCAATGTATAAACTGGAAACAAAAACAGGGGAAAACAGTCCTCTCTGCATTGTTTTCCAAATAGTATATTCACTTTGAATAAACTTCCAAAATCTGTCTAATTAACCAGATAAGAATAAAAAATTGAAATTAAGCCCAGAGGCTTTTCTTGTTCGGATGTCTTGAACAAGTGTTTATGAACTTTGGTCACTGAATTCCTGAAGTGAAGAGCTCAAGATTGAAGAGGCCTCTGGAGTAGTAAAATTCATCAGCAACCTACAAGTGGCTGTGGATCCATCCGCATCAGAGCAGGAATGACTCTCAGCACCTCAGGGAGAGGGGAGCAGGGCACACAGGGAGCCTCCTTTTCCCATGGCCCAGCACCTTCCCCATGGCTGGGGCCGAGTCCTGTCTGAGCTGCAGCTGCTGCTGTGCCCTTCCGAGGGGCTGAGGCCGTGGGGCCCCTGCCCAGAGCAGCCTGCCCTGAGCAGAGCTGTGGGGCCAGAGCCGGCTGGGCTGTGCTGGGGAGAGGCCCTTGGTGCTGCTGAGAGTTCAGGGCAGCTGGCAGAGCTTGGAGGGAGCTGGGCTGGGCTGAGAGAGCCTGCCACAGGAACCATCAGTGTCCCTCTCAGCCTGAGTGAGCGTGCAGGGGCAGGACTCAGCCCAGGCCTTGTGGGGCAGGGCCAGCGCCTGTGGAAGGCATTGAAAACAGGCAAGTGGCCCAGAGAGGAGGCTGCTCTGTGCCCTTGGTGGCATGGACAGAGCAGGAACACGGCCCAGGACATTTGTCAGTGCCAGCCTCTGTCCCCAGCCATTGCCAGCCCTGGCTGCTCAGCCCAGGTTTGCGGGGCAGTTTGGCTGTGCCCAGCTCCATCCTCCTGCGGGGCTCAGGGCCTGTTCCCGGCCATGGCCAGCCCTGCCGGGCCTCTCTGCTGGCCCAGAGCCCGGCAGAGCCCGGGGCAGGGCTGTCTGTGCAGCCCCACAGGTGCCACGGGCTGTGCAGGAGCTGGCAGAGGCTGCCCAGCAGGGAGGCCATGGGGCACAGAGCCCCAAGGCTGCTGTGGGCACCACGGCACAGGGGCCGTTCCCACCCGCAATGCTCCTGTCCTGCCCTGCGCCTGCACAGGGGCTGTGGCACCATGGCTGGGCCAGCGCGGCACAAAGGGGCCACGCAGCCGCTGCCGGGGCTGACAGCAAGGCCAGACACACACAAGGAATTGCTGGGCATTGCCTGGGCTGGGCAGGGCTGACTGTGCCAAAGGCAGAGCTCAGCTGCCCTTGGTGGCTGCAGGAAAAGTGCAGAGCCCAAAGAGCCTCCATGGCTGTGCTGGAGACCAAGGCTGGAGGAGGGAAATGCAGGGCTGCTGTGGGATAGGGAGGGGATTGAATTCCAGCATACACCTCAGTTCTCTGATGATCCCGGCACAATGCTGGGCCCTGTTCCAGACTGGAGCAGAGCAGATGTTTATGGTTCAGGAGCCCTCTGGGGCTGTCAGGGACCTGCAGCTTGCAAGGTGCTCTGCTCTCCCTCAGCTCCTCTCTGAGAGATGCCAATCCCAGCTCAGCACCTCAGGGCACGAGTGGCACTGCCTGTGCATGGGCACACAACTGATGTCTGCCTGGAAATGGCCACAGGTTTTAATACCTGTAAATTTCAAAATATACAAGCATATTTTTATTATCTGGGTCATTTGAGTACTTTTAAAAAGTGGCAAAATTTTCCCACCAAGAACAAGAATTTCCTGGATATACTGGATTCTTCTGCAGAGAGCAGGAAAAGAAACACAGATCTTCCCTTCTATCCTCACCACCAACATTCAGTCTGATATTTCATAACCCTCTTCCTTCAGCTGTTTCCAGCTCTCTTGTTTGAATGGCCATGTCTAAGGACATGTGTTCATGTAGAGCAGATGGATCTATGTCCTTCCTTTTGCTCCCAGATTTCCTCTTGCAGCTGTTCTCTTCTCAGTGCAATGTGTCTCCCTTGACTGGCTTCATGCTTGGAGCTTCAGGGAATTGCCCAGTCTTTCACAAGTTTTTGTAACACCTCTGTCATCATCTTAGTTCTATTTTTATCTTATATATCACCTCTTCTCATGTCTTGGTTGAAAATTCTTTGTGTATGGGAATCCCTTGTGGATGGTGGATAGGTCAGATGGTGCTGGGATGTCACAAGGAGCTGAGGGAAGTGTTTTGATGTATATTAAATTATATTCTTCAAAATTCTTATGTTTGCCATGTAGAGAAACCTTTCTGTGCCTCCAAGTGTCACCAGTTCCTTGTCCCCCAAAGGACACAAACCTGATGGGTTGTGGTTCCCACTCCAGTGGCTGCACTTGCACCTCCCTCCATAGCCAGAGCAGAGCTCCCTTGTCCCAGAAAGTCCCTGGCAGTGGAGGGATGAAGGAAACAGGACAGGCTGTGGGGATCAGGTGCAGGGCAGAGCCAGGGAGAAGAATGACTTTTACATTTGATGGAGCTGTGCCTTCCCTTGGGTTTGCTGGCTGACAATAAATGAACATCCTTCTGTGTCTTGGGCACTTCCTTCTCCAAGGGAAGCAGGTGGGAGTTGGAGCCAAGGAGCTGAAACCTGCAGGTCCAGCCTGGGGTGGAGGGAGCTCAGATTTGCACAAGGCTGCTCTGAGTGCCAGGGCTTGGATGGGGGAAATGGTGGGGTGGGAGTAGGGACAAAATCTGATTGAAAGTCAGACATAAACGATCTTGATTTTCATATCTATTCAAACTGCATGAGTAAGTACCTTGGGATCAATGTCAATTGGAGATTGAACATATAAATGTATTAATAGGAAAAAAATCTTAAGCAGGACCTAAAAATATTTTCTCACTGTCTTTTGTAAATATAATATATTCACTATGGACACACTTCCAAAATCTGTTTAATTAACCACAAAAATTTGAAAACTTAAATCAAATTATTCCCAGAGGCTTGGCCTTTTAAGGTGTTCTGAATGATAATGCACCTTTGGGCACTGAATTCCTGCACTGAAGAGCTGAAGGCTGAACAAGCCTCTGGAGAAGTCAAATCCAGCAGCAGCCTCCAAGTGTCTGAGGCTGTCAGCAGCCCCCACTGAGGCCATCCCTGCCCAGAGACCGTGGGGGAATGGGCAGACAAGGGGAGCGTCCCTGGGGCTGGGCAAGCAGAACTCAGAGGCACCAGCAGGTGCAGGTGGGAAATGGAGTGTGCAATGTGGCTGTGAAAGCCCTGCCTGGGCTGTGCCAAGCAGGACACACAAACCCTGACCCCCAGCCCCCAAACAACTCTCTCAATTAGACATTTAAAAGGAATTAAATTTGTTTGTCTACTCTTGAGTTGGAAACACTAGAGAAATACCAACAAGAGATTCTCAGTAGCTCAAAACAACAAAGCAGCCTTTACTGACAACCTTAGAAATCAGAGAAACATTGGCAACAGATTTAATAAGACATTCACTCAACAAAAACCATGGCTGTGCCTTGATTTCCCTCTGGTCTGCTGCAGTTCACTAGGAAATATTTTTTCCTAGATTTATGGAGAAATATTTCAAAGAGCTTCTAAAAAATCCACATTTCTATTTTCAAGGGTTATTCTTCTCTTTAGAGCAGAGGTGATTGCAGCATTAAGTGACTGATACTGGTCCGGGGTCTTTCCTCAGGAGGTCTGGCCAGGTCAGAGAAGCTGTGCCTTGAGGTGTGACCCAGTGTGGACATCTTTGCTCCACATCCCCCAACCCTATCCTGTGTCTCCTCACTCACCTGGGACCTGCTTTCCTCAGAGAACTGGCTGCACTCAGGCAGAGGTGCTTTCTTCCTTTTTTAGCAGTCTAAAACTTCTGAGTTTCAGACAATCTCCTCAAGTGTGTGGCAAGCCCAAGGTGCCACCAAGGAGGTTGCCACTCCCCAAGGCAGAACCATGCAAGGAATGTTTTAGACACACAGGAAGTTCTCCAATAAACACAAATCCAGAGTTGGCTGAAGGCAGAATTAGACCAGCACCTGAAGGAAAGACAAGCTTTGAACTCCTTGCATCTCAAAGCTCCAGGTGGGTTGTTGGGAGGTGTGAGTGAGGCAAGAGTGAGGGGAAGGGAAATGCAGAGAGCCCTGGAAGTGCTTGTGTGCAGACAGGCTGTGGGGAAGGGCCCTGCAGCCCTGCCCTGGGCCAGGAGTGAGGGTGGATCATCATCCCAACCTGCCCTGGGCCATTGCAAGGGGCTGTGGCCATGGACACTGCACTGACCCCTCTGCACCAGCCCCTTGCTCAGGGCTGGTGTCAGTGCCCAGAGCCAGAGGGGATCCCTTGCTGGGGGCTTGTGCCACGGCCACCTGCCCTGTGCCGCGCTGGCTGCTCAGGTGCCGCGGAACCAGCAGCAAATGCCACTTCCAGGGCCAAAGGCCAGCTCAGCCAGACAGAAAGGGGCAGTGCTGGGCACTGCTTCCATGGCAGCCCTCACTGGGACACCACACCTGGGTCACCTGTCATGGAATTGCCATGGAAACCCAGACGATTGGAAATGCACTGGTGGACAAAGGTTTTAGTGGGGCCTGTCACAATAGGACAAAGGGTGGTAGTTTTAAACTAAAGGAAGGGAGGTTCAGATGAGGTGAGATAAGGAAGGAAGTTTTGATGATGAGGATGGTGATACACCAGGACAGGTTCCCAGGGAGATGATCAATGCCCCATCCCTGGAAACATTCAAGTACAGCTGGGGCAGGGCTCTGAACAACCTGATGTGGTGAAAGATGTCCCTCCTCATGGCAGGGGTTTGGATGAGATGAGCACTGCAGAGCTCTTCCCATCCAAAGCATTCCAGGATTGCATGGGGAGAAGGGGCTGCTCACTGGACTCCATCCACTCCCTTGACTCCTCCTTGTCTCTGCTGGAGCCCACATCCAGCAGCCAAAGCCAGCCCCTTCTCTGGCCTTTCCCTGCCCTGCCCCAGGGGCTGACAGAGCCAGGCTGGCACAGGTGACCTTTAGGCTTTGCAGGGCTCCGGCACAGCGGCTGGGACAGAGTCAGGGCTGAGGTCACACTCTGTGGGCTGGGGCAGAGCCCAGCCAGAAATGAGCCCTGGAGCAGCAGCTCTGCAGTGGTGGCCACCAGGCCGCCTTGCCAAGGGAGGCTTCTGGCCATGGCCTGGAAGCAGCTGCTGCTGCCAAGGTGCCTTTGGTGCCTCAGGCTCTCCCTGGCACAGCTCCCAGCACGGCACTCTGCACTTGTGCCCGAAGCCTTCACTGTCTTGGGGCTGGCCTGGGGCTTTTCCTGCAGCGGGATCTGCCCTGGTCCTGGCACAGGAAAGGCAGTTCCTGCTGGAGCAGGAGTCTCTGCCTGCAATGGGATCAAACAACTCCAGCAAAGCCCTGTTTGCAAAGCCCCCAGTGGGAAATGAAGGAGGGATGGTCACACAGGTCAACCCTGACTCCTCCATCCAAAAGTTCAACATCCTGAGAGGGAACTGAATCTGTGGCAGAGCTGGTAAAATCCCCAGAGAAAGGAACAACCAAGTGACACCACTGAGAGCTTCTGCAGAGCTGCTGATCGGGCAGAGCCTGGGCACATCTGACTGACAGGGCCGCACTTCAGACTAGAAAAGCCCCATCCCAAATTTTAAGAGCAGCATTGGAGGGGGTTTGGAGACTCCCCCCTGCAGTGGGGACACCTCTCAGGGTCACTTCTCGAGGCTGAGCCACAGGGACTTGCTCCCATTCATTGATCTAGGGGAGTGACATTAATCTCTGCATAAGAACTGGTTTTGCTTTAATACAATTACTTCTAAATTGCTTCCTTTTTCAGCCTGAGTGTCCTTCATTTAATACAGTTCCACAAGCTCAAGCTTTTCATTTCATGAGACATCTGGGATGCAAAGGCCTTGTTAAGAAGGACAAAAGCAGAGGGAAAGTATTAGAAAGTATTAGGAAAAAATTACCCTCCTTATATACAAGCTTTACCAAGTGACTCCCTGCATTTCTCCATTTCAGATTCAGTCCTTTACTCTGAGAGGTGCAGCTTGTTCTGATGGTTATCATGAATTGAAAACCTCACGAATGGCACAAGTCCCCAGTCCACTAGCAAAGGAATGGCCAAGTTGTAAAGTCCTCCAAACATTTGTCCTGCTTTGCTGCAGGAGTTTTGTTGCACACATGGTGTGGAAAGCCAAGAGAAGCTGCAGTTGATGGCACATCCTGTGACAGGAGCTGCACCTCATTGTCCAGGAAAGGTTCTTGAAAAGAGCAGACAGCACTGTGGAGAAGATTCCTGGAAAACTGAAACAACTTTCCAGAAGTGAAATGAAAATGAAAAGAAAAAAACAAAAAAACAAGATGTATTCCTCAATTTATTTCTATGCTCCATTTTTCATGGTGTACTACTTCTCCATCCCTTTAATCCCAAATGGATTTCACCTCTAAGACCGATGGCTTAGCGAGTTTTAGATAGTGTAAAATACCATGAGCTATGCACAGTTTGCTGTATCCTGTTTTTGTTGGAAAGCAATACTGGAGACACAAGTGCAGTTCTTGGGTCAGGCATGAATCCTAGAGGCAGGGAATGAGCCCTGACAGTGTCTGAGCCTCAGCAGGGACAATGCACAGCAGCGTTGCTGTGCTGGGTTCCCATGGAACCATGCCAGGAGCAGCTGCTGAGGTCAGAAGCCATGGCAGCCACCACCCTGCTGCAAAGGCCCTTGGCAGGGTGGGCTCCTGCCCTGGCTCTGTGTGCCAGGAGCCGCAGCGCTGGGTGCAGGGAGCCCAGGGAGGGCACAGAAATGCTGGGCTGAGAAATGCTGGTGGGGACAGCGAGAGGGGCGTGTGCAGCCGGCCAGGGCACAGGAGCAGCACGCACAGGGGCACAGCCTGCAGGACAGATGGCCAAGGGCTGGGCAGGGCTGGCAGGGCCACAGGCACCCAGGCCTTTGTCCCCTGGGCTCTGGCAGCACCTCTGGAGGCCCCACAGAAGGAACTTTCCTTTCAGGGGCTGCACTTTGGTCCTCCCTGGGCCCTCCCTGAGGAGGCTGGCAGGGGTTGCAGTTTGAGGACATTTGTCCTTGCTGCCCCTCCCATCCCACTGCCCCACAAACAGCCCCGAGGCACCCGTGAGGGACAGGCCCTGCTGTGCCAGGCCTGGGCTCAGGGCTTGGCCTTTCTGCTTCCTCCAGCCAAGCCAGGCCTTGCTGAGCCCTGCAGTTCCTGCTGCTGTGCCCCAAGCTCGCTCGGCCGGTGCTGGAAAGGGACTTGAGGTACCTCGATCCCCTCAGGTGGTGCATGGGAGAAAAGAACAAACTTCTCAGGAGGGTGGAGAACAAACTTTTAGTTGCAAACTTGGGAAATCTTAGAGCAACATGAAGTTACAGTAAATCACTTCAGAACACACTGACTGAGCAAACTCTAAGTAGTCCAACTTCCAGATCTCCAGATTTTGAGAAGAGGAAGTCAGGAGAAGAGAGGGGGAGAGACAGACCCACAGTCACCCTTGGATCCAGCACCATCTCAGCTGCTGTGAGCTCTGGGGCCGTGAGATGTGTCAGTGTCACAGCCATGTCACAGCCTCACCTGCTCTGGCCCCTCTCACAGGTGAGGTTTTTGGAGTGCCAGGGGCTTGGCAGCCACTTTGGGGCTGGACCAAAGGCTCCAGTGGCTGTGGCAGTGACCGCTCCACCTACGCTGAACTTGCCCCAGCTCCCAAACACACACTGGAGATGTCTGGGGCCATTCATCATTTCTCTGCTCTCCAGCACTTAGGCAATGGACTCTGGCTGCAGCTCTGAGTTCGTGCCCAATGCAACCACCCCTGGAAATGGGGCTCCATGGAGCTGCTCTCAGGAAATCCCCCAAGAGTTGGAGAGTGGCCCAAAACTGCCTCAGAAATGTGGGATATCTCAAAATCTCTTCAGCAATGTGGAATATCCAAAAACTCCCTCAAGAACCGGCACCCCTTCCCATCATCATCCCCAGACTTTGGATGTCTTATTCCAAACTCCACCCCATCACACCAATCCCAACCCAAATCCATCCCACCCCTGCCATCCCAAGCCCTATTTCCCCAGTTTCACACCTCCCAAACCCCATCCCACCCATCCTGTCCCACCTCAGCCCTCCTGATTTTCACCCTACTTCATGCATTCCCCTTCCAACCCCATCCATCCTTGAGGGGCTGTGCAATCAAGTAATTTTTTTGGTAAGACTGTGTAGTTTTAGCATGAAGTGGTTTTGAGGTGACAGATCAAACCCTCTCATCTCTTTGAGTGCCCAGAAATGGAGACAACCACACCAAATACCCCACAAACCCCCAAATCCTCCCAAGTATCTCCCTGAGCCCCAGATTGCCCTGAAACACTAGTAAAACATGAGGCTTTAGATGCCTTTGATGAATTTGTTGATTTTTATCCCCAGTTTTTTCTGGTTTAAAGGGATGAAGATGAATCAAAATAATATAAGGGACCACCAAAGAAAAGGACCACCAGCCCAGTGTCTTTCCAGGGCGAATCGCTGGGAATGTAGGTCACCAATTCTCTGCCCAATGTGGGTCCTCTGAAGCAGGAGTAAGTTGGAGCAGTGCACAAAGCTCTTCCCGCACCTGAGGCACTCTTAGGCCTTCCCTTACTGGTGTCTCCGTTGGTGTCTGTTCAAGTGAGAGCTCCTGGACAAGCTCTTCCCACAAGCGGGAGCTGTGTAGGGCCATTCCCTGGTTTGGATCCTTAGGTGGTGGATCAGGTGGGAGCTTATGCTGAAGCTCATCCCATATTCCCCACACTCGTTGGGCCTCTCCCCGGTGTGGATCATTTGGTGGATGACCAGTTGGATGCTCTGGTGGAAGCCCTTCCTGCATTCCGCACACTTGTAGGGCATTTCCCCAGTGTGGATACGCTGGTGAATGATGAGGGTGGAGTTGTGCTTGAAGCCCTTCCTGCATCTGGGGCAGCAGAAGGGCCTCTCCTCTTTGTGAATCTGCTGGGGCAGGAGGAGACTGGAGCTTCTCTGAAACCTCAGGACACTTGTCAGGTCTCTCCTGTAGGTGGATTATCAGTTTTGATCTCTGGTTGAAGCCCTTCTTGCATTCCCCACACTGGTAGGGCCTTTCCCCAGTGTGGATCTTCTGGTGGCAGATCAGGTGGGACCTCTGGCTTAAGCTCTTCCCGCATTCCCCGCACTCATAGGGCCTCTCCCTAGTGTGGCTCTTTAGGTGGATGATCAGTTTGGACCTCTGGTTGAAGCCCTTCCCACATTCCCCACACTTGTATGGCCTTTCCTCAGAGTGGATATTCTGGTGGCAGATCAAGTGGGACTTCTGGCTGAAGCTCTTCCCACACTGCTCACACTGGTAGGGCCGTTCCCTGGTGTGGATCCTCTGGTGGCGGATCAGGCTGGAGATGTGGATGAAGCTCATCCCACATTCTCCACACTTGTAGGGCCTCTCCCCATTGTGGATCCTCTGGTGTCAGATCAGGTGGGATCTCTGGCTGAAGCTCTTCCCGCATTCCCCGCACTCATAGGGCCTCTCTCCAGTGTGGATGCACCGGTGGGTCACAAGGGTGGAATTGTGCTTGAAGCCCTTCCCACATTCCCCACACTTGTAGAGCCGATCCCCAGTTTGGATCATCTGGTGCTGGATCAGGTGGGAGCTCTGGCTGAAGCTCTGACCATCTTCCTGGCATAGGCTGGGTCTTCTGTTCTCCGAGCACCCCGGGATGGGTTTGGAACCCTTCCTCATGCAGGATCTCTGGGGCTTTTCCTTTCCATTGGAGTCCTGAGCAGTGGAGTTGCTCAAAATGGCCTCTTCCACAAGATTCTGCCCTTGGGATTTGTCCTCCCGGGTCTCCATTCTCATCTCCTTGTCTGGGGGAGGAAGGACAAGGACAGGATGGGATTTGCCTCCGTGCCAGAGGGAAAGGGAAGGAGATCCCTCCAGTGCATTCCCAGCAGGACGGCGTCGGCAGCGGGGTTGTCCTGCAGCCAGGGGCCATGCTGGGCTGGGAGATGGAGCAGGAGAGAGGGGGAAAGGTGCACTGACTTCCTCCTCACCTGCCTGGCTGTCCAGGGGATCTTCCTCACAGCCTAACCTAAAAAATTAAAAATTAAACTAAAAATGCAGTAGTAAAATAATAAAAAAAAAAAAATGCTGACAGAGTCAGAATACAACCTGTCCCCCAGTTATCCAGGGTGTTGCTAGCAGTCCAATCAAATTGTGGCTGCAGTCCTCCTGGAGTGACAGAAGTGGTTTTGTAGAAGCAGTGCTCCTGTAGAAGGGTGTAGTTTTCCTCTGAAGGTCCAGTGATGGTGTAGATGGGTCTGGTCTTCCTCTGGAAATTCAGTGGAAACCAGGCTGTCCCTGGTGCTTTAAATCTCAGCTTATATCCAGGTGGGAATGCTTGGCTTCTCCCTCTGGGTGGAGCATCTAACAGTGGGATGATGTAATTTTATCAGTCATGCAGTGAGACTCAATGGTCCATTAACAGAAGATATCTCCCTTTGGAGGAGGAAGGATGGGTCGTGGAAGAGATAAAGAACACTGCCCCATTTGGTTTTAACAGCTGGGCCATTAACCAAAGATATCTCCCTGGAGGAAGGATGGGTCATGGAAGAGATAAAGAACACTGCCCCATTTGGTTTTAACAGCTGGGCCATTAACCAAAGATATCACCCTGGAGTTAAGAGAAATGGGTCATGGAACAGTTTTTACTTGGATTTCCAGTTGGTTTGTTTTCAAACTAGCACACTGGGAGAAGTGGGACCACACTGGGAAACTACCCTGAGAAGTTTGGAGTGACTGGTCTACATTGTGGGTGACTGGGCAGGACTGGGAGCATGCAGGGAGGGATTGGGATCATCTGTGGAGTGACTGGGACTATACCAGGGGCAACTGGGGGAACCAGGAACACACTGGAGGAAAGTGGGAGCAACTGGGACCATGCTGGGGCAAACTGCATCATAATGGGGAATGACTGGCAGTGACTGGGCTCCTACTGGGAGTGCTGACAAAACTGAAAGCACAGAGGGTGGGGGCAACTAGGCTGATACTGGGAGAAGCCTCTTCTGGGACCAGGACCACTGAGGCCCTTTCCAGTGAAACATGAACTTCAAAGGAATTAAGGGTTTTAGAAAAGTTAAGGTTTTAGCTACAGATAAGCTTTGCCTGAATTAGTTAAAGTAGATAGATAGATAGGCTCTGCTGGAAATAATTAGGAGTCAATGGTTAGTTGAAAGGAAGTGCATATAAAATAGCTATCCCAGATCTATGTAACTAATTGCTTGTCATTTTTGTATTTGTTTAGCTGTATTTATAATGAGAAACAGAAGAAACTGGTAAATAGATCTAAGAACACAGACAACTGTAAATCTTCTAACATCCCATTGAAACAGTCACGGAAACAGGAAACTGGAGTTCTACCAGGTTCCATTTGTCCTGTTATCCATTGAAAAGGTTGAAAGTTTAGAATGAAGAAGACTCTCCTTGCTTCCTCTTTTTATGACCCCTCCCCATAAAAGAGACCACTGACCTAATTCAAAGAACAAACTATGCATGCTTACTGGCCTTTTATCTAATTATAATAAGAAGTGGAGGATGCCAAGCATTAGTGTTATGAATGTGTATTAGTATTTGGGGTATTCAACACTTTTGTAAATAAATAGAGTCTGTAATCACTTGTAACTTTGCAGTGCATATTAGGGAGCGATCCCACGCAGCTGCCCGGCATTGCATTAAACCTACACTTTCTAACTCTAACCTGTTAGAGAGTCTTTTGTCCGTCACAGTTGGATATTGACATTAGATCAATATCCATATTTTAATAAATCACCCATCATCCTGCCCCTCCAGCCCTAGCACCCCTCGCTGGGGTCCCAGCAATCCCAGGTGTCCTCCACTCTTGGGGTCCCTGCTTTGGGGTTCTGGGGGTCTCCTCTCTCAGGGGTCTCGCTTAGGGAAACTGCAGCTTTCCTGAGGATCCCCAAACCTGGTGTCACTGCCCCCCACCAGTCCCGTGCGGTCTCCACATGGCACCGGCAGAGCTCGGAGGGCCCGGCTGGGGAAGCCCAACCCCTGTGTGGGCACCCACATCCACCCGCCCCCTGCCACGGCTCTGCCACCACCACCACTGGGACCCCCAAAAACACCCCCCAAGGACCCCCCGATGTCCCCCCGAGGGGCTTCTGCAGCTCGGCTTTGGAGCCCTGCAAACTCCAAATATCTCCCCTGAAACAAGGCAGAAAAGAACTTTATAACAACAGTTGTTAGAGTGGTATGTATTTTTAATTGACGTTGAGGTGCATGGGGATTAACTTCACTAAAGACATGCATGAACACTAGAGAGCTTGCCTCTCTTATTTTTCTTTGAGGTCTTACACATGCATGGCATTGCACAATCTGCCTTACACATATTTATTCTCTGGCCTCACTCATCCTCACTTCCTATGGTAATTAACTCCTCTTGGTGCATCCTCTTGGGCATGCTTAGTTCCCCATGGTGGTCTCCGAGGGTCTCTAGAAGATGAAAGAAATGGAGTCTTCCTCAGTGAACGCTTCACCTTTATTTTTTGTGTGTGTGCTTTGGTCCTTTTGGCATTGTTTCAAGGCAAGACATCAGTTTCTGCCGAGTCTGTGTTTTTCTCTTTCTTTGCATTTTTTGCTTTGTTATCTTGTTATGTTTAGGTTAGTCTTTCTTGTTATCACTGAGGGGTCCTGGATGTTTGTACTGCTTTAAAATATGTAAACAGGCACAGCACTCGATATTCACTAAATGCCTTCTAAAATGTACAGTACATTCTAAAATACAGTGTATGCTCTTAAGTTTCCTATAAAGATTAGCTAGAATTTTCAATCCTCTATCTCATGCCCTCTCTATAGATCTAGTAAATTCTTTTACTACTACTGGGGCTTCGCTCTAGCTTTAACTCACTATCTTGATATTTCTCTTTTAACATTATCCTATGTGTTTTAGATAATGAGGTTAAAATTGCTACTCACTTTAACATCCTCTAGTTCTATATGAGTACTACAATAGACATTATTAAATTTATACTAACTAATATCAGCAAAATAACAATGGGGTGACATAGGGTGTTGAAGACTCTAGTTGCATTTGGTGGCTATCTAAAGATTGCATCCAACAAGAGGTGTGGCTTGTGTCTTGCTTTACTTTTTGTAGAACTCTCCTTATTTCTTTTGTATCATGTTGGACACTTACTACAGTTTTTGTCTCTTCTCCTGAATTTATTTTACAATTTTGTTCAGATCTTCATGCTTTAGTAACTGCTTTACTAGGGTTAGGTTTATTCTAATAAGAGTGGCTAACAATTAGTGATAGGTTTTATAATGAGACTTGATTAACTGGTGGGATATAACTGGTGCTAAATATGAAAAGTTGTACCTGACAATCTTAACAAAATTGTAGATACAGAAATTAGAATGATTTTTAGCAGGTAAGGATATATTATTTCTATCTTGTCCTAGGTTACAGTGTAAGATGTGCCCAAAGTATGTATTCTATCACCATCTACATGAGCTGTTGAAGCTAGGCTGGGCAGTGTTTCTCTTGCCCCCTCCCTCCAGACTATCTTCTGTTAATGGCCCATTAATGCCCTGCTGCATGACTCATAGATAACTCCCTCCAGGAGCTATCTCTGTTCAATGGGCAATCAAGGCCCCATTGCAAGACTGATAAAATGATATCAGCCCATTGTGAGATGCTGTGCCCAGGGGGAGGAGCCAAGCATTCCCACCTGGATAGAATCTGGGATTTGGGACAGCACAGGCAGCCTTACCCACTGGATTCCCAGAGGACAAGAGCTACCAGACCTTTTTATGGGAACAATGCTCCAACCAGACCACTTCATCCGGACTGCTACCACCACCACAGGGTATCAGGTTGTATTCTGACTCTGTCAGTGATCTTTTCTACTATTGCATTTATTTTATTTTACCTTTTATTTTCACCTCCTATTAATTTTTTTTTTCTGACTTAGAGTCTCTCACTGGTTTTGCTTTCAAGCCAGCACATGTCGACATCTCTTTCACCTACTTTCTCCGTTAGAATTGACCAGTCCTTCCTCTCTTTGATCACTAATTTGGTCAAATAGGACTAAAAAGCAATGATCCCTTGCAACATATTGATCTGCTCAGTATATTTCACATTTTCCCATTTATTAGGTATCAAGACTTAATTCTGACATGTAAAAAATACAGTCTTTCAGCTTTAAGAGGCAGATGACATGAATTCCATTGAAATTGTCTCATTAATATTTATTTTTCTTCAGAGTAGCTCATGAACTGTTTCAAGTTTGGGTAAGCAATTAATGCATTGGTGACTCTAAAAGATAGGGAAAAAATGATTGTGAGCAAGCAAATAATGGCTTGCTTAGGGACACAGCAGTCTCTGCATTTTTAGAAGAGAATTTCATTACATTTTTTGAGCCTTAAAGAAGCAAACAAAGAAAAAAAAAGCTTTATATGTTGAGAAGTATCATATATAATTATGCAAGTGTTAATGTGAGAATCTACAGAGTGTCATGCCTAATGATACAAGTAGTTGTGCAAGTTTTTTGCCAAACGTTTATGTGCAAAAGATTGGACAGGTGGGATTGCACTGTGTGCAATTTGTCCCACAGGATTAACTATGGAATACCAGACATATTTCTATAAATACAGCTATGATTGATTCTGATCAGGATTAGACAGAAAGATTTATTCACCCCACAGAGTAAATTAAAAAGAGTTATTTGATCCACAGTATAGGAGCTATAAAAATTATAGAATATAGTGCTCTAGGAAGGAATTTTGAAGTAAACAAGGCTTTGCTGGAGTTGTTTGAGCCCATTGCAGGCAGAGCCTCCTGCTCCAGCAGGAACTGCCTTTCCTGTGCCAGGACCAGGGCAGATCCCGCTGCAGGAAAAGCCCCAGGCCAGCCCCAAGAGAGTGAAGGCCTCGGGCACAAGTGCAGAGTGCCGTGCTGGGAGCTGTGCCAGGGAGAGCCTGAGGCACCAAAGGCACCTTGGCAGCAGCAGCTGCTTCCAGGCCATGGCCAGAAGCCTCCCTTGGCAAGGCGGCCTGGTGGCCACCACTGCGGAGCTGCTGCTCCAGGGCTCATTTCTGGCTGGGCTCTGCCCCAGCCCACAGAGTGTGACCTCAGCCCTGACTCTGTCCCAGCCGCTGTGCCTGAGCCCTGCAAAGCCTAAAGGTCACCTGTGCCAGCCTGGCTCTGTCAGCCCCTGGGGCAGGGCAGGGAAAGGCCAGAGAAGGGGCTGGCTTTGGCTGCTGGATGTGGGCTCCAGCAGAGACAAGGAGCAGTCAAGGGAGTGGATGGAGTCCAGTGAGCAGCCCCTTCTCCCCATGCAATCCTGGAATGGTTTGGATGGGAAGAGCTCTGCAGTGCTCATCTCATCCAAACCCCTGCCATGAGCAGGGACATCTTTCACCAGATCAGATTGTTCAGAGCCCTGTCCCTGCTGGACTTGAATGTTTCCAGGGATGGGGCATTGACCACCTTCGTGGGAACCTGTCCTGCTGTATGACCAATCTCATCATCAAAAATTTCCTCCTTATCTCCCCTTATCTGAGCCTCCCTTCCTTTAGTTTAAAAAGACCACCCTTTGTGCTATTGTGACAGGCCCTACTAAAACCTTTGTCCACCATTGCATTTCCAATCGTCTGGGTTTCTATGGCAATTGCCATGACAGGTGTAATGGTTTTAATTTAATAAAACCAGGCAGAAACACCAATTAATGGTGGGGGTTTTAGTATTTATTCTCTTTTTGTGGAGGGGAGAGATTAGAGGAAAAAAAAAAAAAAAAAAAAAAAAAAAAAAGGCAGGCTTAAGCTTAAAAAATTAATTAAAAAAAGTTTTATTAACACACAATAAAAGAATTTTAAAAAGTTGAGAAAAAGAAAACTTAATCTAAAACAGAATGACTGACACTTTAAAACACACTTCTCTCCTCTTAAAAACTATTAACTTTCTTATTGAACAACATAGAAAGACATAACTTGAGATTTTCAGTCAGTTTCACTATTTAGACATAATTACTCATTACTTTTTGGAGAAGAGTGTTGGGAAGGATGAAGCCAGAAAGCCCTATAAATATGATTGCTTGGACTCTGAGAATGTGAAACCTGTAACTGAGATAGAATTGAAAGTAAGTTTTGATGTTTATAATGTCCTAGCTACTAGATGCCTGAGAAAACGACCCCCAATGTATAATTCATCCCACAAATGTAACCCCCCCTGAAGTAGCAAGTGTCTGTAACCCCATTGGCACAAGCCTGTTACAGCCCACCTCGAGACCCCTTATCAGGGGGCTGTGAGAGTGGGCCTGGCTCCTCCTTCTGTTTCTTCTCTCTCTTGTCTCTTTGTACCCTTCTCTCTTGCCTCTTGCATCTTGCTATTGGAATTTCTTTGTCTCTCACTGTCCCCACCTTCCAAGGCCATGCTACAGCTGCGCCTGGCAGCTCTGAGCAAGGCCCCACTCTCTACACAATAAACCTGTTCTTCTACAACCCAGCTTTAGAGACCTCTCGTCTACATTCATACACACTGTCCTGGAGTCCTCAGCAGCAGGAGGGAAGCAGGCATTTTTCTACAGAAGAGTCTCTCTACTATTTTTTTATGAAGATGTTTGCCACAAGACAAAATAGTCCAGTGCTCTCAATGGCAAACATCTGCTGTCGCCTGGAGTTTTCACAGACTGTGATGTTCTATCAGCAAAGCTTCTCAGTGTATCTGGAGTACTATTTACGAATTCTTCTTCTAATCTAAAATCATCTTTGTCTCAAAGACAGAGACCTCCTTTTAACCCAGGAGTGGGGGCTTTAAAGTTCTCAAATAAATTTCAATTACATCAGTCCTCAATTTTGATTAGTATAGCATTCTACCCAACATCACTAAGATGCTGCAAAGAACAGTCCATTTCTCCATGGTTTACCCTAGAGAAGTCCGGTTAAAAATGTCCACTTCATCAATCCTATTCCAATATTATTAGTTCTTTCACTTCTAATCTAACTGACTTCATTCAGTGCCTGTCCTATGTACCCTCTGATTTCTTTCTTCTTTCTCTCAAGGAGGAGTTGTGCTTTAAAAGCTCCATGTTGCTAGGAAAGGGTTAAATCCGCCCGAGGTTGCAAGGGCCACTTGCAAGCGCCAGGCTGCATGAGCTGTAGAAAATGCAAAGCTGTGCTGATGGAGGAAGCTGGCAGATGTCCTTTTTTCCACCCCTCGGTCTCATCCAGGCCGGCCCAGTTCAGAGCTGCCACAGAGCTGTGAAAGGGCTCAACCCAGGCTGCTCCCATGTGGGCAGCAGCTCTCAGGGGCCCGGCCTGGGCCTGCCCACCGCCCACGATGTTACCTCATGGCTGATTCCAAAGCGAGAGAGGGACCGATCAGCAGCAGATGAGTTTAAAATGTCCCCTCCAAAGTCACATCGACATTTCCCATTGGTCAACTGAGCTGCCAATATCCCGGCCAGCTTTCTGATGGGTCCCTGTCCTCCCTCCACAAAACCAGGGTGATGGCAGGGAAAAACATTTCACATTTCTCTATAACCAGAAAACAAAACTGTGCCAACCCATGATAGAAGCCAAAGCTAAAAAATCAGCATTATTTCACATTATTGATTTTTAATTGAATTGAAAAAAATATATATCACAGTATATTTTGAAATAGCTATTACTAATAATAACTACAATATGATATTTCACTTGCACAAAGAAACCTGAGCTCAAGATTTAAACCTTCCTTCTCTCACTCCATGTGGGAGCATTCCAAAACCAATTCTTCCTTCTGTGGTACTGTTTCCAATGTGCTGTTAACAAAATCCATCCTCATCTTCCCAAACCCACAATTTCTTTTCCTTTTTCCATATGCAACTTTTGCATGCCTTTTAACACATCCAGCAGTTCAGCCTCTTTTAACTGACTGCCCCACCTATGACAGGGTGCTCTGACCTCAGCTCACTCCAGAGCCAGCAAGATCTAAGAAAGGCCTTCTCATCCACGAATTTCAGATGAAATTGGTTCCTCACATTTATATTTAAAAAGTGACATTTTGGTGTGATCTGGCCAGACTCTGCCAGTGTTGTTTTACCAGTGGGCAGTGTCAGCACCAAAGACACCAACACCACCTGAAGGAATCAGTGTCATTTACTGCAGTTGAAAGCAGCAAAGGAGCACAAAAGGAGCAGCTCAGCAATGCACCCAACCATCACTACCAAAGATTGCCTGCAGGGATTGAGAAAGATACATCACCAGTTCCCCTCAGGCTTTCCCATCACCCACATGCACACATCAGCTGGGGGAAGCTGTCCCAGCCAAGGTCTGCAGAGCCACTCCCGGACACTGGGAATTGCTGCAGGTGCCTCCAGCCACAGGTGAGGCTCCAACCTGGCTGGGAGAGGGCCCAGCTCTGATAGTGCTGAATAAACCAACTGACAGCACTTCTAGTGCAGGAACAGCTGGTTTCCTCCTCCTCTTGGGTCCCTCCCAAAGCCTGGCCAGGGCCCAAGGAGGAACCAAGGGAGGTGACTTTGACCATCCAGCCCCAAACAAGGCCAGATGTCAGATTTCATGGCCTTGTCTGGCTTCTAAACACAGAAAGGTCAATACATGTTTCACTAATGAGTGGATACATCTGTCACAGTGCTAATGACCATGCATATTTCACTAATGAGCAGATACAAAGATAACCTTTGGTTGAAGGTTGATGCAGAGGTCACCTTTGGCTCAGGGCCTGCTGTTCAGGCCTCACTCAGGCCTCTTGTCCAGGCCTGGGATGAGCAGGGACATCTTTCACCACATCAGGTTGTTCAGAGCCCTGTCCCAGCTGGACTTGAATGTTTCCAGGGATGGGGCACTGACCTCCTGCAGCCCCCCACATCCCCCCTGGCCATGGAACCTGGCTGCAGAAATGGGTCCTTGGGGTGCTTTCCAAGGAAACTTGAAGGGATGAGGGATCCAAAGCCAGCAGTGGGGTCAGTGCAGTGTCCATGGCCACAGCCCCCTGCAATGGCCCAGGGCAGGTTGGGATGATGATCCACCCTCACTCCTGGCCCAGGGCAGGGCTGCAGGGCTCTTGGTGGCACCTTGGGCTTGGCACACACTTGAGGAGGGTTTCTGTTTACACTGGGGAAACTCAGGAGTTTTAGATTGCTTCAAAAATAAAAGAAGAAAATCCTCCTTTGGCTAAGTGCAGCCAGGTCTCCAAGGAAAGCAGGTCCCAGGTGAGGGAGAGGATGGGGTTGGGGAATGTGGAGGAAGGTTGTCCACACTGGGTCACACCTCAAGGCACAGCTTCTCTGAGCAGGCCAGATCTCATTGGGAGACCTTGGATCAGTATCAACCAAAGAATGCTGCAATCACCTCTTGTGTAATGAGAACAGAAATTAAATACACCCTTTAAAACAGAATTACATATTACTTAGAAGCTCTTAGAAATATTTCTCCATAACTGCAGCAGGAAACTTCCTAATAAACTGCACCAAACCACGGGGAACTCAAGGCAGAGCCATGGTTTGTCACGATTTGGTTGATCCTGATGAGTCCCATGGTGCATTCGGTGCTGAGCCCTGGAACCTCAGGGCTGAGAGGAGATTGCACAAACCTTTCCAGGAGTAGAAGTCAGAAGAAAAACCCAAAGTATCTCAATGCATCAATGAGTCCCACAGAGGTCCATCCCCAACACAGGCTCTTCATGGAGTCCATGAAGGAGAGAATTAGAGGCCAGAATTGCACAAAAACCTCTCAGAGACTCAGTGGCAAAAAGAAGTACTTAAATTAATCCTGAGTACCTTGAAGCATTAATGAGTCCCACTGAATGTTGTTACTAGCCAAGAATCTCAAGGGACTAATTAAAGCAGATAATTTGGGCCATGATTGCACAAACCTCTCAGACTCTTTTTTGACACAGTTTTGTGCCAAAAAGTTCTCCGATACCTTGACTACCCAGAAGCACTAATGAGCCCCACTGTTTTTACTGACAAAGAATCCCAAGGGATTTATTAAAGTAGATAATTGGGGACATGATTGCAGAGTCTCTCACAGAGTCAGGTTTAAAAGGGAAATACCAAGTACCTTTAAAAACCTGAAGTTCCTTGAAGTATTGATGAGCCCCACTGTGTGTCATTACCCACAAAGCCTCTCAAGGGACTAATTAAAGCAGATAATAGGAGCCCATGATTGTACAAACCTCTCATAGACTCCAAGGAAAAAGCAAACCCAAAGTCCTTTGAAAAACCTGCAGTCCCTGGGAGCATTCAGGAGCCCCCCAGGGCCATTGCTGACCAAGGCTCCCCAGGGACTCCTTCCAGCACATCCTTGAGGCCACTGGCATGTGAGGGGGATGCTGAGAGCAGCACAAGGGGCTGACAGTGCCCAGCCTTGCTGGGGCTGTGCCAGGAGGCCCCAGGGCCTCAGGACAAGGGGTCTCCTCACAGCCCTTGGTGGCACAGAGGCTGCTGTGCCCCAGGACACCAGGACTTGGCTTCTCTTTGTCCCCACCTGTCATCACTGCCTCCAGTTCTCTGCTCTGCCTGGGGCCTGGGGACACTTTCTCTGTCCTGTCCCTCAGTGGGACTCATTAAAACTTCAAGAAACTTTAGAGTTGGATTCTGACTTGGAATTCTTGAGAGGTTTCTTCAGCTCCCTCTCAGGGACTGATGTTCAGGTGCCTCAGCACAAAGCCCAAGAGGGTCATTAAAGTCCTTTTGCTGTGTCTGCTGCTGAGCTGGGCTGGGCTCCTGGCACAGAGGCAGCTCCTAGCAACCAAGAGGAGCTTAAAAGCACATTGCTCTTGATGAGCAACTCTTCTCCCAGCCCAGCAGGGCTGGGGCACTGCCTGCAGCCACCCCAGGCACAGCACACAGGCACAGAGAGCTTCAATCACTCAGGGCTGGGAAGGAGCTGAGAAGTGACTGCGGGAGGATCACTCCCAGCCCTTGACACAGGAACCTCTGGCTGCAGGACAAGGCAGCTGCAGCTCCTGCAGGGATCTCCTAAAGCTGCAACATCCCAATGCCTACAGACTCTGTGAGTACATTCTCTGATTTTCTCTTGTGGAGAGCAGCCAGGGGTGCCCAGGGCTGTCCTGCAGAGCAGGGTCCTGCAGCCCAGGGTGCTGTGCTGGGCCAGGGACTCTGCTGCCTGCCAGGGACAGCTCTCAGCCGGCCCAGGGAGCTGCTCCCAGCACTGGGGGACAAGATCTGGGAGGAAGGAGACAGGTGGTAAGGAGTGGAAATGTTCTTCTTGTGAGGTGAGGATGCTGCATTGTTCAGGACTGCTCCCAGCATGACATTTAGCTCCAGAACATTTCCAAGGAGATTATACAGGGAGCACAGACAGACAGGGTCTACATGAAATTAAAAATCCTGCTTCTTTCATCTACTGCTCTGTGTTGCCTGAAGGGGTAATTGCACATAGATATTCATCTTTCAGTTCAGGTTGAGAAAAATAAAACAATTTTCTCTCAGATCTTAATAAACCAGGCAGTGACAGAAATCAGCAGAGGGTCCCTTGCAGGCACCATCAGTGTCACTTTTACAGCCTCCTCAGGGTTGCTCTGAGGTTGCCATCAGAGCCTGCAGAGCCAGAGCTGCCCCTTGGCAGTGCCTGAGCTGGGAGGGCTCTGCAGGGCAGAGCTGAGCCCCCAGGGCTGGGCTGGGCTCTGGCAGCACTGGCAGGGCCCAGCCCAGGGCACAGGGAAGCAGCTGCAGGCAGGGACAGCTCCAGGCAGCAGAGCCCTGGGCAGGCAGTGTGGGGAAAGTGCCACCAAGCTGTGCTGGGATATTGAAAGTCCTCTCCAAACTGAACCATTTCATGATTCCTTTTTTTTCAGATCTCCATGTCCATTCTCAGCAAATGTCCAACAGCAGCTCCATCAGCCACTTCCTCCTGCTGGCACTGGCAGACTCGTGGCAGCTGCAGCTGCTGCACTTCTGCCTCTTCCTGGGCATCTCCCTGGCTGCCCTCCTGGCCAACGGCCTCATCATCAGCGCCGTAGCCTGCGGCCACCTCCTGCACACGCCCATGTTCTTCTTCCTGCTCAACCTGGCCCTCACCGACCTGGGCTTCATCTGCACCACTGTCCCCAAAGCCATGCACAATTCCCTCTGGGACACCAGACACATCTCCTATGCTGGATGTGCTGCACAGGTTTTTCTGATTTTCTTCTTCCTTGGAGCTGAGTATTCCCTCCTGACCATCATGTGCTATGACCGCTACGTGTCCATCTGCAAACCCCTGCACTACGGCACCCTCCTGGGCAGCAGAGCTTGTGCCCACATGGCAGCAGCTGCCTGGGCCAGTGCCTTTCTCAATGCTCTCATGCACACAGCCAATACATTTTCCCTGCCCCTGTGCCATGGCAATGCCTTGGGCCAGTTCTTCTGTGAAATCCCACACATCCTCAAGCTCACCTGCTCACACTCCAGCCTCAGGGAACTTGGGCTTCTCGCTGTTAGTGTCAGTTTAGCATTTGGTTGTTTTGTGTTCATCGTTTTCTCCTATGTGCAGATCATCAGGGCTGTGCTGAGGATCCCCTCTGAGCAGGGACGGCACAAAGCCTTTTCCACCTGCCTCCCTCACCTGGCTGTGGTATCTCTGTTTATCAGCAGTGGCTTTTTTGCCTACCTGAAGCCCCCCTCCATTTCTTCCCCATCCCTGGATCTGGCCCTGTCAATTCTGTACTCGGTGGTGCCTCCAGCCCTGAACCCCCTCATCTACAGCCTCAGGAACCAGGAGCTCAAGGCTGCAGTGTGGAGACTGATGACTGGATGGTGTCAGGGACATTAAACGGCTGGCCAATTTCTGCAAATCACTTGGAATAAAAGACATCCTTGATACTACTTGTAGATTTCATTTTGGAGGTTCTTTACATTTGATTAACTTTTTTAATCTTGTCCAAAATGATACATCATCATTTGTGCTTTTTTTCTCATTTTATTTTTCTCCACCTTTCCTGTGGCCACAGACTGTATCAATGAGGGCCTGAGCTCTTGGTGGTTCTAAATGATCTCACAGCAATGTTTTCTGCACAGATCTCCCTTTTGTTCCCTTCTCTGCAGCTGCAGCAGCAATGTCTGTGTGCAGAGCTGGGGCAGATCAGTGCTGGCACAGCAGCTGTGCCCAGGAGCAGCAGCACTTGGTCTTGCCAGTGCTGCTCCCGTGCCCCTGCCCCGCTGCCCTCCTGGCCCTGCTGTTGCTGTAGGGCCTGAGTGCTCTCGGGGCCGGGCACAGTGCTGGGGGTGGCAGTGCCGGGGCTGCAGCAGGGACAGGCCATGGGCACTGCTGGGGCAGCGCTGACGCCTCAGGGCAGGGCCTGGGGGCTCCAGGCTCCTTGCCCAGTCTCTCTCCAGAACATGCCCAGGCCAATGCTCAGCAGAGAAAAGCCCCGTGAGCAGCCCCAGGGTGGCCGTGGGCAGGCTGGGGGCAAACAGCATGGCTGGGGCTCTGCAAGGTGCCTGGGGGAGATGGGAAGGAGCAGCAGAGCAGGGGCTGATCCATCCCCACTGCGCTGGACACCCCAGGGCAGCGTCCCACAGCGTCCTCATGCACCTGCCAACAACATCCCCCCTCTGCAGCCCTGGCCTCTCCCCCAGCTCACACAGGTGCCGCATCCTTGCAGGCACAGACACGGCAGCACTGGCTCAGGAGCCCCTGTTTGCACTGCCCAGAGCAGGCGTCAGCACCCCCATGGTGTTGGTGTGGGGAGATGAACTTGAGTGAGCACAAATGCCATCATCAGCCCCTGGGGCCAGGAAGGGCTGGGGGACAGCAGGGAAACCACTCAGGTTTGTGGTGGCCTCTAAAGTCATCCAGAAAGTTTGTTCCCATGAGATGTGAGTTTCCTGTGCCACTGCAGACACTGTTGCTCAGAGTCAGGGCTGCCTGGCAGCCACCCCCAAACTGCCCTCAGCATTTCCTTTGCTTCACCTTGGCTTTCTTTACTCTTTCTGCTGCAAATTCCTTCCTATTGCCTACCCCAGTTCCCTTCTGTGTAAACAGCCCAGCCTTGTTTACCTTTCCTCTCTGGCCCCACTCCCCATTTCAGTGCCTGAATTCCTGGCACCATGGGAAGGTCTCCTGGAGAGCAGGATCATCCTTCAAGTTCTTTGGGAATTGTTTGCAGGCTCCTGCAGTGCCTCGTGCTGCTCCCTTGCCAGAGGCACCACAGGCCAGGGGGGCACATCTGGACTGCTGTGTCTGGATGTGGGGCTCTCTGTTCTGGGCAAGGAGGAGGAGCTGCAGAGGCTCTGCAGGACTGACAGGATGGGCTTTGGGGCTGTGAGGAGAAGTTGAGGGACCTGGGCTGCTAGACCTTCTGGAGAGGAGGCCCAGGGCTCATCCTGCAACTGCTGCAAGGGTGGTTTCAGAGAATCCCAGAATCATCAAGGTTGGAAAAGACCTCAGACATCATCAGTCCAACCTGTGCCCTGACACTGCCTTGTCTCCCCTGAGCCTCCTCTTCTCCAGGATAAACAACCCCAGCTCCCTCAGCCACTCCTCACAGGACTTGTGTTCCAGACCTGTCATCAGCCTTGTTACCCTTCTCTGGACACACTCCAGCCCCTCCATGTCCTTCCTAAGCTGGGGGACCCAGAACTGGACACAGCACTTGAGGTGTTGCCCGACTAGTGCCGAGCACAGGGGAAGAATCACTGCCCTGCTCCTGCTGCCCACACTGTTCCTGATCCAGGCCAGGAGCCATTGGCCTTCTTGGCCACCTGGGCACACTGCTGGCTCATGTCCAGCCTGCTGTCCATCTGTCCCTGTGCGTCCCTTTCTGCCTGGCTTCTGTCCAGCCACTCTGTCCCCAGCTTGTCAGTTGTTTATCCTGGAGGAGTCTCAAAGGAGACAAGGCAGTTTCAGGGCACAGTTTGGACTTGATGATGCCCAAGGTCTTCTCCAATGTGGCTGATTCTGTGATTCTCTGAAACCACCCTTGCAGCAGTTGCAGGATGAACCCTGAGCCTCCTCTCCTGAAGCTCCAGCAGCCCAGGTCCCTCAGCTTCTCCTCACAGCCCCAAAGCCCATCCTGTAAGTCCTGCACAGCCTCTCCAGTGCAGGGGAAACATTGGGCAACTGAATAGCAGAATCAATATGATTTTAGCAGAAGCATTTTATTTTATATATATATTTATTTATATATATATATTAATATATGTTTTATTTATGTTAAACTCCAGTTATGGATTCTAGCACTACTGTCCACAAGTACAGGTGTCTCTCAATTGGCTAAGCCACTTGTTCACACATCCTTCAAGACACCTAATTGGTCAAGCGTCCATCATCATGTTGTGTGCCCTCTAAGTTTTGTGTTGTTTGTAAACAGTTTCTCAGGTCTTGGTTCTTTTTTGTAGTCCTGTTGTTATCTCAGTAGCCTTGTGGAATTCCTGAGAGCTCCTGGGCAAGGAGCCTCAAGCCCTTACAATGCAAGATGTAACCAAAAAAATGTATTGTATTACCATCTGTGAACACCAGCTGGGGCAGGTTGTTTATCTCTTCCATGACCCATCCCTCATATCTCTGAGGGGGGGGTCTTCTCTTAATGGGCCAGCTGTGTAAAACCAAATGGGGCAGTGTTCTTGATCTCTTCCATGACCCATCCTCCCTCCAGGGAGATATCTTCTGTTAATGGGCCATTGCCACTTTGGGAAGGGCTCTGGTGACCCACGTTTCCTGTGACCCACGTTGAGAAGTCACCTGTCCCTTTCTCTGCCCCTGGCAATGATGTGAGGTGGGACTGAAGAACATGAGGGTCTGGCCATGGTCCCATCATTGTATTTGAGCCCATCTCAGGTCATTTCTGGGTGGGCCTTGCCCCAGCCCACAGAGTGTGACCTCAGCCCTGACTCTGTCCCAGCCGCTGTGCCTGAGCCCTGCAAAGCCTAAAGGTCACTGTCATGGGTTCACACAGTTTGGTTTTTAGTTAGGGAGGAATGTGAAGTGTTAGCCCGTAAGGACACTGGAAATAGTTTTAGAAAGGACAAGGGCCTATCAGAAGCTGGTTTGAGATATTGGCATCTGCTTTGGCCACTGAGAATGTTGAATGTGGCTTTGGGCAGTACCCATATAAATCCTGGGTTTGTTCAGGTCAGGCCCTTTTCCTCCTGCTCAGCTGAACAGGTAACATCCAGTGGGTCCTACTGCTCCCCACACCCCACCTCCCCCTTTGGGGGGAAGCTTGCCCGAGGCCCAGCCGGACTCCATCGGCTCCCCGGGGGGAGGAGAGGTTGGAGCTTAACATCAACCACTTTGAAAAAACCTCCCCGGAGACCCCAGAGCAGGGAGGGATCTCCCCTGGTAACAACTCTGGGCCCGGTTTGGCCGAGGCTGCCCCAATTGTCACCGAGGGGTGGGCAGAGCTCTCCTCCCGCTCCCCTCCTCCGGTGTCTTCCAGACAGAGAAGAAAGAGTGGAGGGAGGAAACCAGGCTGAAATGGAGAGACTGCTGCCTGGAGCAGAAATCACATGGCCACTGCAGGCCTGGACAGAGTTAACCCTGTCCTGGCAACATGGACCTTCCAAGGCCAGACCCTTCCCTGAGAGAGAAAAGAAAGAGACAGAGTGGACATAGGAAAGACACTGCATGAAGTCAGTGGAGCAGGAGTAAAAGAACTGATAAAGATTATTAGAAGAGGGATTGAGGATGTGGACATTTTTAACCAAGCTTTTCTGCTGTAAACTAGGGAGAAATGGACTGTTTCTTGTAACATCTTAATGTTGTTTGGAGGAATGCTAGTTCCAGTCAAAGTTGAGGATTGATATGATTGAGATTTAAGAGGGAATCTTAAAGCCCCTCACTCCTGGGGTAAAAGGAGGTCTCAGCATTTGAGACCAAGATGATTTTAGAGAGAAAGTGATTTGAAGCTCTCAGCTCCTGGTGTAAAAGGAGGTCTTTATTTCTTTTGAGATAGAAATGATTTTAGAGCTAGAAGAGAATCCTTGTTTTATACTAGAAGAAGCTTTCTTAAACAGTACCCCCAATACACTGAGAGGCCCATGAGTAGCCAGGGGAAAGGCTGCTAATGAGTGGAACAGCACAATTTTGCAAAAACTCCAAGCAGTTGCAGATTTGTGACATTGAGAGCCACAGAGCTGTTTTTGTCTTGTGGCGAATGTGTCCATAAGACTCTAGAGAGACTCCTCTCCCAAACTGATGAAAGATTACGTTTAAATGGTGAAACTGATTGAAAATCACAGCTTGTGTCTCTCTGTGTTGTTTGTAAGAACGTTAACAGTTTGTATGAGAACGGAAGAGTGTTTTGAAGTTTTTGGGTTTTTTTTTTTTGGTTTTTTGTTTTTTTTTTTTTTTGTTGTTGTTTTTTTTTTTTTTTGTTTGTTTGTTTGTTTTTTTGTTTTTTGGGGTTTTTTTTCCCATCTTTTCTTTTCTTATCTTTTCCATTCTTTTAGTGTGTGTTAAAAAAAAAAAAAAAAAAAAGAAAAATTAAGCTTGTTTCTTTGTTTCTCCTGATCCTCTCCCACAAAAAGAGAATAAACACTAAGACCACTAAATTTAGCAAACAAAATTTCATTAATGTGTAGTCACTATATTAAGTAGTGTTTCTGCCCAGTTTTAACTAAAACCATTACACCTTCCTATGGAAAAGAACTGTCCTTCTTGTCCAGGTGCCCATGGCCACAATTGGGATTCCACCTCCAGCATTGCCTGTTGTGAGAGACTGGAGGAGATTGTTGGCTGGAAACATTTTGTGTGTGAGGGAGGAAGTGCAGGTCCAGCCTTGCCCTGCCCTGAAACCCCAGCACTGCCCTGCCCTGTAACCCCAATCCCCCAGAGCCTCTATCCCAGCCCAGCAGTGTCTGCCAATCCCTGGCACACCAAAGGCAATGCTTCACAGCCACCTCTGCAGCCCCCAGCCCAGCTCCTGAGAGACCAAGTGACCCAAAGTCCCTCCTGGGGGAAGGGCCCAGGAAGACCATGGGGTATTCAAGGCTGACCACAAGGCAAGCACACATCTTGACCCCACCTCCTCTTGGAATTTCTATCTGAACACAGCTGTAATCCAGGAGTTGGTAGCTGTGTGTGTGCTTCTCTATATCTTATTTGTCTTTCTCTCTTTCTGTGTTGTCATCTTCAAATTCCCTCCTCTTGCTGATTTGGGGTAACTTAAAATTGAACAGGCTTAGAGTTTGCAAAGTTGAATGGGACAAGTTAATGCTTTCAGATGTGTTTCTTGTTGATTGAATATTGTATTAAACCGTTTGCCAAAATTTCTCTGTTTTTTCTAAAGTTGTCAGTAAAGTCTGTTTTGTTGTTTTGAGCTCCTGAGAATCTCTTGTTGGTATTTCTCCAGTGCATCCAACTCAGAGTACACAAACAATTGTAATTCCTTTTAATGTCCAAGTGAGAGAGTTGTGGAGGGGGCTGGGGATCAGGTCTTGTGTGTCCTGCTTGGCACAGCCCAGACAGGGCTTTCACAGCCACATTGCACACTCCATTTCCCACCTGCACCTGCTGGTGTCCCTGAGTTCTGCTTGCCCAGCCCCAGGGACGCTCCCCTTGTCTGCCCATTCCCCCATAGTCTCTGGGCAGGGATGGCCTCAGTGGGGGCTGCTGACAGCCTCAGACACTTGGAGGCTGCTGCTGGATTTGACTTCTCCAGAGGCTTGTTCAGCCTTCACCTGTTCAGTGTCCCAGGGCTCATTAACATTCAGAATCCCTTAACAGCCAAGCCTCTGGGAATAATTTCATTAGGTTTTCAAATTTTTGTGGTTAATTAATCAATTTTTGAAGTGTATTAAAAGTGAATATATATTTACAAAAGGCAGTGAGAAAAGATATTTTATGTCCGGTTCAAGTTTTGTTTCTGTTAATGCCTTGATATATGCAATCTCCAGTTGACACTGAATCCAAGTATATTCTAATGCAGTTTGAATAGATACAAAAATCAAGATCCTTTATGTCTGACAATCAATCAGACTCTGTCCTTACTCCCATTGCACCATTTCCCCCATCCAAGCCCTGGGACTCAGAGCAGCCTCGTGCAAATCTGAGCTCCCTCCACCCCAGGCTGGACCTGCAGGTTTCAGCTCCTGGGCTCCAACTCCCACCTGCTTTCCTTGGAGAAGGAGCTGCCCGAGACACAGAGGGATGTTCATTTATTGTCAGCCAACAAACCCAAGGGGAGGCACAGCTCCATCAAATGTAAAAGTCATTCTTCTCCCTGGCTCTGCCCTGCACCTGATCCCCACAGCCTGTCCTGTTTCCTTCATCCCTCCCATGCCAGGGACTTTCTGGGAAGAGGGAGCTCTGCTCTGGCTATGGAGTTCGTCCAAGTGTCTCTGGAGTGGGAACCACAACTCATCAGGTTTGTGTCCTTTGAGGGACCAGGAACTGGTGAGACTTGGAGGCGCAGAAATGTTTCTCTTCATGGCAAACATAAAAAATGTGAATATGATAAAAATTAGTAAACATCAAAACACTTCCCTCAGCTCCTTGTGACATCCCAGCAACATCTGACATGGCCACAAGCCACAAGTGATTTCCATACAGGAAAAATTTTCAAGACGTAAGAAGAGGTGATATATAAGAAACAAATACAAATAAGACACTGACTAAGGTATTATTTAAACTTCTGAAAAATTGGATTACTCTGGAAAGCTCAAAGCATGAAGCCAGTCAAGGGAGACACATTGGAATGACCAGAGAAGAGCTGCAGGAGGAAATCTGGGAGCAACAGGAAGGACATAGATCCAGCTTCTCTATATGAAGAAATGCCCTTACACATGGCCATTTAAACAGGAGAGCTGAAAACACCTGAAGGAAGAGGGCCATGAATTGTTAGACTGAATGTTGGTGGCAAAGGTAGAGGGGAAGATCTGTATTTCTTCTCCTGCCATTGGTAGAAGAATCCAGTAGATCCAGGAAATTCGTGTTCCTGGTGGGAAAAATATACCACTTCTTAAAAGTACTTAAATGACCCAGAGAATAGAGATTTGCTTGTATATTATGAAACTATGCCCCTTTCCAGGCAGACATCAGTTGTGTGCCCATGCACAGGCAGTGCCACTCATGCCCTGAGGTGCCAAGCTGGGATTGGCATCTCTCAGAGAGGAGCTGAGGGAGAGCAGAGCACCTTGCAAGCTGCAGGTCCCTGACAGCCCCAGAGGGCTCCTGTCCCATAAACATCTGCTCTGCTCCAGTCTGGAACAGGGACCAGCATCATGCTGGGATCATCAGAGAACTGAGGTGTGTGCTGGAATTCAATCCCCTCCCCATGCCACAGCAGTCCTGCATTTCCCTCCTCCAGCCTTGGTCTCCAGCTCAGCCATGGAGGCTCTTTGGGCCAGCAGAGAGGCCGGGCAGGGCTGGCCATGGCTGGGAACAGGCCCTGAGCCCCACAGGAGGATGGAGATGGGCCACAGCCAAACTGCCCCGCAAACCTGGGCTGAGCAGCCAGGGCTGGCAATGGCTGGGAACAGAGGCTGGCACTGACAAATGTCCTGGGCCGTGTTCCTGCTCTGTCCATGCCACCGAGGGCACAGAGCAGCCTCCTCTCTGGGCCACTTGCCCATTTTCAATGCCTTCCACAGGCTCTGGCCCTGCCCCACAAGGCCTGGGCTGAGTCCTGCCCCTGCACGCTCACACAGGCTGAGATGGACACTGATGGTTTCTGTGGCAGGCTCTCTCAGCCCAGCCCAGCTCCCTCCAAGCTCTGCCAGCTGCCCTGAGCTCTCGGCAGCACCAAGGGCCTCTCCCCAGCACAGCCCAGCCGGCTCTGGCCCCACAGCTCTGCTCAGGGCAGGCTGCTCTGGGCAGGGGCCCCACGGCCTCAGCCCCTCGCAAGGGCACAGCAGCAGCTGCAGCTCAGACAGGACTCGGCCCCAGCCATGGGGAAGGTGCTGGGCCATGGGAAAAGGAGGCTCCCTGTGTGCCCTGCTCCCCTCTCCCTGAGGTGCTGAGAGCTCTGCAGCCCCTGCTGCCATCCCATCTGCCCAGGCCAGCACAACAGCCCCGGCCTTGGGGCCCTCAAGAGCTGCTCCTGCTCCAGGCCTAGGGCCAAGGAATTCATGGTGTTCCTCTGAGGCCTGATGGAACCAAGAGGCCACTGTGACACTGCAGGGCCTTGTGGAACCATGCAGAGCATTGGGACAGAGCAGGACCTTATGTTATGATCGGGCCATTGTGAAACTGCAGGGCCCATGGAACCAAATAGTGAGGGTGGTTCCTCAGGGACTCTTGGAATGGCAGAAATGTTTGGCACCATGATGCCCCTTGGGACCAAGAGGCCACTGTGACATTGTGGAACCAAGGAGATCATTGCTGCACTGCCAGACCTCATGGAACCAAGGATCCATTGTGACACTGCAGGGCCTTGGGGGGAAAAATCAGCATTGTGATACTGCAGGGCCCAAGGATCCAAGGGACTTAGTAACACCAAAGAGTCCCATGCAACGAAAGGGGCATTGTGACACTGGGAGGCCTCATAAAATCATGGGGAAATTTGTGACGCTCTAGGGCCTGATGGACCCAAGTTGACACCAATTGGGGAGGCGTGCTGATCTGCTGGAGGGTAGGAGGGCTCTGCACAGGGACCTGGACAGGCTGGATCCGGGGACCAAATCCAACAATGTGAGGTTTAACAAGTCCAAGTGCCAGGTCCGGCACCTTGGCCACAACAACCCCTGCAGCACTACAGGCTGGGCACAGAGTGGCTGGACAGCAGCCTGGCAGAAAGGGACATGCAGGGACAGATGGAGAAAAGGCTGGACATGAGCCAGCAGTGTGCCCAGGTGGCCAAGAAGGCCAATGGCACCTGGCCTGGATCAGAAATGATGTGGCCATCAGGGCCAGGGCAGTGATTCTTCCCCTGTGCTTGGCACTAGATGGGCAGCAGCTCAAGTGCTGTGTTCAGTTCTGGGCCCCCAATTTAGGAAGGACAGGGAGGAGTTCGAGTGTGTCCAGAGAAGGGTGACAAAGCTGGTGACAGGTCTGGAACACAAGTCCTGTGAGAAGCAGCTGAGGGACATGGGGTTGTTTATCCTGGAGAAGAAGAGGTTCAGGGGAGACAAGGCAGTGTCACGGCACAGGTTGGACTTGATGATGTCCAGGTCCTTTCCAAGCTTGCTGAATCTGTGATTCTCTGAAAACACCTTTGCAGCAGTTGCAGGATGAGCCCTGGGCCTCCTCTCCAGAAGGTCCAGCAGCCCAGGTCCCTCAGCTTCTCCTCACAGCCCCAAAGCCCATCCTGTCAGTCCTGCAGAGCCTCTGCAGCTCCTCCTCCTTGCCCAGAACAAGGAGCCCTAGAGCCAGACACAGCAGTCCAGATGTGCCCCCCTGGCCTGTGGTGCCTCTGGCAAGGGAGCAGCACGAGGCACGGCAGGAGCCTGCAGACAATTCCTGAAGCACTTGGAGGATGATCCTGCTCCTCAATGGATGTTCCCATGGTGCCAACTCAGGAACTGAAATGGAGAGTGGGGCCATGTGGTGGTTTCAGGCAGATTTTGGGAGAAATTCTCCCAAGGGGCCCCCCTCCCCTCCCCCAGCCAATTCGGGAAAAGATTTCCTCAGAGAGAAGTGGAAAAACCTGTTTATTAAACAGGCAAAGCACTCCCAGCACAATACCTGATGACAAGATCTTTGTGCCGCTTACGGAGGGATAACAAACTTAAAGAAAGTCTCCTCTTGAAGATCGTCACTGTGCTCCACCTCTCCGTCTCCGCTGACATTGGGAGAAAAGGAGATGTGCAGGGCTGGTCTTGGTGGGGTGGGTCCCCCTGTGGAGGCCCCCGGTGCTTCCCCAGGTCCTTAGTCTGGAGAGGTTGGAACAGTTCCAAAGAGAGGGCAAAAAAAAAAAAAAAGGAAGGAGGAAAAAAGAAAAAGAAAAAAAAAAAGGCAAAAAGCTTCAGCTATTCTACAGCATCTAACTACGCTAACATTAAACTAACTAACTGCAGAGGAAAAAAACAACAGAGCTTCCTTCGTCTTGCCGTGTTCCAACTCCCCCGCTTCAAGGTCACTCCAATGAGCAGAGTTTTCCTGGGGAAAAACAAACAGCGCTTCCCCTCCCCTTTGCACCCAGTAGACGACTGGGGGATACACAGTCACCCCAGGACAGGCCAGAGATCAAAGGACCATTAGACATGGGCCATTTGCAGGGGAGGGAACAGGGGTGGGCAAGAAGAAGAAATCTGTAGCAGGAAGAGTAAAGAAAGCCAAGGTGAAGCAAAGGAAATGCTGAGGGCAGTTTGGGGGTTGCTGCCAGGCAGCCCTGGCTCTGAGCAACAACGTCTGCAGTGGCACAGGAAACACACAGCTCATGGGAACAAACTTTCTGGATGACTTCAGAGGCCACCACAAACCTGAGTGGTTTCCCTGCTGTCCCCCAGCCCTTCCTGGCCCCAGGGGCTGATGGCATTTGTGCTCCCTCAGGTTCATCTCCCCACACCAACACCATGGGGGTGCTCACGCCTGCTCTGAGCAGTGCAAACAGGGGCTCCTGAGCCAGTGCTGCCGTGTCTGTGCCTGCAAGGATGCGGCACCTGTGTGAGCTGGGGGAGAGGCCAGGGCTGTAGAGGGGGGATGTTGTTGGCAGGTGCATGAGGACGCTGTGGGACGCTGCCCTGCGGTGTCCAGCGCAGTGGGGATGGATCAGCCTCTGCTCTGCTGCTCCTTCCCGTCTCCCCCAGGGACCTTGCAGAGCCCCAGCCATGCTGTTTGCCCCCAGCCTGCCCACGGCCACCCTGGGGCTGCTCACGGGGCTTTTCTCTGCTGAGCATTGGCCTGGGCGTGTTCTGGAGAGAGCCTGGGCAAGGAGCCTCAAGCCCTGTCTTGCAATGCAAGGTTTAACCAAAAAAATGTATTCTATTACCATCTGTTAAAACCAGGAGGGCAGGTTGTTTATCTCTTCCATGACCCATTCATTCCTCATATCTCTGAGGGGGATCTTCTCTTAATGGCACAGCTGTGTAAACATCAAATGGGGCAGTGTTCTTGATCTCTTCCACGACCCATCCTCCCTCCAGGGAGATATCTTCTGTTAATGGGCCATTGAGTCTCACTGCATGACTGATAAAATTACACCATCCCATTGTGAGATGCTCCACCCAGAGGGAGGAGCCAAGCATTCCCACCTGGATATAATCTGAGATTTAAATCACCAGGAGCAGCCCGGTTTCCACTGGATTCCCAGAGGAAGACCAGACCCATCTACACCACCACTGGACCTTCAAAGGAAAACTACACCCTTCTACAAGATCATTGCTTCAACAAAACCACATCTGTCACTGCAGGAGGACTGCCGCCACGATTTGATTGCACTGCTAGCAACACCCTGACTACCCGGGTGTCAGGTTGGATTCTGTCTTATTTTTTGGGCTTTTTGGTGGTGGTGTTTTTTACTACTGCACTTTCAATTTAATTTTATTGAAGAACTGATATTCCTATTGCCATGTCTTTACTTGGAAGCCCATTAATTTCAAAACTATAATTCAAAGAGAGGAGGTTTGTATTTTCCATTTCATGGGAGGCTCCTGCCTTCCATAGCAGACCCCTGTCTTACCAGCCCAAGAGAGGGGGAGCTTGGCTCAGATATCCTGAGTGGTCCCTGGGTTGGGTTTTTTTGTTTGGAGATGTTTGGAGAAGTAAGAACTCCAAAGCTGGGTGGAAAATGGCCCTTGGGGTGACATTGGGGGGTCCCAGTGGTGGCTGCTGGCAGAGGCAGCCTGGAGGAGCAGAGCCCTGTGTCCCCCAGGACCCCAGATGCTGGGGAGCACTGCAAATTGCAGGACCCTCAACAGCTTGGAGAGGGGCAGGGGGTACTCCTTGGAGCCCCTGCACCCCAAAGCAGAGAATAACGGGAAAAGGGACCCTGGGAACCCAAAACCCCCAGCATTCATAAATAGAAAATGGAAAAGGGGGGAGCTCTTCAGATTCTTGGGATTCTCAGCAGCCTGGGGAGGGCAGGGAGACCAGTGACAGGAAACTCCAGAAAGGAATTTTCAGGGCTGCTCTTGGTGTTTGATAGGCTATTAGGGACTCGAGATGTCTGGTGACTTGTAGAGATGGACTTGAGTAGAGGGACATTCAAACTCAACATGCTCATCCCTTGCTTTTGCCCAAACCAGGATTTCCCATTCCCAAACCTTGTCCGGATGGAGGAGGAGGCTGTGAGAAAGAGGAAGATGCCGCAAAACAGCCAGGCAGGTGAGGAGGAAGTCAGTGCCCCTTTTCCCCTCTCTCCTGCTCCATCTCCCAGCCCAGCATGGCCCCCGGCTGCAGGACAACGCCTCTGCCAATGCTGTGCTGCCGGGGATGTGTTGGGAGAATCTCCTTCCCCTTCCCTGTGGCATGGAGGCAAATCTCATCCTCTCCTTGTCCTTCCACCCCTAGACAAGGAGCTGAGGATGGAGACCAGGGAGGACAAATCCCTGCAGCAGAACCTCGTGGAAGAGGCCGTTTTGAGCAGCTCCATGGCAGAGGAATCCAGTGGGGAGGAAAAGATACGGAGATCTTGTGGGAGGAGGGGTTCCAAACCCATTCCAGGGTGCTCTGAGGCGGAAAGACCCACCCTGTGCCAGGAAAGTGGACAGAGCTTCAGGCAGAGCAACACCCCTGTCCAGCACCAGATCATTTACACCAGGGAGAGGCCCTACGAATGTTCCGAGTGCAGGAAGAGGTTTCAGACCAGCTCCACTCTCATTGTACATCAGCGGATTCACACAGAGGAGAGGCCCTTCCGCTGCCCTGACTGCAGGAAGGGCTTCAAGCACAACTCCACCCTCATCACCCACCAGCGCATCCACACTGGGGAGAGGCCCTACGAGTGTGGGCAATGTGGGATGAGCTTCAGCCATAGCTTCAGCCTTAGCCGCCACCAGAGGATCCACACCAAGGAACAGCCCTATGAGTGTGAGCAATGTGGGAAGAGCTTCAGCCAGAGCTCCAACTTGATCCGCCACCAGAACATCCATGCTGAGGAAAGGCCATACAAGTGTGGGGAATGTGGGAAGGGCTTCAACCAGAGGTCCCAACTGATCATCCACCAAATGATCCACACTGGGAAGAGGCCCTACGAGTGTTCTGAGTGTGGGAAGAGGTTTCAGACTAGCTCCACTCTCATTGTACATCAGCAGATTCACACAGAGGAGACGCCCTTCCACTGCCCCGACTGCAGGAAGGGCTTCAAGCGCAACTTCCACCTCATCAGGCACCAGCGCATCCACACTGGGGAGAGGCCCTACGAGTGTCCCCAGTGTGGGAAGAGCTTCACCCAGAGGTCTCACCTGAGCCAACATCAACGGAGGCACCGGTAAGGGAATCCCTGTGAGTGCCCCGACTGTGGGGAAAGCTTCCTGCACTGCTCCAACTCCATCCTCCATCAGGGGACCCACATTGCAAAGACACTGGGCTGGTGGTCCTTTAGTTTGGTGGTTCATGATATTCTTTTGATTCATCTTCCTCCCTTTTAAACCAGCAAAATTGGGCTGAAAATCAACAAGTTGATCAAAGGCATCTCAATGCTCGCTTTTTACTTGTGTTTCTAAAGAATCTGGCAATCCAGATGATACTTGGGAGGATTTGGGGGTATTTGGTGTGGTTGTCTCCATTTCTTATCGCTCAAAGAGACAAGAGGGTTTGATCTGTCACCTCAAAAACACTCATTGCCAATGAAAACTACTTAATCCCACCCCAAAATTATTTAATTCCTCAGCCCCTCAGTGTGGAATGGGGTTGGAAAGGGGTTGGGCAAAGTGGGATGCAGATCAGGAGGGGTGAGGTGAGCATTGGGTGGGCAGGATGGGTGGGATGGGGATTGGGAGGGGTGGGATGGGAGAAATAGCGCTTGGGAAGGGGGTCTTGATGGTCAGGAGAGCTGGGATGGGTTTGAGTGGGGATTGGGAGGGTGTGGTGAAGTCTGGAATGAGACACGCACAGGTTTGGGATTATGAAGGGAGGGGGAACCTGTTCTTGAGTGAGTTTTTGGGTATTCCATGTTCTTGAAGGGATTTTGGTGCATCCCAGGTTTCTGAGGTAGTTTTGGGATGGTCACTGCCTCAGCCCCAGCCGTTGCAGCGTCTGGTGCAGCCCGAAAGTGGCTGCCAAGCCCCTGGCACCCTGAAAACCCCACCTGTGAGAGGGGCCAGAGCAGGTGAGGCTGTGACACGGCTGTGACAGTGACATGTCCCACGGCCCTGGAGCTCACAGCAGCTGAGATGGCACTGGATCCAAGGCCCATTTGTGGATCTCTCTCTCTCTCTTCTCCTGACTTCCTCTTCTCAAAATCTGGATAACTTGAAGTTGCAGGGTTTAGAGTTTTCTGAGTCAGTGGTTTGTGAAGTGCCTTACCATAATTCCAGGTTTAATAGAAGTTATAAGCAAAGTTAATACTATTCCTCTGTAAATGGTTAAGTCATAGTTTCTAAGTTCGGATAAATACTGTCAAGTGCTGTTCTTTTGCTAAATTGTGAAGTTGAAGGTGTAAGTTCAGGTTCGGGTATAAGTCAAGTCCTGTTAATTTGGAGCTCTGTGACGCTTTTTGGCCGTGTTCCTTTTATCCTTGCCCTCACTGTCCTCTTGTCACACACACACAGGGACAGTCCTCAGTTCGTTTTTGGTTTGATTACCTGGATTTTGTTTGGTTCTGTTGTTGCTTTGTTTCCTTGGTGGGCCTGAAGTGTCCAGTCATGGACAGAGTGACTCTTGCAAGGAACTTTGTCATGCCTCACCACCTGTGCTCCTAACTGGTGATTTTTGTCAAATATGCTAATCTGCTACATTTATAAAACTGTATTCACCCTTTGGGGGGCTGAGCGTTTTGTGGACATTTTCCATATCTGCCCCTTGGAGGCCTCCAATAAAGATCAGCCTTTCTATTACCTCCTCTATAATATTATCTCCAAGGCTGTTACTTTATTTCTGGGTTCCTGAAGGCATCAACACAGCAGGGCCTCATGGCACCAGGAGAGCTCTGTGACACAAGGACATCTTGGGGAACCAAGTGTCCACTGCAAACACAGCGGGGCCTCATGGAAGCCAGGTGCCACTTGGATAGTGCCAGGGCATGTGGAGCTCAGTGTCCACTGTGACACAGCACAGCCCCACGGAACCCAGCGGAGCATTGTGACAACAGGGAATCTCATGGATGCAAGGCTCTCCTTGGGCAAAGTGGGACCTCCTAGGACACAAAGCCTTTTCCACGTGCCTCCTTCGCCTGGCTGTGGTGTCCTTGTTCTGGAAAAAAGAGAGTCAGAGACTTGCTGTTTTGTATGTTTCTTTATTATCAAGCTTGGCCTTGGGGGAGAGCTTGCTTGCTCCCTTGGCAACGTGGAGGAGGAGGTACACACAGCTTCGCTTCACAGCAAAGCTGGGGACTCCCACCCCCCCTCACGGGCTTTTTCCCTTGCCGGGGAGTCCGTTTCGCGTCGCTGATCAGGGGTCGTCCAGCGATGGGGGACTCCTTCTCAGGTCACGGCGACTAAATGAAGCTGCTTCGGCGGACCCACTACCTCTTGCACTAGTCTAAAGTGTGACTTCAGTCCTGAATTCTACTTTGGTTCCCTGCTTTTCAGAGTCTCTTTTTCTTGAGTTATTCCCAGAATTCCAGTGTTCTTTTTATTTGCATATTCAGGCACTATCCGGCGAATGGGAGCAGAGATACAGGTAATAAGGTGAATTCTTAATTAACAAACAAGTAAATAAGGTGATTAATCAATTATAAAACAGGAATAAGGCAAATTCTTTAAACAGAACTAGCATTAACAATCTTAATGGAATTACTTAACAATTAAGTAACTAAAACATAGATCATTTGAATAGAACTCATTTATAACAGCTGGGCATGAACAGAGGTCCTGCACTTGCATTTCCAGCTGCTGTACAACCAAAGCTGAGAGACGTGGAACTGCCTGAATGCAACAACTGGAATATGAGCCTCTCTCGAGGGGGAAATCTCCCGCTCCTGTGCCAGCCCATGGCAACGCTGCCATTCTCTGCTGCTGCTGGGGCACTCGGGGCTCTGGCTGAGCAGGAAAGCTGACCCTGAGCCAGGAGCTTTCCTTGGCTACAGCAAAGCCTTGGCACACAAAGACCTTCCTGGTGCTGTGCCCTGGGCCAGGAGGGATTGTGCCACCAGAGCTGAGCCTAAATTTCTTCTCCCAGGCAGCTTTAGGGCACAGAACATGGAGAAGACAGAGCTGCCTCTCAGTTTTCCGCAGTCCTCCAAGGGGAATGCTGTGTGGGAAGCAGCCTGGGAGCAGGCTTGATGTGCCAGGGGCAGGTAATTGAGAGCCCTTTTCTCCCCTGTGGCCTGAGGCTCTGGCCCTTGCTCTTTGCAAGCACCCTAGAGCTGCCTGCAAGGGGCCTTTTTCACTGGCATGAGAGGAGTCCTGCTCCAGGGCTGTCCTCTAGCTGCTTTTGCAGCAGATGTGCCTGAGGCATGGTCATTGCATGCAGTCTCAGTGCTTGCAGTCTTAGTGTGTGAGTGCAGCTGAAAGTACTGAAGGAGGCAGTAGCTCTGCTGGGAGCAGAGTTGTCTTTTCCTTGGTGGGGGTTTGGTTTGGTATTTTTTGGTTTGGTTCGGTCTTGTCATTGTTAATTTTTTAACTTTACCTGTCAGCCCTGGGCTGAGCTCTGTAACACCATCTGACACTTGCCTGTGGCACTGTGGAGGTGGCCAGGGGGACCTTCCCCGAGCTGTGTGCACAGCAATGCACATCAGCCCAGGCCGGGGGTGCTCAGTGCCCGCTCAGTTTTGCTGTCTGGCTGTGGCTCTGGACGCTTCCCTTGGAGCGTCTCCAGGCAGGGAACGTTGGAGCTGTCCCCACCGTGGTGTCACAGAGAGGGGAACGCTGGGGCTGTGCCGCTCCTGCCCCGGCCCCAAGAGCTCTGCCAGCGCCTGGAGGAGACACAAAGGCTGAGCCCAAGGGTGAGAACTGCAGAAGGGGCTGAGCTGGGAGGGAGGCAGCGGGATCATGGAGTCCAGGCCCTGGCCCTGCACAGACAGCCCAAGAGTAGCAGCCTGGGCATTCCCGGGAGCGGTGTCCAAAGGCTCCTGGAGCTGCGGCAGCCTCGCAGCTGTGACCATTCCCTGGGGAGCCTGGTGAGTGGTCAAGGCCCCTGCAGGGGAAGAAGCTTTTGCTGGTCTCCAGCCCACAGCTGGCCTGGCCCAGCCCCAGCTGTTCCCTGGGGTGCATTCCCTGCTGGCCCCGGGGCAGAAGTCTCAGCTGCCCCTGCTGCTGTCCCTGGGCAGGAGGCGCAGCCCCCGGGGAGCTCTGAGCTCCGTCTGCTGCTGGGCTGCGGCCAAAGCGAGCCAGTGCCGGCAGAGCTCTGGGGAAAGGTCCCAGCCCTGGCTTGGGGCTGGGCCAGAGCCCAGGGAGCAAATCAACTTGCAGCTGCTGCCCCAGAGCATGGAAGAGCAGGAATTGCTGGCTGGGAGAGACTCTTGCCAAGGGCCTGCAGCGCCAGGACACAGGCCATGGGTGGACGCTGCTTGGGGCCAGGGTGAGCTGGGATGTGGGGATGGACTTGTTCCCTGGGAGGGCGGTGGGGCCCTGGCACAGAGTGGGAGGAAAAGCTGCGGCTGTCCTGGAATGGCTGGAAGTGTGCAAGGGCTGGTTGGAGGGGACTTCCTGCCCAGAAGGGATGGGATGGGATGGGATGGGATGGGATGGGATGGGATGGGATGGGATGGGATGGGATGGGATGGGATGGGATGGGATGGGATGGGGCAGTGTAATGTGGGGTGTAAATGCAGTGTGGGGGTGGCAGGAAAGTTTGGAGGAGTAGGGATTGCAATGGGGGGATGAGGTGGTTTGGGCTCTTGGAGTAGGGGAGTAGAGAGAGGGAAATCAAGAAGCAGTTTTTAAAGGCTGCTGGTGCTTTTAGGAATTTTGAGACCTGGAAGTATCTTGTGGGAGGTTGCCTTGAAATTGGGAAAGCTGAGTTTAAGGTGCTGTGCTGTGCAGGGCTGAGGTAGAGTGGCAGTGATTTTGGGAGGGTAAGGGCACCTGCTCCCAAGAAAGAAAGAAAGAAAGAAATGAGAGAGAAAGAAGAAAAGGAGGAAGGAAAAAGGAGGGAAGGAAGGAAGGAAGGGTTTTAAATTAAGCTCTATATGTTTAATTTAAGAAGCAGCAAAGTTGAATTTAGCAGCAATGCAATTTTATTTAAGTAGGATTTTATAATCAAGCATATACAAAAATTCGGCAGTGATTAATTAAAGAAAAGCACTGTTTGGATAAAGCATAAGCAAAACTGACCGGGGTACCAAGGGAGGCGTTTCTCACCCTACCTCATGTACAAAACAAAGCAGTCTAACTTAAACTTACATAATTTATGCAAATACATATTCATTAATATTTCCCGTGAATCTCCTCCTATTTTCAATTCTTAAAATCTACAACACTATACTACATAGCTCATGCTCCACTTGTTGTTAGGGGGTCTTCTTGGCTTTTTGTTGGTCTTCTTCAGAGGAAGGCTCAGCATCTTCCTCACATCCTATGAATAGCCTTAATGGTTGCGTGTGCGCTCTAAGTTTTGTGTTATATATAACTAAGCATTATGTTTCAAAAAGTAATTATTTCCTGGATCAAACCACCACCCAAACTCCCTACCTTGGAATAGTCCCAGCTTTGTCCATCTCAAGGCCAGTTCTATCTTAAGACATCCTGTATCCCATCACATCTGCAAAGGGCCCATCTTCCGACCTTGGAGTAGTCCCAGTTTTGGCCAATCCAGCTTTGAAACTCTTGCTTATCTCAAACTGCATCCTGTATCTTATTTTTCTCATGGAGCATCTGCCAAGGGGCCCATCTGCTTTGTAACACTAATCACATCTACTTTTTCCTTTACTACTTTATAAAAACAATTTTCAAAAATATATATTATTAAAATATTGATACAATTACAATTAGCATGAATCATTTTCATTTATTACAATTTCCCCCATTTCTCTTTTTAATCATATTGATGCATGCTTTTCAATTAAAACTGAATCTCAATTTCTTCTATATTCCCAATAATCCAGGTTTCCACGCTCTCTCATTTCTGCCTCTAATTTTTCTAACATCTCCCATGCTGCATCAAGCTTTTCACATTCCTTCTCAAATTTGGTTGACATCTCTTGTGCTAGAGTAGTCTCTTTATGTTCAGTCAACATCCCTTCAGGTCCCATCTTTTGAGTGTGAGTAGGTCTAGCTTTTAATATTATCAAAGGATTTGGTTTCCCTTTTGCTGCCAATTCTGGATCAATGGGCATTGCTGTCATTTTCACTCCTTGTATCATTGGCTGGATTAGTCTAATAAGACATGGAATCATGCATGGTAAGAATAACAATCCTAATCCAGAACATAACAGCATAAATCCCACCTTCTTCCACCGGGCTCCCCCAAAGAGGTTATCCCACCAATCCGTTCTTAGAATAGAATTCCACTTTTGAACAGGTACATGTGCCACCCTTTCAATTTCTTCAGCAAGCTTTGTGATGGCTTCCCCATGATCATCTCTCTCCACACAGCACTCAGATTCCTTAAATCTTCCTCAAACTCCCCCTTCTTCAGCCAACAGATAATCCAGGGCAATTCTGGTTTGATATACAAATGCTCACATTTGTGAATGCTGCTTGGCCAGTAACTTTAGGGCATCAGAAGTATGGTTTGATACAACCTCCACTACCACCTAGAGTCTTATCAACCGATTCAATAGATAAATTGGGGTCCTATATCCCCAGGATCCATCCTCAGCCCAAGTTGCTGGGTCATAATATGCTATGATTCTTTCTGCAGGCCATTCTTCTTCCCCCCATTTCTGGTTTCCCCCTGCCTTTGGGAAGTTGAGGTTTAAATTTCTTTTATTCCTTTCTAGAGTCTCATCAAGTGGTGTTCTTAGCATATTGCTCCTAGACCTTGGTATGACAAAGAAGGAGGGTCGTATAACTCCTAAGGTACAGGTTCCCTCCCACTTTTGAGGTAATTCACTCTATATTCATTGCCATCAAATGCAATATATTCCATCAGGGGCTTTCCATTTACTCTCTGTTCTTTCTGGTTGTTCCCAGTAGGATTTTAGGTCTTTGGATTGGTAGGGGTTAGCTCCAGGACTTTTATGCCAGCAAAAAGCAGTTTGATTATTCCACTCACAATTCATTTCCTTTGTTATTCCCTAATACCCAGTAAAAGTTTTTGGTCACCAGGTCTTAGTTTTATTATCTGAATTAACTACTAAAGTAGATATACAAAGAGTATATCCTACTACTCCATTATATTTCCTTCCTTCTCAAGTTATACAGACTGTTCCAATTACTTGATGACTCAAAATCCATCCTTCAGGGTCTTTTACTGTCTTGCAAATTTGTGTATGATTCCAATTTTAAAAATTGTTCTGGAGCTAGACTCTCACCTCTCCACAGCCATCTTTCAGCCATTCCCACAGATCCAGCACTTGGATAATCCTAATTCCGTAGCAATTTCTTGCATCAAATCTACAAAAAGTTTCTTATTTGTGGTTATCAAATCCCAGTCACTATACTGCTGTTTGAATTGTTCATACAGCTTATCTAGTTCCTTTAATTCTTTCCCTATGCCCTTTTTACATATTTATTTTGTTTCTTTTTGTTTTTCTTCTTTTTTTTCCTTAGTGCTGTACCTCCTATACCTATACTTGGATCATTCCCATTCTCATCTTTCTCAAAACAACAACAAAAAAATTTCATACTAAGAACAGATTTGACCGCTATAAGTATAAGGAGCTGGTCCATTAAATCCTGAATTTTTCCCTACGCAATCCATTTTTCTATTTTTAACACAAATGTCTATAAAATTGCTGTGATTGTAGCAGGTAGCACTAACATGTGGATGTGCCACAAACACAAATTCCATCTGACTCTTGATCCACATGGAGTGATGGCATTTATTACAGGGATCAACATTATTGGGACTTTGTTTTTGCATAGATTGTTCTCTCATTGCCCGCTCTTGTGCTGCTTGTTTTATTATTGTTTGTTCCTACATTGCTCATTCCCTTCTCTCATGGACTCTGTCCAGAGTGGCTCCATAGTTTTGCCCAGTTGCCAAGGACATCACCACAAACACAGTGAAAATAATCCTCAGGAGTTTTGACTTTCTACCATCCTCAAGGCCCCTTGGGTTGCAGCCAAGGGCCAAGATGTCAGGATTCTTGGCAGCAAAGTTTATATCCTGGGATCTAGTCACTGGTGCCTTTGGTCTCACTGGTACCCTTGGCCTCATGTTTGTTTCAAGGATGGCACAGATTACTCACAGTTCTCACAGCACTGCCCTCTCTCTCTCTCTCTCTCTGGGTTAGTCAGCTACTTCCTCTTTTAGTCTAAACCACCAAAGCTCTGGAGATGTGCCAACCACAATAAGATTTGCTTTTTCACTACTTCAGTTAACAACCTGATTTCTTGGTAGATTTTGCTCCGATGTTGGGGTTTATTATTAAGTCTTCATTGCCAACAATAGGCACATTCGCAATGCCAATTCACATCAGAAGTGTGTCTATAGTGTGGCACACAAATTCCTTCTCCACAGCAACTGTTAATTATGATACAGTGGTCTATAATACTATGAATTGTTTCCTCTCTCACCTGCTCAAAAGCTAATATAGTAAAAACTCCTTGGTCTAAATTTTCTATTAATTGAAGTGCTGCATAAATGGTTCCATCTTCATATCTCAAAGGTGTTCCAAAAAAATCACTGGAAAAGCTTTTTAAAGTTAACTGTTCACGCACGCAATCTAAGCAAGTTAAAGAAACCAACTGTCTCTCTCTCTCTTCTGCTCTTGTTACTCTCCACCACAAATTAAGGCAAAGCGTACAAATAACACAAACCCATGGGCGACACTCTAAGCCATGCTTAGTACACTCCCAGTGTGTTACTTGTTCTTGGACTCTTTCAGTAACAGGTGTTTCCAGTCTCTTTTTCTGGAATTGTAGTTCCTCAATGAAATCTGTTAGTGTTAGTCGCTGAGGGCCTCTTAAAAGATTTTCAATCAATTCAGGCTGTTCCCATTGATCAAGGAAGTGTCTGATCCCTTCCCATCGCCATTGTTCTGCCTCCAAACTCAATGGAGTTGCAGTCAATATCCAATCCAGAATGCCTTATTTTTCTAATAAATTAAAGTTAGTTGCAATTACAAAACACAAACATTTAATTGTAAGCTATCAAAGGAGTTTTATAACCTGAACTGGTTAAGCAAGACAATTTATCTTTTTTTCTGTTGTTCCTGGGTATCCTACTGTATCCACATCTTACTTTTATTATCCTTTGTTGTTCCTGCAGTGCTCTCAAAGCCACTAATCATTCCATGTGATATGCTAAATAAATCAATGCTCTTTGTACTTGATCTTCTATTATATAAGTATCAATGTTGATCTGTGCTAAAACCCAATTCTGCATTCTAAAGTCTCACTCTACTCTACTAAAACATCATATACAATTAATCATAAAAGCTGCATCCCTTTGGTCCCAAGGTTCAGTTGTTCTGTGCCAATGTCTTTGTCTCAGCCACTTCATGGTCACTGCTTTACACCGCTCACACTGATGACCGTGTTTGCAGCAACCTCGCTGAAACGTGGAAACTTCTCTCTGTGGGATGGCAGCTTCTGACCTTTCTGTACTAAGGATATCTTGAATATCTGGGGGCTGGGTTATTCTTACAATATGTGGGTGGCACTCCAAATGTATTGCAGCATTATGTGAAATCCACAGCCAAAAATGATTTTCCATATGATCTATAGCCTCTGGGCACCAAATGCTCTGTTCAGCCATGTCGTGGATTAATTATAATTTTACTTTAAACTGTTTAGGACACTGTTTTTTAATAAATTAAACCTTTTTTGTAATAAAAAGGTTTAATCAAATTTAAGCCTTTTTAAATTTTACTTTCAGGTCTCCTGGTGTCAAAATAATTGTCCAGTCTTTATTGGGTATAGGTCCTTTTACCCTTGAAGCATGAGTCTAGCCTTTTTCTGCCATTCGAACTGTGGTTTTGTCAGGGAGAATCCATTGTCCCTCTTTTAGACTTGCTCCTAGGTTTGTCATGGCTTCTACTTCTGCTAAAGAAAAGTATGGTGTTTGATTTTGTGTTCCTGCTTCCTGAAAAGTCATGATTACATTGCTGTTTTCCCTTATGGCAACTTTCTTAGCTTCATCATCACCCAAATTTTTTCTTTTTGTTCTAATGTCTCTCCCTCTCTGGTGGCCTTTCACATGAACCACTGCTATCTCTTTTGGACTCTTCAAAGCTTTAAGGATTTGAATTATCAATCCCTGGTGCACTAATCCTTTTCTTTGAGTGTTTATAAGTCCCCTTTCTTTCCAAATTTTTCTAAATGTATGCACTACCCCAAAGGCATATTTTGAGTTGGTGTATATGGTCCCTTCTCGATCCTTTAATAACAGCAACGCACAGAATAATGCATAGAGTTCACAGGCTTGTGCTGAGCAGGACGGGCTAAGGGGACCAGATTCTTTTACTTCCAGTTTTCCTCCACGAATTATGGCATACCCAGATTTCCTTCTTCCATCTACCACTCTGGATGATCCATCTATAAATAATTTTTCTCCTGTTTTTAATTCTTGTTCTCTCAAATCTGGGCATATTTTTGTTTGTAACTCTATGACCTCTGTGTAATCATGTATTAATCATGTATTAATTGTGTGTTAATCATGTATTAAAACAAGATAGCCTCAGATTTTAATATTCTGCTATCAGTTAACCATTTTTCAGCCTTTTTAGCAAGGATTCCCCTAATATTATGGGTGTGTACACTTCCAGTGGTGCCCTAAAGGTTACTTTTCGGGCTTCTTCTACTAACACAGCAGTGGCTACCAGAGTTCGCAGGCATGTTGGCCAGCTCTTACTAACTGGATCCAATCATTTGGAATAATATCCTACTGGCTTTCGGCTTCCTGCCCAACCTTGAGTCAATACTTCATAAGCTGCTTGATCAACTGTATTAAGAAATAATTGAAAAGGCTTGTCTAAATTGGGAAGGCTCAGTACAGGAGCTTGCAGTAGGGCTTCTTTAACTTGCTCAAAATTTTCCTGATCCCTTTCAGTCCATTTCAAACAATTGGTTGTTAATTTTTCATATAGAATTTTTACTTTTCTGCTAAACCCTTCTATCTACTGCCTACAATAACCCCAAAGACTCAAAAACTGCTTTATTTCTCTTTTAGACTTTAGGAGTCCCATGTTCAATATTCCTGGAACCCTTTCAGTGTCTAGCTTTTTCTTTTGCTTACTAATCCAATGATCTAAACACCACACTTCTGACTCTAAGACTGCAATTTTGACTTTGATATCTTCAGCCCATTTTCTCCCAGAAAATTTAGAAGCTTAATAGTACCCTTTCTAGTTTCCTCTTCAGTTTCTCTTGCTACTAACAGATCATCTACATACTGTAGCAGCTTAATTCCTTTGGGTAACTCAAAGGACTTCCAAAGATTTTCTAATGCCCTTCCAAAAATTTCGGTGCCTCTGTAAAACCTTGCAGTAGCACCGTTCACCTTAATTGCTCTCTCCTCTTTTATTCCTTTCTAGACTCTCATCAAGTGGTGTTCCCAGCATATTGCTCCTAGACCTTGGTATGATGAAGAAGGAGGGTCGTCTAACTCCTAAGGTACAGGTTCACTCCCACTTTTGAGGTAATTCACTATATACCAGAAAAAATCTGTTTGATTATTCCACTCACAATTCATTTCCTTTTATTATTCCTCAATACACAATAAAAGTTATTAGTTATCAGGTATTAGTTTTATTACACAAATTAACTACCAAAGTAGATATACAAGGAGCATATCCTACTACTTCCTTTTATTTCCTTCCTTCTTGAGTCATACAGACTCTTCCAATTACTTGATGACTCAAAATCCATCCTTCAGGTCATTTTAATATCTTGGAAATTTGAGTATGATTCTGTTTTAAGAATTGTTCTGGAGCTAGACTCTCACCTCTCCAGAGCCGTCTTTCAGCCATTTTAAGTCCCCCACATATCCAGCATTTGGATAATCCTAATTCCGTAGCAATTTCTTGCATCAAATCTACATCAAGGTTCTTATTTGTGGTTGTCAAATCCCAGTCGCTATACTGCTGTTCGAATTGTTCATACAGTTTATCTAGTTCCTTTAATTATTTCCTTATGGCCTTTTTACATATTTCTTTTGTTTATTTTTGTTTTTCTTCTTTTTTCCTTAGTGCTGTACCTCCTATACCTATACTTGGATCATTCTTATTCTCATTTTTCTCAAAACAAACAACAACAACAAAAAAATCATATTGAGGATAGATCTGATTGCTATAAGGATAAGGAGCTCATCCATTAAATCCTAAATTTTTCCCTACCCAATACATTTTTCTATTTTTAACACAAACGTCTATAAAATTGCTGTGACCGTAGCAGGCAGCACTTACATGTGGATGAGCCATAAACACAAATTCCATCTTGTCCTTGACCCACATGGAGTGCTTGCATTTATTACAGGGATAAACGTTATTGGGACTTTGTTTTTACATTGTTTGTTCTCTCATTGCCCGCTCTTGTGCTGCTTGTTTTATTATTGTTTGTTCCTGCATTGCTCATTCCCTTCTCTCATGGACTCTGTCCAGAGTGGCTCCATAGTTTTGGCCAGTTGCCAAGGGCATCACCACAAACACAGTGAAAATAATCCTCAGGAGTTTTGACTTTCTACCATCCTCAAAGCCCTTTGGGTTGCAGCCAAGGGCCAAGATGTCAGGATTCTTGTCAGCAAAGTTATATCCTGGGATCTAGTCACTGGTGCATTTGGTCTCACTGGTACCCTTGGCCTCATGTTTGTTTCAAGGATGGCACAGATTACTCACAGTTCTCGCAGCACTGCCCTCTCTCTCTCTCTCTCTCTCTGGGTTAGTCAGCTACTTCCTCTTTTAGTCTAAACCACCAAAGCTCTGGAGATGTGCCAACCACAATAAGATTTGCTTTTTCACTACTTCAATTAAAAACCTGATTTGTTGGTTGCTTTTTTTCTTTGATGTCGAGGATAATTATTAAGTCTTCATCGCCACCAATAGGCACATTCGCAATGCCAATTCACGTAAGAAATGTGTCTATAGCGTGGCACACAAATTCCTTCTCCACAGGAACTGTTAATTATGATACACTGGTCTATAATATTATGAATTGTTTGCTCTCTCACCTGATCAAAAGCTAATATAGTAAAAACTCGGTCTAAATTTGCTGTTAATCAAACTGCTGCATAAAAGGTTCCATCTTCATATCTAAAAGGTGTTCCAAAAAAATCACTGGAAAAGCTTTTTAAAGTTAACTGTTCATGCACACCCTCTAAGCAAGTTAAACAAATCAATTGTCTCTCTCTTTCTTCTGCTCTTGTTATTCACCACCACAAATTAAGGCAAAGTGCACAAATAACACAAACCCATGGGCGACACTCTAAGCCATGCTTAGTACACCCCCAGTGTGTTACTTGTTCTTGGACTCTTTCAGTAACAGGTGTTTCCAGTCTCTTTTTCTGGAATTGTAGTTCCTCAATGAAATCTGTTAGTGTTAGTCCCTGAGGGCCTCTTAAAAGATTTTCAATCTGTTCAGGCTGTTCCCATTGATCAAGGAAGTGTCTGATCCCTTCCCATCGCCATTGTTCTGCCTCCAGACTCAGTGGACTTGCTGTTGACAGCCAATCCAGAATGCTTAATTTTTCTAATAAATTAAAGTTAGTTGCAATTACAAACCACAATTTTTTAATGGTTAAATATCAAAGGATTTTATAGTTTGGACAAGTTTAGCAAGACAATTAAATTCTTTTTTTCTGTTGTTTCTGGGTATCTTACTATATCCACATTTTACTACTATTTTGCTTTGTTCTCTTGCTGTATTCTCACTAATTGTTCTACATGATATGCTAAATAAATAAATGTTCTTTTTACTTGATCTTTTATTATAAATTGTTGCAAATAAGTATTAATGTTGATCTGTGCTAAAACCCATTTGTGCATTCTAAAATCTCGGTCTACTCTACTAAAACATCGTATACAATTAATCATAAAAGCTGCATCTCTTTGGTCCCAAGGTACAGTTGTTCTGTGCTAATGTCTTTGTCTCAGCCACTTCATGGTCACTGCTTTACACCGCTCACACTGATGACCGTGTTTGCAGCAGCCTTGCTGAAACATGGAAACTTCTCTCTGCGGGATGGCAGCTTCTGACCTTTCTGTACTAAGGATATCTTGAATATCTGGGGGCTGGGTTATTCTTTCAATATGTGGGTGGCACACCAAATGTGTTGCAGCATGATGTGAAATCCACAGCCGAAAATGATTTTCCATATGAGCTATAGCCTCTGGGCACCAAATGCTCTGTTCAGCCATGTCGTTGATTAATTATAATTTTACTTAAAACTGTATTTTGGACCTCAACAAAATGGTATAATCAAATTTATTTTTTTAATTTTACTTTAAGGTCTTCTGGTATCGAAATAATTTTCCAGTCTTTATTGGTATAGGTCCTTTTACGCTTGAAGCATGAGTCTAGCCTTTTTCTGCTATTTGAACTGTGGTTTTGTCAGGGAGAATCCGTTCTCCCTCTTTTAGACTTGCTCCTAGGTTTTTCATGGCTTCTACTTCTGCTAAAGAAAAGTCTGGTGTCTGATTTTCTGTTCCTGCTTCCTGAAAAGTCATAGTTACGTTGCTGTTTTCCCTCAGGGCAGCTTTCTTAGCTTCATCATCAGCCAAATTTTTTCTTCTTGTTCTAATGTTTCTCCCCCTCTGGTGGCCTTTCACATGAACCACTGCTATCTTTTTTTGGGCTCTTCAAAGCTTTAAGAATTTGAATTATCAATCCCAGGTGCACTAATCCTTTTCTTTGAGTGTTTAGAAGTCCTCTTTCTTTCCAAATTTTTCTAAATGTGTACACAACCCCAAAGGCATATTTTGAGTCGGTGTATATGGTCCCTTCTCAATCCTTTAATAACAGAAACGCACAGAATAATGCATAGAGATCACAGGCTTGTGCTGACCAGGACGGGCTAAGGGGACCAGATTCTTTTACTTCCTGATTTTCTTCACAAATTATGGCATACCCAGATTTCCTTCTTCCATCCACCACTCAGGATGATACATCTCTAAATAATTTTTCTCCTGTTTTTAATTCTTGTTCTCTCAAATCTGGACATATTTTTGTTTGTAACTCTAGGATCTCTGTGCAATCCTGTATTAATGATGTATTAATCATGTATTAAATCAAGATAGCCTCATATTTTAATATTCTGCTATCAGTTAACCATTTTTCAGCATTTTTTGCAAGGATTCCCCTAATATTATGTGTGTATACACTTCCAGTGGTGGCCCAAAATTCACTTTTCGGGCTTCTTCTACTAACACAGCAGTGACTACCAGAGCTTGCAGGCATGTTGGCCAACTCTTACTAACTGGATCCAATCATTTGGAATAATATCCTACTGGCTTTCGGCTTCCTGCCCAACTCTGAGTCAATACTTCATAAGGTGTTTGATCAACTGTATTAGCAAATAATTGAAAAGGCTTGTCTAAATTGGGAGGACTCAGTACAGGAGCTTGCAGTAGGGCTTCTTTAACTTGCTCCAAATCTTCCTGATCCCTTTCAGTCCATTTCAAGCAATTGGTAGTTAATTTCTCATATCGAAATTATACTTTTCTACTAAACCCTTCTATCTACTGCATACAATAACCCAAGGGACTCAAAAACTGCTTTATTTCTCTTTCAGACTTTAGGGGTCCCATGTTCAATATTCCTGAAACCCTTTCAGGGTCTAGCTTTTTCTTTTGCTTACTAATCCAATGACCTAAATACCACACTTCTGACCCTACAAACTGCAATTTTGACTTTGATATCTTCAGCCCGTTTTCTCACAGAAAATTTAGAAGCTTAATAGTACCCTTTCTAGTTTCCTCTTCATTTTCTCTTGCTATTAACAAATCCTCTACATACTGTAGCAGCTTAATTCCTTTGGGTAACTCTAAGGACTTCCAAAGATTTTCTAACGCCCTCCCAAAAAGATTCGGTGCCTCTGTAAAACCTTGCGGTAGCACCGTTCACCTTAATTGCTCTCTCCTACCTGTATCTGGGTCCTCCTACTCAAAGGCAATCCCTACTGCCCTCATCCAGAGGGCAAGTTCAAAAGGCATCCTTTAAATCCACGACACTGTACCAAATGTAATTAGGAGGTATCTGGCTTAGCTGCTCCTGGACAGCGGGTAATGGTTCTTTGATTTACCGCTCTGAGATCCTGCACTAGTCGGTAGCTACCATCAGGCTTCTTTACCGGCAGGATGGGGGTATGATGTGGTGACACACAGGACTCCAACACCCCCTGATGTACTCAATTCTCAACGACCGGTTTCAATCCCTTCCGACCTTCCAGTGATATCGGATATTGTTTTATTCGAATGGGGATTTCTGGGTTCTGCATTTCAACACTAATGGGCTGAATGTTTAATTTTCCTACTTCACCAGTATACCACACTGTGTCGGTAATCTCGAAATTATCTTCTTCAGTTAAAGAATAGATTTTAAATTTTCCTTCACAGGGTGTTCTTTTAATCCCCAAGGCTATTATTAAGTCCCTTCCTAATAAATTTTTATCAGCCTCTGATATTAATAATGTATCATTCAGTCCAAATTTTTTATCCTATTCAATCTGCACTCTTTTAATTACTGGAACCTGAAAAACTTCTCCTTTATATTCCAAATTACTGGGACACGTTCATGACTTACTTCACATCCTTGTGGTAGTTTTCTTAACTGTGGACCTAGTAGCTTCTGTGTCCACCAAAAATGTGATTTCTTCCTTTTGAGGAGCTATTTTCAGTTTTATCAAGGGCTCCTCTAGGTGTTCAGTCCTCATTAAATAGAGCTCCTGACCCCCCTAGTCTTCTTGAAACATTTTCTCATCTTGCTGCCTCTTTCTACAGAATTTTTGTAGATGTCCCTTTTTGTGGCAATAAAAACAAGTGGGTCCTGTACCACTGGAGGTAGGACAAGAAGTTTGTAAGTGTCCTTTCTGGTGACAGGAAAAACACGTGGATCTCATATCCCCAGAGGTGGACCTGCCTTTTTCTGTTGTTTGTGCTTTTTTGAGTGCTTCTCTGTATTCATGGTTGTCTGTGTTTCCTTGACTGCTGCCATTAAAATCTGTGTTTTTGTCTTTTGCCTCTCCTCATCTCTTCTCACATACACTTTCTGTGCTTCTCTTAACAATTCCTGAAGCCCTCTATCCTGCCAATTTTCTACTTTTTCCAACTTCTTCCCAATGTGCCCCCAGGACTTAGCTACAAATCGTGTTTTCAAAAGGACCTGTCCTGCTGCAGCATCGGGGTCTACACCTGAATATAACTGCAAGGCTTTTCTTAGTCTTTCTAACCAGTCTGCCAGGGCTTCATCCTTCCCTTGGTGCTCACTTAGAGCTTTCCTTATATTCTGCCCCTTGGGCACTGCTTCCTGGATATCTCGGATAATCATCAACCGGAGATCATTCATATTCTGCCTGTGTCTTTCATTCTGATTATTCCAACCTGGATCTGGCATAGGCCACTTCTGATCCCCCTGGTCTGGCCCCTGACATTCTCTATCCCAAACCCTCATTCCTGAATGTCTAATCATTTCTCTTTCTTCCATGGTAAACAAGATTCCTAAGATAGACTGCAGTTCCACCCAGGTGTATATATTTGGCCCCAAGAACTGATCTAATCTCTCTGCCCCTCCAAGAGGATCTTCTAGCAGCCTGCCCATCTCCTTCTTAAACTCCCTAACATCCCCTGTGTTCAGGGGAACACTCCCATCACCAACAGGTCTCTGTTCTGGGTTTGCCATTGGAACTTTTCTAAGCGGGTATAGTCCATCTTCCATTTTTGCTTCCCCATCCCCATCATCACTTCTCCCTGTCCCCCACCTCTAGTTCTGTGTGCTACTGGCCCCTCCTGAATAGGGGGTGTGTTTGCATTTCCAGGAGGACCCTCGGGGGCTTGGGGTTGAACGGGCTGATTAGGTTGCCTATAAGGGGGTGGGAGGTGATCTAACAGATCCTAGGGCTCGTGTCTGTCTTTTTTGGCTGCTTGCCCTCTAGTTTGTAAAGGATAGAATGGAAAACCCTTGATTCCTTGCCTTTGGGTGACAAATTCACTCTTTTCCCTGGGAAGCCACAGAGCAGCATATTCGCTTTCTTCCGGATTAAAAGGTTCTTTTGAATTCACATACAAATTCAAAACCTGGCAAATCCAATCTTCTAACGATCCAGACTTTGGCCAATATAAATTATCTTTCCAGATAATTTCCTTTGTCCATTCAAACATACAATAATTAATAATTTTCTGCTTACTTTTTCCTCTTCAGGATTCCCATGCATTTCAGTATTGTAACATCATCCCCAGTGGACTGTCCTGAGGGATGCTCCCCTTTTGGGAACCCCCCTCACAGTTCCCAGGCATACCAGGCTCTTGCGAATTCATAATTCACAGCTCCTGGGTCTAAGGAGTTACTTTTCATCGGACCCATTTTTGGCGGCAAAAAACCAAGAAACCCCCAGTACCAGGAGAATTTTGGTCTCCCTCACTCACTGTGTGGTTCAATCCTCTCACTTATTATCCTGTTGCACTATCTTGTCTTTTGCCAACTGTTTGCCTCAAGCCTAATTCCAATCTTTCTCCCAATCATTATTCCCTGACTATGTCCTTCTAACCACTTCCCTTTGCAATCATTCTTAGTCTCATACCAAAGTTACCAACTATTTTCTTCTCAAAGAAAATGGAACTTGACTCCTCAAAGAAAATGGAACTTGACTCAAATGATCCCCTCCTTATTCACCTCACCCAGTGATCAGATCGCTCCCTTCTCTTCAAGGACCTTCCCCTTGGTTCTCGGGACAGGACCCTCCCTGCCAGTCCCTCCCAGGGAACCTCACTTATTCTCTCTTTTCACTTCCCTCCTTTCCCAGCTGGTCTCCTCACAGAGAGCTGAAACCCTAATACTGGGAGGTTTGCACTTGCTTCGGGGGTCTGGGCTACCAGCCCCCATTTTAGATATTCTACACACACACAAACATACAGCTGCCCCCCTGCCCAACCCCGTGGTACTTACACAGTCCATTTTCCCACATGGTTCTTGTGCACAAGACGTTTTACAGGCACCTTTACCTTTAGCTGGCACTCCAATAGGAGCTTTTATGAGTGCCTCCTATTGCTGGCTTCTTTTTCTTATGCATTATCGTAATTGGAACTCCTTCTCCAAGGGAGCCTGGTCTAACCTCGGGTCCACTTTAAAAGAGCTGGTGGGGAGCTCCTTCCCGAGAGTAGCCGTCCTTCCCCATGCTGGAGTTCCCGGGTTTTGGCACAAAATTTTTATAAATGAAGGTCTATATGTCTAATTTAATAATCAACAAAGTTGAATTTAGGAGCAATGCAATTTTATTTAAGTAGAATTTTATAATCAAGCATATGCAAAAAAAAAATGGTAGTGATTAATTAAAGATAAGTAATGTTCGGATAAAGCATAAGCAAAATGACCAGGGTATGGAGGGGGGTTTCTCACCCTACCTCAAGTATAAAACCAAGTTATCCAACTTAAACTTATATACTGTATGCTAATTCATATTCATTAATATTTCTCATAAATCTCCTATTTTCAATTTGTAAAATCTATGTCTCTATACTACATAGCTCATGCTCCACTTGTTGTTAGGGGGTCTTCTTGGATTTTTGTTGTTCTTCTTCAGATGAAGGCTCAGCGTCTTCCTCTCATCCTGTGAATAACCTTTACTGGTTGTTCATGTGCTCTGATTTCTGTGTTATACATAACTAAGCATTATGTTCCAAAAAGTAATTATTTCATGGATCAAACCACCACCCAAACTCCCTACCTTGGAATAGTCCCAACTTTGTCCATCTCAAGGCCAGTTCTGTCTTAAGACATCCTGTATCCCATCACATCTGCAAAGGGCCCACCTCCCCACCTTGGAGTAGTCCCAGCTTGGGCCAATCCAGCTCTGAAACTCTTGCTTATCTCAAACTGCATCCTGTATCTTATTTTTCTCATGTAGCATCTGCCAAGGGGTCCATCTGCTTTGTAACACTACTCACATCTAATTTTTCCTTTACTGCTTTATAACAAATATTTTCTAAAGAATATATATTTCTAAAATATTGTTATAGTTACAATTAGAATAAATAATTTACATTTATTACAACTTTATAGATTGATATCAGTAATGTCCCATTTATATTGATCCTCAGCACATTAAATGCAATCTAAATATATATGAAAATCAAGACCCTTCATGGCTGATGATAAATCAGACTTTGTCCCCACCCCTCACCACTATTTCTCTAGTCCTATGGATCAGGAACAGTGTGGCCAGCAGGAGCAGGGCAGTGATTCTTCCCCTGTGCTCAGCACTGGTTGAGCAGTATCCAGTTCTGGGCTCTCGAATTTAAAAAGACATGGAGGGGTGGGAGTGTTTCTAGAGAAGGGCAACAAGGCTGGTGAGGGGTCTGGAACACAAGTCCAGTGAGGAGGGGCTGAGGGAGCAGGGGTTGTTTATCCTAGAGAAGAGGAGTCTCAGGGGAGACAAGGCAGTGTCAGGGCACAGGTTGGACTTGATGATGTCCAAGGTCATGTACAACTTGGTTGATTCTGTGATTCTCTGAAACCACCCTTGCAGCAGTTGCAGGATGAGCCCTGGGCCTCCTCTCCTGAAGGTCCAGCAGCCCAAGTCCCTCAGCTTCTCCTCACAGTCCCAAAGCCCATGCTGTCAGTCCTGTAGGAGCCTGCAGACAATTTCTAATGCACTTGGTGGATGATCCTGCTCCCCAAGGGATGTTCCCATGGTGCCGGGAACTCAGGAACTGAAATGGGGAGTGGGACCAGAGAGGAAAGGGCAACCAGGGATGGGCTGTTTGCAGGGAAGGGAACAGGGGTGGGCAATAGGAAGAAATTTCTAGCAGGAAGGGTAAAGAAAGCCAAGGTGAAGCAAAAGAAATGCTTGGGGCAGTTTGGGAGTGGCTGCCAGACAGCCCTGGCTCTGAGAAACAACATCTGCAGTGGCACAGGAAACTCACAGCTCATGGGAACAAACTATCTGGCTGATTTCAGAGGCCACCACAAACCTGAGTGGTTTCCCTGCTGTCCCCCAGCCCTTCCTGGCCCCAGGAGCTGATGGTATTTGTGCTCCCTTAGGTTCATCTCCCCACATCAACACCATGGGGGTGCTGACGCCTGCTCTGGGCAGTGCAAACAGGGGCTCCTGAGCCAGTGCTGCCGTGTCTGTGCCTGCAAGGATGCGGCACCTGTGTGAGCTGGGGGAGAGGCCAGGGCTGCAGAGGGGGGATGTTGTTGGCAGGTGCATGAGGACGCTCTGGGACGCTGCCCTGGGGTGTCCAGCGCAGTGGGGATGGATCAGCCCCTGCTCTGCTGCTCCTTCCCGTCTCCCCCAGGGACCTTGCAGAGCCCCAGCCATGCTGTTTGCCCCCAGCCTGCCCACGGCCACCCTGGGGCTGCTCACGGGGCTTTTCTCTGCTGAGCATTGGCCTGGGCGTGTTCTGGAGAGAGCCTGGGCAAGGAGCCTGGAGCCCCCAGGCCCTGCCCTGAGGCGTCAGCACTGCCCCAGCAGTGCCCATGGCCTGTCCCTGCTGCAGCCCCGGCACTGCCACCCCCAGCACTGTGCCCGGCCCCGAGAGCACTCAGGCCCTACAGCAGCACCAGGGCCAGGAGGGCAGCGGGGCAGGGGCACGGGAGCAGCACTGGTAACACCAAGTGCTGCTGCTCCTGGGCACAGCTGCTGTGCCAGCACTGATCTGCCCCCAGCTCTGCACACAGACATTGCTGCTGCAGCTGCAGAGAAGGGAACAAAAGGGGGATCTCTGCAGAAAACGTGGCTGGGAGGTCCTTGAATTCCTTTGAAGCCACCAAGAGCTCAGGCCCTCATTGACAGTCTGTGGCCACAGGGAAGATGGAGAGAAACAAAATGAGAAAATGCACAATGTGATTTCTTTGTGGACAAGATTAAAGAATTGAAACAAAGAAAAAGATCCTCCAACATGAAACCAACAGAAAGTATCAAAGATGACTTTAATTACAAGTGATTTGCAGAATTTTGTAAGCAGTTTAATGTTCCCGAAACCATCCATTCATCAGTCTCCACACTGCAGCCTTGAGCTCCTGGTTCCTCAGGCTGTAGATGAGGGGGTTCAGGGCTGGAGGCACCACTGAGTACAGAACTGACAGGGCCAGATCCAGGGACTGGGAGGAGATGGAGGGGGGCTTCAGGTAGGAAAACATGGCAGTGCTGAGGAACAGGGAGAGCACAGCCAGGTGAGGGAGGCAGGTGGAAAAAGCTTTGTGCTGTCCCTGCTCAGAGGGGATCCTTAACACGGCCCTGAAGATCTGCACATAGGAGAAAACTATGAACACAAAACAACCACTTGATAAACTAGCAGTAACAGCAAGAAGCCCAAGTTTCCTGAGGTAAGATTTGGAGCAGGAGAGCTTGAGGATCTGTGGGATTTCACAGAAGAACTGGCCCAGGGCATTGCCATGGCACAGGGGCAGGGAAAATGTATTGGCTGTGTGCATCAGAGCATTGAGAAAGGCACTGGCCCAGGCAGCTGCTGCCATGTGGGCACAAGCTCTGCTGCCCAGGAGGGTCCCGTAGTGCAGGGGTTTGCAGATGGACACGTAGCGGTCATAGCACATGACGGTCAGGAGATAAAACTCTGCTCCAATGAAGAAGAGAAAGACAAAGAGCTGTGCAGCACATCCTTTGTAGGAGATGTTCCTGGTGTCCCAGAGGGAATTGTGCATGGCTTTGGGGACAGTGGTGAGGATGGAGCCCAGGTCAGTGAGGGCCAGGTTGAGCAGGAAGAAGAACATGGGCGTGTGCAGGAGGTGGCCGCAGGCTACGGCGCTGATGATGAGGCCGTTGGCCAGGAGGGCAGCCAGGGAGATGCCCAGGAAGAGGCAGAAGTGCAGGAGCTGCAGCTGCCGCGTGTCTGCCAATGCCAGCAGGAGGAAGTGGCTGATGGAGCTGCTGTTGGACATTTGCTGTGCCTGCCCATGGGGACCTGTTCATGGATAAAGGACAGTGACAAGTCAGCAGAGGCTGCTTTGAGCCAAACCTGGGCCATTCCCTGTAGACTGTCCTGCTGTGACTCATCCACTCTTGTTCCTGCTCTGGAAAAATTTTCAACCAGGTCCCTGCCTGAGCTCCAGTTGTGCTGTCTGAGTGTGGCAGGAGCAGCCAGGCCTGTGGGTGGGGGATCTCCAGGAGCCATCCCTGCCCTGCTGACCATGTGGCAGAGGGATAGGATCTGTCACAGGAATCACTCCTAATGCAGATAGGCTTGTTGACCATCTGTACTCACACACCTAAAGGACATGGAGAGCAGGAAGGAATTTTAGCCATTGTTTTCCTGGTTCTCTGGATTCCCCACCATTTTTTCTGCACTCAGATTTTGCCACTGAGAAATGTGAGAGGCAAAGTATTCCCTGTGGCTTAGGGAAAGTGAGGGGCTGGATGGGCTTGTTCCCAACTGCCCTGGGTTTGCACCTTTGGCTGCAATCAGAGCACAGTCACACTCCCATGTCACCCTGGGATAAACCAGACCCTGCCCAGAGCAGAGGGATCCCTGAATGTCTCAGCCTCTCCAAAGGTCTCTGGGCAAGAGCTCAGCACCCCCTTCTGCCAAGGACACTCACGGCTCCCTTGGCAAACCCAACAGCATTTCCTCAGCTCTGGCATCTCTGCACTTCCCTGTGGGACATTCAGGGAACTCCCAGAGGCTCTGGCACAGATTTGCAGCCAGGAGGGCAGCTCAAAGCTTGGAAGGACACAGCAAGGAGATCCCCGGGTGTGCCCATGATGGGATGTCAGGGAGAGGGCTCAGCTCATTCCCCTTTCCCATGGATGCTTTGCCCACAGCCCCACAGGTCACAGGCAAGCTTGGACACCCCATTCCCATGGACACAGCTGCCTGGCAGCAATCCCAAGGGCAGTGCCTGACTCAGCTGCTGCAAATGCCAGAGCCTCCCTGAGAGCTCCAGATGACAGTGACAATATCAGGGGAGGGCAGAAAGAAGAGAAGATGTTGTGGCACTTTGCCTGGGAGGGCAGGGCACAGACAGCCGGGCACTCAGGACAGTGTTCCCGTAGCCAGCTGTGCATGGCACCTCCCACACACCAACAGTGCCCTCCTGCCCCCAGCACTGCTCTGTTCAGCCCCCTCTCCTTCCCTGAGCATCTCCCTGTGCCTGGACATTTCCCTGCTGAGAGGAGCCTTGTCCCTGCCAGCGCTCACAGAGCCCATCCCACCCTCTGTGCCCTGGGCCCGGCCCTACAGAAACCTGCCTGTCTGCAGGGCCCTGCCTGGGGCAGGCTCTGTCTGCAGGGGCCAAGGGCAGCTCAGGAGAGCCCTGCTGGGCCCTGCAAAGGTGATGCTGGAGCTGTCCCGGGCTGGGGAGTGGCTGAAGGCACTTCAGGAGCCTCCCAGCAGAGAGACTGACCACCCAAAGTTACAGATCTGGAGTCTCTGTAAATGTTGAAACATTACTTTGATGATCCCATGTGTCCCTGTCAACTCAGAATGTTCTGTGATTCTGTGATTTCAATTCCTATTTTGCTTCTCTCATCCTCCTGTTGCCTGTAATCAAAAGAGAAAAAAAACGCCTTGTAACATCATTAGAACAGAAAAGTAAAAACCAGACCTTAATTGAAGCTTCCAGGTGTCCCAGTGGGCATGGGGCATACCCAGGATCTGATTTTAAAATGTATTAATGTTGATTAATTAGGATATTTACCAGGGACCTCCAATAGGAGATTCAGTTGCCCCAGTTACACACCCCTGGGTAAACCCGTTGGAGGAGGACCATTTCTTCCACAGAAGCCTTCAAAGGTCTTCTTTGCCGCACTTTGTTTTTTTTTTTTTAAATAACTGCTCACACTCTGGTTAAAAAACAAAATGTTCTTGTTGGTTTTCCTCCTGATATTAAAACTATACAGTATTTCTGGAATGTATTTAGAAGGTCTGCTTATTGTTCTAAAATCTAAGAGAAAGAGAGTAATGCACTAGAGTTAATCAAGGATAACACTGATATAAATATATAATAGCAGTTGTATAGAGTTAATTAAGGATTATAGATATATAACAATATAATAGTAGTTAACAGAGCTATGCATATATGAAAAATGTATAAAAAGCAAAATTCTTTTTATCACCACCTGAGCCTTCCCACCCCGCTCCAAGCAGGAAAGAGAAACACTCTCAGGAAAGCTCCTGATCTTTACAGCAATCCCAGGCTTACCTTCTTTTGGAAAGTATCCTCCAGAGCTGTGCCCAGGCTGGTCTGGAGCTGGGAGCAGCCCTGCCCCACACAGCACCTCTCAGCAGCAGCACCTGCCCTGCTCAGGGCGGCTCCTTCCCCCCACAGCTTCTCCCCAGTGCTGTGAGCAGCTCCCCGGGCCGGCTGAGAGCTGTCCCTGGCAGGCAGCAGAGTCCCTGCCCCAGCACAGCGCCCTGGGCTGCAGGACCCTGCTCTGCAGGACAGCCCTGGGCACCCCTGGCTGCTCTGCACAAGAGAGAATCAGAGAATGTACTCACAGAGTCTGCAGGCATTGGGATGTTGCAGCTTTAGGAGATCCCTGCAGGAGCTGCAGCTGCCTTGTCCTGCAGCCAGAGGTTCCTGTGTCAAGGGCTGGGAGTGATTCTCCCGCAGTCACTTCTCAGCTCCTTCCCAGCCCTGAGTGATTGAAGCTCTCTGTGCCTGTGTGCTGTGCCCGGGGTGGCTGCAGGCAGTGCCCCAGCCCTGCTGGGCTGGGAGAAGAGTTGCTCATCAAGAGAGATGTGTTTTTGAAGCTCTTCTTGGTTACCAGGAGCTGCCTCTGTGCCAGGAGCCCAGCCCAGCTCAGCAGCACAGACAGCACAAGGACTTTAATGACCCTCTCGGGCTTTGTGCTCTGGCCCTGAACATCAGTCCCTGAGAGAGAGCTGAAGAAACCTCTCAGGAACTCCAAGTCAGAATCCAAGTCCAAAGTTTCTTGAAGTTTTAATGGATCCCACTGAGGGACAGGACAGAGAAAGTGTCCCCAGGCCCCAGGCAGAGCAGAGAACTGGAGGCAGTGATGACAGGTGGGGACGAAGAGGAGCCAAGTCTTGGTGTCCTGGGGAACAGCAGCCTCTGTGCCACCAAGGGCTGTGAGGAGACACCTTGTCCTGAGGCCCTGGGGCCTCCTGGCACAGCCCCAGCAAGGCTGGGCACTGTCAGCCCCTTGTGCTGCCCTCAGCATCCCCCTCACATGCCAGTGGCCTCAAGGATGTGCTGGAAGGAGTCCCTGGGGAGCCTTGGTCAGCAATGGCCCTGGGGGGCTCCTGAATGCTCCCAGGGACTGCAGGTTTTTCAAAGGACTTTGGGTTTTGCTTTTTCCTTGCAGTCTGTGTGGGGCTTGTGCAATCATGGCCTGCAATTATTTGCTCTAATTAGTCCCTTGAGAGACTTTGTCAGGAACAACACTCAGTGGGGCTCATTAATGCTTCAAGGTACTTCAGTTATTTTAAGGTACTTGGTGTTTCCCTTTTAAAATTGTCTCTATGAGAAAAAAGAGTAATCATGGCCTTAGTTATCTACCTTAATTAGTCCCTTGGGATTCTTTGTCAGTAACAATAATCGGTGGGGCTTATTAATACTTCAGGATACTCAAAGTTTATTAAGGAACTTCTTTTTGACACTGAGTCTGAGAGGTTTGTGCAGTCATGCTTTAATTAGTCCCTAGAGATTCTTAGCCAGTAACCACACTCGGTGGGGCTCATTAATACTTTGAGATACTCAAGGTGTTTAAGGTACTTTGGATTTTCCTTCCCACATTGAGTCTCTGAGAGGTTTTTGTGCAATTCTGGCCTCCAATTCTCTCTTCCAAGGACTCCATGAGGAGCCTGTGTTTGGGATGGACCTCAGTGGGACCCATTGATGCATCGAGATGCTTTGGGTTTTCCTTCTGACTTTGACTCCTGGAAAGGTTTGTGCAATTTCTTCTCAGGCCCTGAGGTTCCAGAGCTCAACACCAAATTCCCCACAGGGCTCATTAGGAGAAAGCAAGTTCTTGGATGTGCCTTGAGTTCCCGCTGGTCTGCTGCAGTTCATTAGGAAGTTTTTTTTTATAGAGTTATGGAGAAATATTTCAAATAGCTCCTGTTAAACCCACATTCCTATTTTCAAGGGTGTATTTTTCCTCTTTAGAGCAGAGGTGATGGCAGCATTCAGTGACTGATATTGACCCAGTGACTCTCCTCAGGAGTTCTGGTCTGCTCAGAGAACCTGTGCCTTGAGGTCTGACCCAGTGTGGACAACCTTGCTGCACATCCCCCAACCCCATCCTGCATCTCCTCACTCACCTGGGACCTGCTTTGCTCAGAGAACTGGCTACACTCAGACAAAGAGGAGCTTTCTTCCTTTTTTAGCAATCTAAAACTCCGAAGTTTCAGGAAATCTCCTCAAGTGTGTGCCAAGCCCAAGGTGCCACCAAGGAGGTTCCCCTTCCCCAAGGTAGAACCATGCAAGGAATGTTTTAGACACACAGGAAGTTCTACAATAAACATAAATCCAGAGGTGGCTGAAGGCAGAATTAGACCAGCTCCTGAAGGACAGAAAAGCTTTGAACTCCTTGCAGCTCAAAGCTCCAGGTGGGTTGTTGGGAGGTGTGTGACTGAGACAAGAGTGAGATGAAAGGGAAATGCGGAGAGCCCTGGAAGTGCTTGTGTGCAGACAGGCTGTGGGGAAGGGCCCTGCAGCTCTGCCCTGGGCCAGGAGTGAGGGTGGATCATCATCCCAACCTGCCCTGGGCCATGGCAAGGGGCTGTGGCCATGGACACTGCACTGACCCCTCTGCACCAGCCCCGTGCTCAGGGCTGGTGTCACTGCCCAGAGCCAGAGGGGATCCCTTGCTGGGGGCTTGTGCCACGGCCACCTGCCCTGTGCCGCGCTGGCTGCTCAGGCGCCACGGAACCAGCAGCAAACGCCACTGCCAGGGCCAAAGGCCAGCTCAGCCAGACAGAAAGGGGCAGTGCTGGGCACTGCTTCCATGGCAGCCCTCACTGGGACACCACACCTGGGTTACCAGTCATGGAATTGCCTTGGAAACCCGGCTGATTGGAAATGCAGTGGTGGACAAAGGTTTTAGTGGGGCCTGTCACAACAGGACAAAGGGTGGTGGTTTTAAACTAAAGGAAGGGAGGTTCAGATATAGTGAGATAAGGAGGAAATTTTTGATGATGAGGTTGGTGATACACCAGGACATGTTCCCAGGGAGGTGGTCAATGCCCCATCCCTGGAAACATTCAAGTCCAGCTGGGACAGGGCTCTGAACAACCTGATCTGGTGAAAGATGTCCCTCCTCATGGCAGGGGTTTGGATGAGATGAGCACTGCAGAGCTCTTCCCATCCAAAGCATTCCAGGATTGCATGGGCAGAAGGGGCTGCACACTGGACTCCATCCACTCCCTTGACTCCTCCTTGTCTCTGCTGGAGCCCACATCCAGCAGCCAAAGCCAGCCCCTTCTCTGGCCTTTCCCTGCCCTGCCCCAGGGGCTGACAGAGCCAGGCTGGCACAGGTGACCTTTAGGCTTTGCAGGGCTCAGGCACAGCAGCTGGGACAGAGTCAGGGCTGAGGTCACACTCTGTGGGCTGGGGCAGAGCCCAGCCAGAAATGAGCCCTGGAGCAGCAGCTCTGCAGTGGTGGCCACCAGGCCGCCTTGCCAAGGGAGGCTTCTGGCCATGGCCTGGAAGCAGCTGCTGCTGCCAAGGTGCCTTTGGTGCCTCAGGCTCTCCCTGGCACAGCTCCCAGCACGGCACTCTGCACTTGTGTCCAAGGCCTTCACTGTGCTGGGGCCGGCCTGGGGCTTTTCCTGCAGCAGGATCTGCCCTGGCCCTGGCACAGGAAAGGCAGATCCTGCTGGAGCAGGAGGCTCTGCCTGCAATGGGCTCAAACAACTCCAGTAAGGCCCTCTTTATTTCATAATTGCTTTCCTAGAGGCACTTTTCTCTATAATTTTTATAACATCTATACTGTGGAGCAAATAACTCTTTTTTATTTACTCTGGGGTGAATAAATCTTTCTGTCTAAACCTGATCAGAATCAATCATAGCTGTATTTATAGAAATATGTCTGGTATTCCATAGTTAATCCTGTGGGACAAATTGCACACGGTGCAATCCCACCTGTCCAGTCTTTTGCACATAAACATTTGGCAAAAAAACTGCACAACTACATGTATCATTAGGCATGACACTCTGTAGATTCTCACATTAACACTTGCATAATTATATATGATATTTCTCAATATATAAAGCTTTTTTTCTTTGTTTGCTTCTTTAAAGCTCAAAAAATATAATGAAATTCTCTTCTAAAAATGCAGAGACTGCTGTGTCCCTAAGCAAGCCATTATTTGCTTGCTCACAATCATTTTTTCCCCATCTTTTAGAGTCACTGATGCATTAATTGCTTACCCAAACTTGAAACAGTTCATGAGCCACTCTGAAGCAAAATAAATATTAATGAGGCAATTTCAATGGAATTCATGTCCTCTGCCTCTTAAAGCTGAAAGACTGTATTTTTTACAGGTCAGAATTAAGTCTTGATAACTAATAAATGGGAAAATGTGAAATATACTGAGCAGATCACCATGTTGCAAGGGATCATTGCTTTTTAGTCCTATTTGACCAAATTAGTGATCAAAGAGAGGAAGGACTGGTCAATTCTAACAGAGAAAGTAGGTGAAAGAGATGTCAACATGTGCTGGCTTGAAAGCAAAACCAACGAAATACTCCAAGTCAGAAAAAAACAATTTAATAGGAGGTGAAAATAAAAGGTAAAATAAAATAAATGCAATAGTAGAAAAGATCACTGACAGAGTCAGAATACAACCTGATTCCCTGTGGTGGTGGTAGCAGTCCAGATGAAGTGGTCTGGTTGGAAGCAGTGTTCCCACAGAAAGGTCTGGTAGCTCTTGTCCTCTGGGAATCCAGTGGGTAGGCTGCCTGTGCTGTCCCAAATCCCAGATTCTATCCAGGTGGGAATGCTTGGCTCCTCCCCGTGGACACAGCATCTCACAATGAGCTGATATCATTTTATCAGTCTTGCAATGGGGCCTTGATTGCTCATTAAACAGAGATAGCTCCTGGAGGGAGTTATCTATGAGTCATGCAGCAGGGCATTGATGGGCCATTAACAGAAGATAGTCTGGAGGGCAGGGGCAAGGGAAACACTGCCCAACCTGGCTTCAACAGCTCATGTAGATGGTGATAGAATACATACTTTGGGCACATCTTACACTATAACCTAGGACAAGATAGAATAATATATCCTTACCTGCTAAAAATCATTCTAATTCCTGTATCTACAATTTTGTTAAGATTGTCAGGTACAACTTTTCATATTTAGGCACCAGTTATATCGCACCAGTTAATCAAGTCTCATTATAAAACCTATCACCAATTGTTAGCCACTGCTTATTAGAATAAACCTAACCCTAGTAAAGCAATAATAAAGCATGAAGATCTGAACAAAATTGTAAAAGAAATTCAAGAGAACAGACAAAAAACTGTAGTAAGTGTCCAACATGATACAAAAGAAATAAGGAGAGTTCTACAAAAAGTAAAGCAAGACACAAGCCACAACTCTTGTTGGATGCACTCTTTAGATAGTCACTGAATGCACTAGAGTCTTTAACACCCTATATCACCCCATCATTTTTTTGCTGATCTTATTTAGTATAAATTTGATAACATCTATTGTAGTACTCATATAGAACTAGAGGATGTTAAAGCGAGTTGCAATTTTAACCTCATTATCTAAAACACCTAGGATAATGTTAAAGAGAATTATCAATATAGTGAGTTAAAGCTAGAGAGAAGCCCCAGTAGTAGTAAAAGAATTTACTGGGTCTATAGAAAAGGGAGGGCATAGGACAGAGGCTTGAAAATTCTAGCTAATCTTTATAGGAAACTTAAAATCATACACTGTATTTTAGAATGTATTGTACATTTTAGAAGGCATTTAGTGACTATCGAGTGCTGTGCCTGTTTACATAATTTAAAGCAGTACAAACATCCAGGACACCTCCATAATAACAAGAAAGACTAACCTAAACATAACAAGATAACAAAGCAAGGAATGCAAAGAAAGAGAAAACACAGACTCACTAGAAACTGTCTTGCCTTGAAAAAATGCCAAAAGGACCAAAGAACACACAAGAAAAATAAAGGTGAAGACTTCACTGAGGAAGACTCCACTTCTTTCATCTTCTAGAGACCCTCAGAGACCACCATGATGAACTCAGCATGCCCAAGAGGATATACCAAGAGGAGTTATTTACCACAAAGTGAGGATGAGTGAGGCCAGAGAATAAATATGTATAAGGCAGATTGTGCAATGCCATGCATATGTAAGACCTCAAAGAAAAATAAGAGAGGCAAGCTCTCTAGTGTTCATGCATGTCTTTAGTGAAGTTAATCCCCATGCACCTCAATGTCTATTAAAAATACATACTACTCTAACAACTGTTGTTATAAGGTTCTTTTCTGCCTCGTTTCAGGGGAGATATTTGGAGTTTGCAGGGCTCCAAAGCCGAGCTGCAGATGCCCCTCGGGGGGACACCGGGGGGTCCTTGGGGGGTGTTTTTGGGGGTCCCAGTGGCGGTGGTGGCAGAGCCGTGGCAGGGGGCGGGCGGATGTGGGGTGCCCACCACAGGGGGGTTGGGCTTCCCCGCCGGGCCCTCCGAGCTCTGCCGGTGCCATGTGGAGATCGCACGGGACTGGTGGGGGCAGTGACCACCAGGTTGGGGAGCCTCAGGAAGCTGCAGTTTCCTAAGTGAGACCCTGAGAGAGGAGACCCCCAGAACCCCAAAGCAGGGACCCCAAGAGTGGAGGACACCGGGGATTGCTGAGAACCCAGCAAGGGCTGCTAGGGCTGGAGGGGCAGAATGATATGGATATTGATCTAATATAAATACCCACAGTGACGGACAAAAGACTCTCTAACAGTTAGAGTCAGAAAGTGTAGGTTTAATGCGATGCCGGGCAGCTGCGTGGGATCGCTCCCTAATATGCACTGCAAAGTTACAAGTGATTACAGACTCTATTTATTTACATAACTGTTGAATACCCAAAATACTGATACATATTCATAACACTAATGCTTGGCATCCTCTGCTTCATGTTATAATTAGATAAAGCCCATTAAGCATGCATAGTTTGTTTTGAATTAGGTCAGTGGTCTCTTTTATGGGGAGGGGTCATAAAAACAGGAAGCAAGGAGAGTCTTCCTCATTCTAAATTTTCAACCTTTTTCAATGCATAACAAGACAAATGGAATCTGCTAGAACTCCAGTTTCCTGTTTCCATGACTGTTCAATGGGTTTTCTGGATGTTAGAAGATTTACAGTTGTCTGTGTTCTTAGGTCTATTTACCAGTTTCTTCTGTTTCTCATTATAAACACAGCTAAACAAATACAAAAATGACAACCAATTAGTTATTTAGATCTGGGATTGTTATTTTAGATCCAATTCCTTTCAACTAATCATTGACTCCTAAGTATTTCCAGCACAGCTTATCTATCTATCTATCCACTGTAACTAATTTAGTCAAAGCTTATCTATAGCTAAAACCTTAACTTTTCTAAAACCCTGAATTCCTTTGAAGTTTATATCTCACTGGAAAGGGGTTCAGTGGTCCTGGTCCCAGAAGAGGCTGCTCCCAGTATCAGCATAGTTGCCCCCACCCTGTGTGCTTTCAGTTTTGTCAGCACTCCCAGTATGAGCCCAATCACAGCCAGTCATTCCCCATTATGATGCAGTTTGCCCCAGCATGGTCCCAGTTGCTCCCACTTTCCTCCCGTGTGTTCCCGGTTCTCCCAGTTGCCCCTAGTATAGTCCCAGTCACTCCACAGATCATCCCAGTCCCTCCCTGCATGCTCCCAGTCATGCCCAGTCACACACAATGTAGACCAGTCTCTCCAAACTTCTCACAGTAATTTCCCAGTGTGGTCCCACTTCTCCCAGTGTGCTAGTTTGAAAACAAAGCAACTCGAGATCCAAGTAAAAACTGTTCCATGACACATTTCTCATAACTCCAGGGCGATATCTTTGGTTAAAGGGCCAGCTGTTAAAACCAAATGGGGCAGTGTTCTTGATCTCTTCCATGACCCATCCTTCCTCCAGGGAGATATCTTCTGTTAATGGGCCATTGAGTCTCACTGCATGACTGATAAAATTACATCATCCCATTGTGAGATGCTCCACCCAGAGGGAGGAGCCAAGCATTCCCACCTGGATATAAGCTGAGATTTAAACACCAGAAGCAGCCTGGTTTCCACTGGATTCCCAGAGACAGACCAGAACCATCTGCAACACCATTGGACCTTCAGAGGAAAACTACACCCTTCTACAGGATTGTTGCTTCAACAAAACCACATCTGTTACTCCAGGAGGACTGCAGCCACGATTTGATTGGACTGCTAGCAAAACCCTGAATAACTTGTTGTCAGGTTGTATTCTGACTCTGTTTTATTTAGTTTTTTGGTTGGTTTTTTTGTTGTTTGTTTGTTTGTGTTGTTTGAAATTTTATTTTTTATTTTAGTACTGCATTTTTAGTTTGATATTAAATTGTTTTAGGTTAGGCTGTGAGGCAGATGCTCCAGGACAGCCAGGCAGGGTGAGGAGGAAGTTCAGTGCCCCTCTCTCCTGCTCCATCTCCCAGCCCAGCATGGCTCCTGGCTGCAGGAAAACCTCACTGCCTATGCCGTCTTTCCAGGAATTCTCTGGGGGGATCTCCTTCCCCTTCTCTCAGGCATGGAGGCAAATCCCATCCTCTCCTTGTCCTTCCTCCCCAGACAAGGAACTGAGGATAGAGACCCAAGAGGACAAATCCTGAGGGCAGAACCTTGTGGAAGAGGCCGTTTTGAGCAGCTTACCACAGTGCAGGACTCCAATGGGAAGGAAAAGCCCAAGACTTCTTGCACAATGAGGGGGTCCAAACCCATCCCACGGTTCTTGGAAAAGGGAAGGCCCACCCTGTGCCAGGAAGATGGACAGAGCTTCAGCCAGAGCTCCCACCTGATCCAGCACCAGAGGATCCAAACTGGGGAATGGCCCTACAAGTGTGGGGAATGTGGGAAGGGCTTCAAGCACAACTCCACCCTTGTGACCCACCGGTGCATCCACACTGGGGAGAGGCTCTACGAGTGTGGGGAATGCAGGAAGAGCTTCAGCCAGTGATCCTACCTGATCTGCCACCAGAGGATCCATACTGGGGAGAGGCCCTACAAGTGTGAGCAATGTGGGAAGTGCTTCGTCCAGAGCTCCCACTTGATCAGCCACCAGCGTAGCCACACTGGGGAAATGCCCTACAAGTGTGGGGAATGTGGGAAGAGCTTCAACCAGAGGTCCAAACTGATCATCCACCAAAAGATCCACACCGGGGAGAGACCCTACGAGTGTCTGAAAGTTTCAGAGAAGCTCCAGTCTCCTCCTGTCCCAGCAGATCCACACAAAGAAGAGGCCCTTCTGCTGCCCCAACTGCAGGAAAGGCTTCAAGCACAACTCCACCCTCATCATTCACCAGTGTATCCACACTGGGGAGATGCCCTACAAGTGTGCCGAATGCAGGAAGGGCTTCCACCAGAGCTTCCAACTGGTCATCCACCAAATGATCCACACCAGGGAGAGGCCCGAGAGTGTGGGGTATATGGTATGAGCTTCAGCATAAGCTCCCACCTGATCCGCCACCTGAGGATCCAAACCAGGGAATGGCCCTACGAATGTCTCGCTTGTGGGAAGAGCTTGTCCAGGAGCTCTCACTTTAGCAGATGCCAACGGAGACACTGGTAAAGGAAGGCCTAAGAGTGCCCAGCTGCGGGAAGAGCTTTGTGCAGTGCTCCAACTTAGTCCTGCTTCAGAGGACCCACATTGGGCAGAGAACTGGTGAGCCACATTCCCAGTGATCTGCTTTGGGAAGACCCTGGAATGGTGGTTTTCTTGTTTGGTTGTCCCTAATATTATTTTGATTCATTTTCATCCCTTTAAAACAGATAAAACTGGGGATAAAAATCAACAAATTCATCAAAGTATCTAAAGCCTCATGTTTTACTAGTGTTTCAGGGCAATCTGGGACTCAGGGAATTATTGGGGAGGATTTGAGGTTTGTAGGGTATTTGGTGTGGTTGTCTCCATTTCTTCTTCAAGAGATGAGAGGGTTTTGATCTGTCACATTAAAACCACACAATGCTAAAACTACTCAATCTCACCCCAAAAGTAGTTGATTGCACAGCCCTTCAGGGAGGGATGGGGTTGGAAGGGGAATGGGTGAGCTGGGAGGAAAATCAGGAGGGGTAAGATTGGCATTGGCTGGCTTGGGATGAGTGGGATGGGGTTTGGGAGGTGTAAAATTGGGGAAATAGGGCTTGGGATGGCAGGGGTGGGATGGATTTAGGTTGGGATTGGGATGATGGGGTGGGGTCTGGAATAAGACATCCAAAGTCTGGGGATGATGACAGGAAGGGGTGCCGGTTCTTGAGGGAGTTTTTGGATATTCCACATTGCTGAAGAAAATGTTGGTTTTCCCACGTTTCTGAGGCAGTTTTGGGGCACTCCCCAACTCCTGGGTGATTTCCTGAGAGCAGCTCCATGGAGCCCCATTGCCAGGGGTGGTTGCCTTGGGCATGAACTCAGAGCTGCAGCCAGAGACCATTGCCTTGGTGCTGGAGAGCAGAGAAATGATGAATGGCCCCAGATATCTCCAGTCTGTGTTTGGGAGCCAGGGCAAGTTCTGTGTAGGTGGGGTGGTCACCACCCCAGCCCCAGCCACTGCAGCCTCTGGTCCAGCCCCAAAGTGGCTGCCAAGCCCCTGGCACCCCAAAAACCCCACCTGTGAGAGGGACCAGAGCAGGTGAGGCTGGGACACGGGTGTGGACACTGACATGTCTCACAGCCCCAGAGCTCATAGCAGCTGAAATGGTGCTGGATTCAAGGGTGACTGTGGATCTCTCTCTCCCTCTCTCTCTTCTCCTGACTTCCTCTTCTCAAAATCTGGAGAACTGGAAGTTGGACTGCTTAGAGTTTGCTCAGTCAGTGCTTTCTGAAGTGATTTACTGTAACTCCATGTTGCTTTAAGATTTCCCAAGTATCTCATTCTCTCAAGTTTGTAGCTAAAAGTTTGTTCTCCACCCTCCTGAGAAATTTGTTGTTTTCTCCCATGCACCACCCGAGGGGATCGAGGTACCTCAAGTCCCTTTCAGCACCAGCCAAGGGAGCTTGGGGCACAGCAGCAGGAACTGCAGGGCTGAGCAAGGCCTGGCTTGGCTGGAGGAAGCAGAAAGGCCAAGCCCTGAGCCCAGGCCTGGCACAGCAGGGCCTGTCCCTCACGGGTGCCTCGGGGCTGTTGGTGGGGCAGTGGGATGGCAGGGACAGCAAGGACAAATGTCCTCAAACTGCAACCCCTGCCAGCCTCCTCAGGGAGGGGCCAGGGAGGACCAAAGTGCAGCCCCTGAAAGGAAAGTTCCTTCTGTGGGGCCTCCACAGGCGCTGCCAGAGCCCAGGGGACAAAGGCCTGGGTGCCTGTGGCCCTGCCAGCCCTGCCCAGCCCTTGGCCATCTGTCCTGCAGGCTGTGCCCCTGTGCGTGCTGCTCCTGTGCCCTGGCCGGCTGCACACGCCCCTCTCGCTGTCCCCCCAGCATTTCTCAGCCCAGCATTTCTGTGCCCTCCCTGGCTCCCTGCACCCAGCGCTGCCGGCTCCTGGCACACAGAGCCAGGGCAGGAGCCCACCCTGCCAAGGGCCTTTGCAGCAGGGTGGTGGCTGCCATGGCTTCTGACCTCAACAGCTGCTCCTGGCATGGCTCCATGGGAACCCAGCACAGCAACGCTGCTGTGCATTGTCCCTGCTGAGGCTCAGACACTGTCAGGGCTCATTCCCTGCCTCTAGGATTCATTCCTGACCCAAGCACTGCACTTGTGTCTCCAGCACTGCTTTCCAACAAAAACAGGATACAGCTAACTGTGCATAGCTCATGGTATTTACAGTGTCTAAAACTCGCTAAGTCATCGGTCTTAGAGGTGAAATCCATTTGGGATTAAAGGGATGGAGAAGTAGTACACCATGAAAAATGGAGCACAGAAATAATCGAGGAATACATCTTGTTTTTTTTCTTTTCACTTTCATTTCACTTCTGGAAAGCTGTTTCAGTTTTCCAGGAAACTTCTCCACAGTCCTGTCTGCTCTTTTCAAGAACCTTTCCTGGAGAACGAGATGCAGCTTCTGTCACAAGATGTGCCACCGACTGCAGCTTCTCTTGGCTTTCCACACCGTGTGTGCAGCCACGACTCTTGCAGCAAAGCAGGACAAATGTTTGGAGAACTTTACAACTTGTTCTTTCTTTTCCTGGTGGACTGGGGAGTTGTGCCATTGGTAAGGTTTTCATTGTCACTGTTCTACCCTATGAAAACATGACGGGGTACCAGGAATTGTTAGGGAATACAAGCCTGGCTGAATGCAGAGAAAGAATTTCCAGAGACTGCAGCCTGGAGTGGAGTTGTGTGAAAATCATTCCAACATCTCCATGGATGCCTGGAAAGTGATCTAGAGAATGAAAATGGGTGACAGAGGGAGTTTGTTTCTGTGTCCAGTTCAGATGATTCTACATCTCTTGCATTGATCTAAATCAAGAATACAATCAGTTCATAAGAAGAACCAGAACAAGGTGAACCTCTGCAAGGAGATGACTGAAAGAATCTGAAAAGGGAGAAATGCAGGGAGTGACTTGGTGAAGTTGGTCTGTAAGAAGGGTCATTTTTTCTAACAATTTCTGATTCATTCCCTCTGGTTTTGTCTTTCTGAAAAACACCATTTTCATTCCAGATGGCTCATGAAATGAGAAGCCTGAGCTTGTGAAACTGCCTGAAAACTGCCCTGTTCCTCTGCAGGGACGCTCAGGCTGAAAGAGGAGCCTGTGCCCTCTCTTGGGAAGCCTCCTCTGAGCTGGAATTTGTGCCGTGCTGGGAGAGGAGGAGGAGGGGGAGAACGATGGGCGCTGTGTGTCAGGAGCAGGAGGTTTGGGCCACAGGACATTCCGCCTGCGCCGCTGCCCCACAATCGGTGGCCGTGCCCCAGGCTCTGGGCCTGGCCCCATGTGCGCTGAGCTCCCGACACTGCGGAGCTCCCCGGGCTGGGCTCAGGTTCTGCTGGGACTGGGCAGCAGGCTGGGCCCCAACTGGGATCAGCAGCAGCTGGAAATACCTCTGGGCATCTCCACTTTGTGCTGCTGCTCAGAGGAAACAATGAAGTGAGTCAAGAAATTCTGTTTTCTCTTCTCCTGATGGATTTTTCATTATATATGACACTCCAGAAGCAATTTCTGTGATGGCCTCTGTCAATTGATTCTATTTCAGCAGCAGCAGTAACAGGGCTGGTTTGAGTGCTGCAGATGTTGCCTGTGTGGCTTTAATTCTCCTCAATTTTGTGCTCAGGGACTTGTGAACATTTGACGATCTGCTACTCAAGATGCTAGAGTTTCCTGTTGTGAAAGCTCTCTGGGTGGCACTGATCAAAAAAGGCAATTGCAGCTTTAAAGATAAAAGTCAAATGGCAACATGAGGAGGGACAAGAGCAGCCAGGATCTACAGTTCCCAAGGCAAAGGCAGCAGCAGCCTCCTGCTGTCACCTCAGGGTGAATAAAACAGTGCTGAAAACAGCACTGGAACCCAATCTTGATCCTTTCTTTCTCTGGAGGCTGGCTCAGGGCAGCACAGCCAGGCCCTGAGGAATCAGGGCTGTTTGTGGGTGATTGTTGCTCCACTCCAGCATTCAGCTGGAAAAAGCCCTTGGAAGCCGAGGCAGGAGCAGGTGGAAGGGGGCCGGCGCTGCTGCTGCTCCTGCCCGGGAGCCCCGGCTGGGCCGGGCCTGGCGCCCGCTGCGCTGCGGCTCCTGCTGCTGCCAGAGCCGGGTGGGACTCGGGCACAGGGAATGGACACGGGGGGACAGCAAAGGCCTGGGCGGCTGCAGGGATGTTCACGCTGGGGCCAGCGCCAGCACACAGCTTCAGCCGCAATGAACCCCGAAGGGAACGCTGGGGAAAGGCTCCATTTCAGCCTTTCTTTACTCATGGCTGTGAAGGGACCGAAATGAAAGGAGAACAAGCAGGGCCCGACCCCTTCTCCTTTGGGAGGAGCCCGTGCCTGGGGCTGTGAGGGGCTGTGATGGGATCTGAGGGGATGTGAGGGGACATGAGGGACTGTGAGGGGCTGTCATGGGATGTTAGGGGCCATGAGGGCTGTGAGGGGCTTTGAGGGGATCTGAGTGGCTCTGAGGTCATGTGAGGGGCCATAAAGTGTTTGTAAGGGGCTGTGAAGGTTTGTGAGGGGCCAGGAAGGGATTTAAAAGTCTGTGAGGGGCTGTGGGATGCCAGGCACCTCTTGGAACCAAGGGTCCATTATGACACTGTGGAACCAAGGAGATCATTGTTGACATTATAGAACCTCATGGAACCAAGGGGCTATTGGGGCACAGCAAAGCCTTGTTGAGCCAAAGAGACCATGGTGACCCTACGGAACCTCATGGAACTGTGGCTCCATTGTTACACAGGAGGGCCTCAGAACCAAGGGGTCCATTGTGACCCTACAGAACCTCATGGAATCAAGGCGTCCATGTTACACTACTGAACCTCATGGAACAAAGGATCCCTTGTGACACTACAGAACTAAAGGAAACTGTTGTTGGCGGCGCAAAAGCTCATGGAAACAAAAATCCATGGAAACATTGCAGAGCCTCATGGAACCATGGAGACCACTATGACACTTTGTGACCCACTGGAACCAAGGGGCCATTGTGACATTGCATGACCTCATGGAACCAAGGGGCCATTGTGACACTACAGGGCTCCATGGAACTAAGAACTCCTGTAACAGTGAGGGGCCCAAGGGAATCAAGGCACCATTCTGTACTTCAGGGCTTCAATGAATCCAAGGTGCCATTCTGACACTGGGGAACCAAAAGAGACCATTGTGACACTGCAGGGCCTCATGGAGTTCTGGAGACCATTATGACACTCTGAGGCTGTATTGTTTTACATGGCCTGGTTTTTGGTAGTGGGAGAGGCCACAGAGGTGGCTTCTGTGAGAATCTACTGGAAGCTTCCACCGTGTCCAGCAGAGCAAATCTCTGATTGCTCTGAAGATGGACAAGCTGCTGTGCAATTAGAGTTGCTGGTAACACCTCAGTGATGACATATTTAAGAAGAAAATCAAAACAGCTCACACATGTTGTTTCCAGGGGTTGTGAGCCATCACTGCCAGGACAACCCGGCATGGCCCACGGCAATGCTCCACCACAGCCGCTGCCATGTCAGTGCTGCCCACAGCGAGACTTGCCTGCCTGGCCACCCCTAGCTAGCCACACCTTGGGCAGAAGGGCAGGGGCGGTGGTGGTGGCTTCTCCATCTCAGTGCCCCACATGAAGAAAGACATTAAATAGCACCAGTGCCGCAGTATGGCTGGTAGCAGAAACATGATGAGCCATTTCCCAGCACAGAAATTAGAAAAAATCAACCTCTTGGCACTACAAGATGCTGCAAGAATCTTTGAATTAGTGGAACTTGTTGGCAATGGTACCTACAGGCAGCAATTATTCTTTAGCTAGACAAGAGGAGGAAGTGAAGACATGTAAGAGAAAACAACCTAGTGGCACCAAGGTCAGTGGAAGAGGAGGGGGAGGAGGGAGTTGCTCTAAGAGTTGAAGCTGAAATTCCTCTGCAAACTGTGGTGAGGACCACAGTAAAACAAACTGTCCCCCTGTAATCCTTGAAGTCCATGAACGATGCAGAGATCCACTCATAGCCCATGGGAAAAGTGCTCACAGCTGCAGTGGGTAGATGCCAGAGGAAACTGTGATCCAGTAAGAGACTTGAACAGAGAGAGATGGCTCTCGCTCCCAGAGATAGAGAAAGAGGCCTTTGCTTCCAAACTAGAGCAGCCTATCCTTGAAAGACTGCACCTTGTGGACAAGTGTCCCATGCCACAACAGTATTGGGAAGAGTGTTTTGCCTGTGGGAGGGACTCAAGACACAACAGAAGAAAATCTCCTCTCCCTGAGCAGAGAAAGATCTTGGGTAATGAACTGACAAAAAACCTCCATTACCTGTCTCCCTGTGCTATAGGTGGGAAAGAGGGAGGGGCTGGGGGACAAAAAAGTTGTTTTTAAAGTCTCATTTTACTTCTCGTTATCCTCTTCTGACTAATAAATTTACTTTATACCTTTAAATTTTAACCTCTTTTTCCTTTAGAGTGTTTTTCTCCCAGTCCTCATCTCAACCCATGAGTCCAAACCACAACAGAGGCTGTGTGAATCAAGGGGCTCTGCAGGGCCTAGTGGAACAAGGAGCAGCTGTGACACTGCAGGGCCTCATGGAAGCAGTGAGAGCATTCTGACACTGTGAGTCCCCACGGAACCAAAGGGGCCATTGTGACACCACAGAACCAAGGCAACCACTGTGACACTGCCAGGTCTCATGGAAACAAGGGGTCATTGTGACACAAGGGTCCCCATGGAAGCAAGGGGCCAGTGTGACACAGCCAGGCCTTGTGGAACCAAGGGGCCATTGTGATCCTGGGAGCCTAATAGAACCAAGGGGCCATTGTGACCATGCAAGGCCATATGGAAGCATGGAGACCATTGTGACACTCTAAAACCTCATGGAATCAAGGGGCCATTGAGTTATTTGCAGCATCATGGAAACAAGCAAACCTTGTTGATACCACACAGTCTCATGGAACCAAGGGGCAATTGTGATGCTGCAGGCACCCAAGGATGCAAGGGAACATGGAACAGGTCTGGCTGGCTTGGCCTCCTGGGGGCTGCCTGACTGGTCCAGCTGACCCTGACATGTTGAGGGTCACTTCTCATCTGCCCCTGAAACCCTGGAATTGTGTGCTTTCCTTCCTGTGGGAAAGAACTGTCCTTCTCCTCCAGGTGCCCATGGCCAAAATTGGGATTCTACCTCCAAATTTGATTATATCCAAGGATTGTTCCCAGATGAAACCTGCCAGAAGAGACAGCTCTGGATGGCCTTGGCCTCTTCGGTGCCATCTATTGCCTGCCTTCAAAACACTGCGGAGGCCTGCTTTTCTTGCCATGGAAAACACATCTTTCAAATCCAGGTGTACATGGCCAAAATTTGGAATTCGCGTCTGAAGTTCCATATATCAAATGAAAACTTCCAGATAAAAAGCTGCCAGGAATGTTCAGGTTCCCTTGGCTTCTTGAGAGCCAGCTGTCATCTGCCTTTGAAACACTAGGGGTTCTTCCTATGGAAAAGAACTGTTATTCCTGGCCAGACACCCATGGACAAAACTGGGATTTGGCCTCCCAAATTTTGTCTATCCAGTGGTTGCTACCAGACAAAAGCAGCCAAGACAAGGAGGTCTGGCTGGTCTTGGCCTCTTTGGTGCCACCTCCAATCAGCCTTTGAAACACTGGGGCTCCACCCTTTCCTTCCTGTGGAGGAGAATTGTAATTCTGGTACAGGCACCCATGGCTCAAATGGAAGTCCACCTCCCAAAAATCCCCATATATCCAAAGGTTGCTCTCAGAAAAAAAGCTGCAAGGCCAAATGGTCTGTCTTGCCTTGACCTCTGGTGAGTGCCTCTCATCTGCCTTCAAAACACAGAGATTCTGTGGTTTCCTTCCTATGGAAAAGAACTGTTCTTCTTTTCCAGGTGCCCATGGCGTCAAGCACATGACCATTATATAGAGACAAAGGAACTCTATGCTCAGTGAAGTGGTGACAGAGGACGGGGAGCAGAGCCCTTGGAGGGATTGAAGGGTGATTCCAGAGATGGCAGATCCTTTAGACATGGCAGGGAACAGAGAGAGAAAGAAAAAAAAAAAATAATGCAAAAGGCAGATGGGGAAGTCCAGACTGGACACAAGTATAAAGGAATTTCTCTCCCAGGGCAGGACTGTGGTACAACACATCCCCCAGAAGGAGTCTGGAGAAGCCCAAGGCTCTGTGTGCCCAGGCAGAGGCAGGCAGGACGCAGAGCTGTCAGCAGAGGAAGGGGCCAGCGAGGTGGGACAGCCGGGGGATGACGACAGCCTGCAGGGACAGAGGCACAGGGCATGGACACCGTAGGACAGCCTGGGCTGGAGAGGGCACAGGGATGGACAGCAGCTGAAAGGCCCTGACAGAGCCAACTCCTGCAGCACTTGGGCCATGGCTGCTGGCCCTGGCACTGAGGCCAGGAGGGGACAAGTGACCCTTGCAGCCCTGGGGCCTCATTGCCTCCTTGTCCCTGCTCAGCAGCCTGGCAGGGGGTGCCCCATGGTGCTGCCCTTGGCATTGCACATGCCCATATCCCAGTGCCCCAGGAAGAGCCCTGAGCAATGAGGGAGGGACAGGATCTGCCTTGGCAGGGGCTGGGGCTCAGGCCTTGGCCCTTTGCATTCCTGAAACACATCCAGGTTTGCTCAGCACCCAAAGACACCTTTTCCTTGTTTGTCCTCACCAGTTCACAGTGCTTGCAGTGTTCTGCTTAACTGGAACCTGGGGACACTTTCCTATGAGTTATGTCCCTCAGTGGGACCCATTAAAAGTTAAAGAAACTTTGGACTTTGAATCTGACTGTGAGTTCTTGAGAAGTTTTTTTGAGCACACTCTGAGGGATTGAGTCTGATGTAACAGCACCAAAGTCCCAAGAGGGTCATTAAAGTCTTTGTGCTGTGTCTGTGCTGCTGAGCTGGGCTGGGTTCCTGGCACAGAGGAAGCTCCTGGCAACCAAGAAGAGCTTGAAAAAGACACTTCTGAGGAGCAGCTCCTTTCCCAGCCCAGCAGGGCTGAGGGCACTGCCTGCAGGTACCTGAGAGCAGTGAAGCAGACAGAGGCTTAAAGCAGCTGGGAGGACAATTCTGAGATTATTCATGGAGAAATCTTCACAGCTTTTGACACAGTCAGTCCCTGGCTGCAGGCATCTCTTAAAGCTGACCCCTGACAGGACTGACATGAATGTAAAGATGGTTCTGCTGCTGTTCCTGGTTTGGGGGAGGATGTGCTCCAGAGCGGGGCTGCCCTGGGCACCGTCAGAGGGACAGGGCAGGACGGCTCCTGCTGCCAGGGACGGCTGCAGGGGCTGAAGCTGGGGCTGCAGCCAGGGGTGCCCAGGGCTGTCCTGCAGAGCAGCTCCTGCAGCCCTGAGGGCTCTTGGCCAGGTCAGGGCATCTGCCACCTGCCAGGGGCAGCTCTCAGCCTGCCTGGGAGCTCCCCATGGATGGTGGAGGGGAGCTGTGGGTGCAAGGAGTGACTCCTGGCAGGGCAGGTCCTGCTGCTGTGGAGAGGGTGCTGTGTGGGCCAGGGCTGCTCACAGCTCCAGATCATGCCCGAGTCATTCCCAAGGGGATTTTTCATGAGCTCATTCAGGGCAGGGGTTTCCTGCTTGGGTCTCTGCTTTCCTGAATCTGTGCTCCCACTTTTTCCCTGGTTCAGCTTGTCTTCCTGTGGCAATGGAAACTCAGGTGTGCAAGGCAGAGCAGGGGCTGAGGCTCTTAAACCATCCCACTGAGTTTTCCTGGAATCCTCAGCAAGTGTCTCCAGCTCCCCAGCCTCCAGATCCAGGCAGCATCCCCTTTCCATGGTGCCCAGGCCTGGGGGAGCTGTTCTTTAATCCCTGCAGCCCTGAGCAGCTGCAGGGCAGAGCTGGCCAGGGGGCTGGGCTGGGCTCTGGCAGCACTGGCAGGGAAGGAGCCCGGGGCCACAGGAACAGCTCGGGCTGGGACAGCTCCAGCAGCAGAGCCGTGGGCAGGGAGGGAGGGAGGCAGTGCTGAGGGAAGCCCTGCTGCAGGGGAAATGTGGCACCTGCCGGCCCTGCCCTGCAGGGCACACACTGCCCTGAGCAGCACAGCTCTTGTGTCCCCTCGCAGCCAGCACAGCCCTCAGCCTGGGGGCTCGGGGCCCTCAGTCCCCTCATGGGCCGGCAGAGCAGCTCCAGAGATGAAGGGCATCTCTCCTGCCATGTGCCCATTCCTGCTGACGCAGGGCCTGAGGACCACTGTCCTGCACTGCTGCTGCCTGGGAGGGGCTGTGCAGGGCTAGGCAGGGAAAGGCTTTTCCTCAGAGCCCAGGTCTCCTCTCCCCTTGCCTTGCCCAGGTGCTCCTGGCATTGCTGACGGGCTCTCTGGGAATGGCAGCTCCAGCTGCAAGGCTCAGGCCCAGCCCTTGGGGTGTCCCAGCTCCCTCTGTCCCGGGGAGCTCTGGGCAGGGCAGGCTGGAGGCTGGGAATGAGCTGACTCTCCTCCAGCAGAGCCATGGACAGGACCCTGGGTGTGTCCTGGGGATGCCATCCAAGCTGTGAGCTGCCTCCAGGGGACACTGGGGGACAGGAGTGTCCTTGGCCAGGGGTGGGGCTGAGACTCTGAGAAAGGCTGGAGCCCGTTTGCTCTGCTGTGGCTCCCTCTGCTCTCAGCTGTGTCAGGCTGATTTCCAGGGGAACACAGGGACTGCCCTCGATCTCAGAAAGGGCAGCTGGGGACAGATGGAGCCACAGAGCAGCTCCCCTCAGCCTTCACTGAGTTACAGCCAATGCTCTTCCCTTGCACAGTTCTCTCTGATCTCCCTGGGCACAGCAGGAAACCCTCTCCAGCTGCCTTTGGCCATCACCGTTCCTTAGCCCTGGCACAGGAGATGCTGCCAAGCTCCTCTGCCTCAGGAGCAGTTTGGGCTGATGAAGTCCAACCCCAGGACTGGCCCCTGTCCCTGTTCCCATGACCCCCAGTGCTGCAGAGCAGAGCTGACCCCTCGGTGTCCATGGGCAGAGCCCCTGCTTCTCACAGCAACGGGGCCAGATCCCAGCAGAGCTCCAGGCACGGGGATGAAGGAAGGGCTCTGAGAAAATTGGGTGGCACAGAGCAGCAGGGGCAGAGCTGGGAGAAAGGGTTTGGAAATTGCTCAGCAAAATCTCCCCTGACTTGTCACTCTCTTCCTTGAACAGGACTCCATGGCCAGAGTGAAGAAATGTCCAACAGCAGCTCCATCAGACACTTCCTCCTGCTGCCATTTGGAGACACGCGGCAGCTGCAGCTCCTGCACTTCTGCCTCTTCCTGGGCATCTCCCTGGCTGCCCTCCTGGCCAACGGCCTCATCATCAGCCCCGATGTTCCGGCTCCAGGAGCGGGGAAGAGCAGGAGCAACATCCCGACCCGCTCTGCTGCTGCCACCTGCAGGGAACGGCTCCGGGAGGAGCAGCCAGGGAGGCAGAGAGCACAAACATCCCCTCTCCTGCCTGCAGACCCGAAACTGCCCGACGCCGCCTTTCCCATGCCCCGACATTCTTCCCCCTCTTCCAGTATCTTACTGGGTGAAATGTTTTTTGTTTCCCCACCATTTCAGTGCAATTTAATTAAAAAATAGGAATAAACGTGGCAACACACGGCCAACAAGTGGTGGAGGAAACAGCTGGGACGGTTTTCAAAGTGCAGATTTCCTAAGAAAATTACCTTTCCTCCTCTTGTGGGACAGGAATTATTTTGCCACTTTTCTTCCCACAGGGTGGCTCCTCCTGCCCAGTCTGGCCTACAGCTGTGTCACTTAACTGGAAAGGGAAGGAAAAGGGGTCAACGTGTAATAAAACTTTTCCATGTAAGTTTTGCTTATAGAATCATATAAAAAAAACACTTGAAAAACCTCCCCTGTATAAACACAGCACTTGTGTGCACGTGGACAAATCCAAAGGGTTGGGATTAGAAACATTCAAGTTACAAGAATGAAGACGTGAGTTTACTTTAGTGCTGCCTGGTGGCTGCTCAGCTCCTGTGGATTTCCCTTCAGCATCCTCTGGAGAGCCTGATTTCCTTGAGGAACAGCTCGTTGTTGCTTTGGGAAGTTCTTTCTTTGGTGGCAACACAGATGCTGGACCCTCATCCCCCATGCTCTGGCCAGAGGGAAGGTCAGATGAGGGCACAGATTTTCCCTGGCAATCCTAAGCCAAGCTTTCTTGGCCTTTAGGCATCACCCCTTCCATGGATTTTTCAGGAATGCCGCTCCCAGCAGCTGTGGAATATCCCAAGCAATCATCTATCATTGCATCCAAAGTTTCTCTCTCCAGGTTATTTTCCTCCAGAGCCTCATCGGCGCGGGCGGCGGCGAACGGGCTCAGGCTCAGCAGCTCCTGCAGGTCAAGGTCCAGCTCCTGCTGCAGCTGGGCCCCATCCAGAGCAACACAGCCACTCAAAAATGCAGGATCACAGCCAGAGCTGCCCGACAGAGGCTCCTGGGGTTCCTTTGGCTCCTCTGTGGCTTCTGAGGCCGATTCGCTGACTGACATCCCCGCGGTGCAGCCGCTGCTCTCAGCCTCGTCGCCCTTGCTTTGGCTCAGGTGGCTTTCACCAGCGAGGTGCTGCTGCTCAGCTTCCAGGGAATCATCTACCAGGATTTCCTGGATCTCTTCCTCAGTGTAATCAAAGGAAGAACTCCCTTTCTCGCTGCCCTGACAGCTCCAGCAGGGAATCGTCCAGCTTGCTGTCGTCGAAACACCTGCTGATGTCCAGGGAAATGGACCACGTCGTTGTACTTGAACACGGAAAAACTGGCACCTAACTCATCCTGGCCACTCTCATCCAGGAAAAGGGAGCAGCCAGAGCCTGGGGAAAGGAAGAGAGGGTTCCCTGCTGGATCTGGAGTGCTGCAGCCACGCCTCAGCATACAGGCTTTCTTGGCTGACTGCAGGGCCTGCACCTGCACTGCGCAATCCGACAGCCTCTTGGGCCTGGGGGCCGGCTCCTGCTTGGATCCTTGACAGAGCCCGGGGGAAGGAGGGCAACTGTCTCCCATGGCTCTGCGGCTTCCTGGGGCTCTGCTTCCAGCTCTACAGGCTCATCTGCTGCCAGTGGCCTTTGATCAGCCTTGCAGAGGAGGAATCAGCAGGAGTCAGCTCCAACCTGCCAGCAAAATTACATCCTCAGTGAAAGGGACTCAGCTGTACCCCCAAAAGGCTGGAATTTAACAGGGAAGGCAAAACCACCGGATTTGGTCTCTGTTCCTGACTGGTTTAGGTCTGAATGTGTGACAATGCTTACATGAACATATTTGAGGCGTCCAAAACTAGGAATGTGCGTGATGTCTGTCTGCCATACCTCACAACTGCCAAGGCCCCGGGGGTTAACTCCCATACCCATCGATGGCATCGCTTGGACCTGGCAGTTGGGACAGGTGGCCACAATGGCTCGAGCCTGGCTCCGTGTTAGCTGGAACTGACTGGATCAGGCCTGGCGCATTCTGATGGTACTGTTGGAGACTCAGCTTTGGCCTGTTGGAAGATATCAGTGAGACATGCATTTTCAACAGGTGCAGCAAGGGAATCCGCCTGACGATTCCCCTCTGCAATTTCACCTGGCAAATCAGTGTGTGATCTTACATGCATCACACAGATTGGATGTTCTCGATGAGAAATTAAATAAATTAGCTTTGAAAGTAATCTGAAGAGATGTTCCTTGTCAATTTCTTTGAGCACAGCCTGCTCCGCTCTGGACACTACCCCCGCCACGTAAGCAGAGTCTGTTACCAAATTATTGGTTCCAAGAACTTCTCAAAGGCTCTTACCACTGCAGCTAGTTCAGCCACTTGGGGGGATCCCTCCACAAACTCCACATCAGCTTTCCCAACGCTGAGTCTGAGGATGTCTCCAAGTCATCACCGACTTGTGGGAAGCCCCGGATGCGTCCGTGAACACTGTGAGAGCCTTGAGTGGTCTGCTGACTCCTCACTGAGGAATGAGGTGGAATTCCTCATTGAGCAACTTGTGAGACTGGGGCATGGACTGATATTTGTCCCTGTAGCTGTCCAGTGATAACTGGAGACTGGGATTGCTCTGGAGCAAATGCTCAAACATCTCTTTGGTCAATCTCTTGGGAGAGTTCCTTCCCTCCTTAGAAAGTTTGACCGTAAGGTGAATACACTGTAAAGTCACAACCAGCCAGTTCACACAATCTCACCCTTGCCTTCCGAATCAGTTGAGCTATCAACTCTTGTGGCTCAGTGATGGTCTTGGATCTTTGGTGAGAGAGGAAGACCCACTCTATGATCAAGAGTGAATCTCTCTGCCCTTCGATCCATTGAAAAATCAAACCATGCAAATGTGGCAGTTTTCCTAGAACAATGAATTGGAAAGGTATGTTTGGCTCACATCGATGAGCCTGCCTCTCTGATAAGGCCTTTCTGTACCTTTTCGATTGCTGACCCCGATTGCCTCTGGGGTCAGTTCCCTGGGAGAAACCAGCTCTTTCTCCCCCTTCAATAAATTGAAGAGTAGGGTCTAAATCTTCATTTATGAGGCCTAGCCAAGGTCTTACCCAATTCAAAGACCCACACAAGGAGTGGAGATCTGCTAGGGTTTTGGGATTACACGCAATTTCCAATTTCTGCAGAACAGTGGTCCTTGCAGTTATTTGTAGACACAGGTACTTCCAAGGTGGCATCCTTTGAACCTTATCTTCCTGCAATTGAAATCCAGCAGAGGTTAAAACCTTAACCACTAGGTCAGGCATGTGTTGGAGTATAGAGTCATTGGGGGCACACACGAGTAGATCATCTATGTAGTGAAGGATGATGGCATCCTTTCTCTTGGCACGTACCAATGACAGTAATGAGGCTACGTACTGTTGGCATATGAAAGGACTAGATTTAAGGCCTTGGGGAAGTACTTCCCAGTGATATCTCTTCATTGGGGCTTCTTGATTAATGGTAGGAACCGAGAATGCAAACCATGGGGCAACTTCTGGGTGTAGAGGAATTTGGAAAAAACAATCTTTGATATCTAAAACAGCCAATTGCCAGTCTTGAGGGAGCATTGTTGGGGAAGGCATCCCTGGTTGGAGTGGTCCCATGTCCTCTATAATTTTGTTTATTTCTCGGAGGTCATGGAGCAACCTCCACTTGTCCTTTCCCGGTTTCTTTATACAGAGACTGGGAAATTCCAGGGGCTTGTTGTCTCTTCTAGGTGACCTTGAGCCACCTGCTCCTCCACAAGATCCTCAAGTGCCTTGAGCTTCTCTTTACTCAATGGCCACTGTGCTACCCATCTTGGGTTATTGTCCAACCACTTTAGTTTGTGGGTAGGGCGCTCCACAGTGGCTATTTCCAAAAACCCTGGGGTGTCTTAGGAATGACCAGTTGGACTCCCCACTGCGACATGGTGTCTCTCCCCCATAAGGGAGCCTTATATTCAGCAACGAATGGACGGACATTTGCCAATTTCCCGTCAGGTCCCTCAATTGCACTATGTTTTTTGAGATTTTTGCCACTGTGATTCCTCCTATGCCCTGAAGTTTGCCTGCCACAGGTTGCAGCTCCCAATGTGATGGCCACATGCTCTCAGGTATCACGGTAACGTGTGCACCAGAGTCGAGCACCCCCTCCACATGGAGGCGGTCTGACCCACGGGCTAAGTTACATGCCAGAGAAGGTTTGTTCTCCCCCACCACCTCCGCCCAGTAGACTTCTGGTGATTTTCCATTCGCTGGGACCTCAGCCGGAACAGGAATGGCCTGGGCAAGGACTTGCCCCTCTACCAGGTAGAATGGTGGGTGCATGCAGCATGCCAACAGCATGAGGCCTGTTATCTTTCCCTTAATGGTCATGGGAGCTACCTCAACCTCCAAGGGTGTGTGTGCTGTGTCCCCAATAACAAAATACTCACTGTTCGGTTCCATGTGGTTAACCTTCATGTCCTGTGAAATGTTTTGCAGGTCCACTGTAATTACTGTCCAATCAGTAGATCTGAAATGAAAACCTTTGGTAGTCACGAGCCTATATCGGCCTCGCGGCTGCCATACCTTGTTAGTTGAACATTTGACATTTTTATTTTTCTGTACCCCCACACCCTGTGACCTGCCCTCCCCCTTTTTGTTAAGAGAGAGACATTTGCCACGGTATGGCCTTGTAAATTTCTTTCGTGGTGTGTCAAGGAGATAAAATCTGGGCCGTGCCTGTGATTTCAGTTTTTTTGATTTTTTGACTTGCGTTTCTGGTTTTCTGGCAGGCCTTGGCGAAGTGTCCTGGCCTTTTGCAGCGGTGGCAGACGATGCTCTGCAGCTGGTCTGATGACATCGGTTGCCTCCTTGCTCCTGGTGCTGCAGCTGCCACAGGCTTTGGATGTGTCAGTCCCGGATTCCTTTCAGGTGCACTGAAAAGTTCCGCTCTCCTGGTACAGGCTTCTATCATCTGTGCAAGACTAGGCGATGGGTCAAGGGGAAGGCTAAGAATGATTCTACGACAGGTCTCATTAGCATTCCTCTGAGCCATCTCCTTAATCAATTCTGCCTGTACCACTGGGTCTTGCACTTGTCTTTCCACTTGACTTCTCAGACGGTCCACAAACTGCAAGAAATTCTCTAAAGGAAACTGTTTAATGTTAACATAAGTGGTCTTTATCTCAGGTGATGGAATCTGATAAAAAGTCTTTTCTGCAGCATTACAGATCTTATCTAAAACTGACTTGGATAACAACCCAATTTGCTCATTCGCACTACATAAATCACCTTCACCGCACAAACGATCATGTGTGATGCCATTGTCATCACTGTCCTGAGCATCAGGAGTTTGCTGAATTTCCTGCAATACTGTTTTCAAAGCTTTTTTCCATAATCCTTCCCATAGGTCATACTCTGAGGGAGTAATAGGCATCTGAATAAATCTTTAATGTCACTGGGTACCATCTCATTTGAACTGAAGGTAGCTTTCATCATGCCCTTAAATATTTCACTGGATCTCCCAAATTGTTTCTGCATTTTACACAGCTCTTTTTTATCTTGGTATGAAAAAGGCAGATACTCTTTACGCACTTGTCTTTTGCCTACATATACTACAGGAGCCACAGATGGTATGCTTTCTTGATCATTATTCTGAGTTGCTAAAAATCCTGCTGCTTCTCTATTACCCAGACAGCCAGAAGGTGTTGTCCCACCCCCCTCCCTGGGGTCCAGCAACAGGCAGCTCTTCCCTCCTCCCCCGGGGCCCCAGGCTAGGCTGCTCCTTAGCCCTTGCAGCAGGGGGACCACTCCCCCCGACTCCGGTGCTGTGGGCTGGCAGCCGCTCTTCATTATCCATCCCCCATCCGTGCTGGCACTGGTGACTTGCAAGGGACCCTCCCCCCTCCCCCTTGGCGCGGCCGCTCGGAGGGAGGGGGAGGCACTGGGGAGAAGGGTGGGGTGGGGGATTGCGTGAGAGATATGGGGTCGGGGCAGGAAGTGGGGGGAAGAAGGGATAGTGGGAAGGAGGAATGCAATGCCGTCCACCTTCAGGGCTGACCGCGTGGTGCGAGCCCCCCAGGGTCTCATCCATGCGGCCAGAGCCCCGAGAGGAAAAAAGTGCATCTGCTGAGGGAAAACAGGTGGGAGAGGAGTGTATAAGGACGATGGGTGGATTTGAGGAGCAGAAATCCAGTATGGAATCAGGGAATCCTGCTTCTCGGGAACAGGGAATTGCTGAGAGGTTTTTGCATGGCTGTCTGCTGTTTTCTGCTTCTAACAGCTTCTTGCGTACTTGTAAGAATATTGGAATAAATAAAGAAAATTTTGGTTTCCCCATTTTCAACTTTTAAAGTTATTAATTTCCCACATCATCCCAAAATGGAACCGATTTTATATCTTGTAAAGTACTGTCTGGAATCTCAGCTGACAGCCAGGAAATAATTTGATTAAGAGCTTATCAGGAAATTTTAGATCTGTTGAAATGTTTCTAAGTTGTTTAAAAGCACCACTCTTTTGATTTCTCGACAAAACGTATGCCCATGTTTAAAAGGCAAACTGTTCGAAAAATTTTAACCTCTGACGTGAAAAACCAAAGACGCCGCTGCGCCCGCTCGCTCCCGAGGTACCAGAGGCAAGGCGGGCTGGCTGCGGCTCGGGGCGGCTCTCTGTAGCTGCTTTCCCGACTGCGGGGACATGGGCAGGGGCGTGTCCCGGTGCCGGCTTCTGTCCCGGGACCCTCCCGTGGCTAGCCCACCCCAAAAATGCACGGTTTTCCCCGGTACACGGAACTCCAGCCATTCCGTAGGGAAAAAAAAATCTCTAACCGCGTTACGCAACACACTGCAGCGCAGGGTCCTAAAGCCCTCTCACTATTAAACTATAGGGATCTTCTAGCGGACCCTGGGGCACGTGCTGCAACGTCAGGGTTTTCTGTCTAAAGGTCGACTCACTTTTGTAGTAAAAGCGAACTCCCGACCCTGTCCTGGCACCCCGAGCTGCTCGAAAGCAGCCGATAGTGGCCAGGTAGTTGCACCTCCCAAAGAGCTTTATTAACCCCTGAAATAGGGAGTCCCGCTTCATGCGTGGGCTTATTAATATTTCATAACAAACCGACGTTGGGGGCCAACTGAAACTATACTTCCCTCTAGCCACCCCCCCGGCACTCGCTAGCTCAGTTATTCAGGGGTTTTAGGGAAATATATTTCAGAGAGACAGAATAGAGATTTCAAAAGAGTGGCTCTCACCCCCAGCTTCCGTCCAAGCTTTATTCTTGATGTGATGTTCCAGGAGGCTGAGAAAGAGAGAGTGAACCAGGAAGAAACAGGGGTATATCTAGTTTTGGACCAAGGAAAGATATTGGCCCTGAGCCAATAGGGTCAGGAGTAGGTATGATAGGGAAAAAGGGTTGAACTACATAGCACAGGTTTCAGGGGGACTCTGAGGGGAAAAACCATTCCTCAGAGGAACACAACAGCAGAATGCCTCTGCAGCTCCCTTGGAGCTCCTGGCAGACACTGCAAGGCACTGGGAGGCCTCCCCACAACCTTCTCTTCTCCAGCCTGAGCAGCTCCAACTCTCTCTCAAGCTGTCTCCACAGGAGAGCTGCTCACCTTCGCAACCCGCTGGCCTCCTCTGCACTTGCTGCAACACTTGCATGGCCTGATGTGCTGGCCACACCAGGAGTGGAATCCCTGCTCCAGGTCTGGCCCTGCCTGAGCAGCTTCATTCCACAGGCTCAGGCTACGTGTCTGGCTGCTCAGTCCCAGCTGCTGTAAGTGGGCAGGATTAGTGCTGCCGCTGGATCACCAGAGTGATGGCCACAGCTCGCATGGGCCCGGCCCCATCCCTTGGGCATCTCTGCCGAGGGCAAGCCCAGTCCTGCGTGGGCCACCTGCAGTCTGGCAAGAGGCTGCCCGTGCCAGCCTCTGCTGTCGCCAGGCAGGGGCAGCAGCCGGCCGTGCTAGCGCTGCTTCCAGCCTGCTGCGAGTCACACAGCGGGAGAGGGACAGCTTGGCTCCGGGCACTGGCAACTCCCAACCCATTGCTGCAAGGCAGCGATGAAAGCGCACGCACCCTGGCAAGCAGCTCCGGCAGCTGTGCTGTCCTTCCCCTCGAGGGAAAGAGGGACAGCGTGCCCTCAGAGCCCCTGGCTCTCATGGCAGCAGCTCACACAGCTGCCCACGCAGCAACAGGCACATGTTCTCCGGACGCATAAGGAGCTCTGCGTGTCTTTGTTTCCCATTGCTTCACGTGCTCAGGTTGCCCGTCCCTCTGAGGCACCGGCAAAAGGCCAGCACACACCTTCAGCCCCCACTCCTCATGTGCAACAAGTTCTTCTGCTCTCTTTGGCCTTTCGGCTGTCCTCAGCTGTTGCTTTCCACTGCCCCACTCGCAGCGTCCTGCGTCCCTTCACTCTGCCCGCTCTTCCCACACAGGCTAGCCCTTCAGTGGAGGCCTGCCTTGTGTCCCCTCTGCTCCCCAAAGTGTGCTCCACAGCCCACCGTGCCGGCAAGGCAGCCGCCGTAGCCTTTGGTGGCAGTGGGGGGTCACAGCCCTGTGGGAGAGTAGGGACAGACGGTCGGAAGATATCGCGTTGTACGGGCAGAGAACCCCTCCCTCAACACTTAGTTGTTTAGTGTCCCTGATAAGGTAAGCAACACATAACTTGCAACGTAAGCAGACGGATATGATGTAGCAAACAGAGGTTTTGTAACTCCATGTAATCAGTTAATAAATGCCATTAGCCGTCCACCACATTGGTGTCTGTGAGCTGGTGGCCCGAGCAGCCTGGCTGTGGCTGCCGTGTTGTTCCCGAACCAGGTCGCTACGCCTCAGCGGAGGCAGCAAGTGGTGCCGAAACCCCTGGGAACATCGCCCGGGAGAAGGGAGTGCCTGGACGGGTGAACGACGGCCGAGCGGCGGGGCCAGCTCGGCAGGAGGGACGCCTCCGGACCCGTGGGAGAAGGATGGAATCTCTCATGAAGATCGTATCTCAGATTCATAAAAAGTGTGGAATTGATTGTAAAGCAAAAGATTTTACCCTCGCAGTGACGAGGCTTTTGCAACTTAATATCATCGATCGTCCGGTGGAAATTCTCCACCCAGATATTTGGGATTGTACGAAAGCTTTAGCCGAGGAAACTATGCTTTCAGGGTCGGCAAAGTATCTTAAGTCATGGGGGAGGGTTGTGCAATCTTTGCAGAAGGCTTTGCAGGAACAAGAGACCTGGAAAGCTGCACAGAATTGTCTAAAATTTACGCCGCAGCTCGGTGTAGGAGCTGCAACGCAAACTGTTTTAGAGGAAACTTTTTCAGAGGAAAATTTTAAAGGGGATTATCAGAGTGTAGGAAAATGCGGTCTGAAAGACAATGAGTCTGTTCAGACTGCTGATAAAGTTTGTCCTAATGACTGCGGAGGCTTGCAGGAACAAAATCTTCCTTCAAAGCCTTCAAGTCCAGAGTTAGCTGCTAAAGAAAAAAATCAGGCAAAATTGTTTTATGATCAATTAACTGAGGAAGCTAGGAATATTGCCAAAAATTCTGCTGGGGGGTCGCTGGTAGAAGGGGCTGAGGGGGGACCTCCACCCTATACAGCAGGAGATTGCATTGAATCGCTGGGAGAAAATAAGAATGTAACTAAATCAGAATATTTGGCAGACAACCAAGAACCAGCAAACAAAGAAAGTTTTTTACACAGTGTGCCTGCTGCCAACAGCTTGTTTGATAGCGCGGGCACACGCAAACAGAAGAAAGAGGGAATTAAAGGTAGTCGGAACGCTTGCCAAATAGGACATTCTTTAAGGAACACAGTTTAAAAAGGGGAAAAAAGGGGCAGCTCAGCCCTGAGGGAAAGGGGCGGGGCCAAGAGGGAAGGACGGCCCAGCCCTGAGGGAAAGGGGCGGGCCAAGAGGGAAGGGACGGCCCAGCCCTGAGGGAAAGGGGCGGGGCCAGAGGGAAGGGACGGCCCAGCCCTGAGGGAAAGGGGCGGGGTCGGAGCCCGACCAAAAGGGTCCAGAGCCCGGAAGCAGCCAGTCAGTCGACTTCCGGCTCTGAATCGGACTCCAGCTGGGACTGGTGACAGCCAGTCCTCTGCTGCCGGCTCTGGCTCCGGCTCCGACAAAGAAGAAGTAACAGTATATAAAATCAGTAACAACAATGTTTCTACTCGGGTTGAGGGGAAGTCAGAAAAAGAGCGAACTCCTCTCACAGACTGGAGGAAAATAAAAGTCGCATGTGCCGATTGGGGTCCGTCAGCCACACTGGCTTTTCCAGTCCGAGTGGGGGGGCAGGTGGAAACCAGAGAACAGTACTCACCAGTAAACCCTAAGGATCAAGCAATTGTTAAAGCAATCACTGACAGAGGGATCAATTCAGCTATGGTTTCCACTCTCATTGATAGTGTTTTTGGAAGGGATGACATTCTCCCATTTGACATAAAGCAAACCTGCAGATTGATTTTGATGGGGCAGGGATGATAGTTTTTAAACAAGAGTGGGAGGATAATTGTGCAAAGCAACTAGCTCTGGTCACTGGTCCGGATCATCCTCTATATGGCTCCAGCCTGCAGCGGCTCATGGGCAGACCCAACCATGATCACCCCCCAGGCACAAGCCGAGGGCCTACGGGCCCACGAGGTCATGACAACTACCCGTGCTGCCAGGGAAGCCATCTGCTCTGCTTCCATGGTCATTGCTAACCATCATCATGGTCCACAATAAAGCAAAGTGAGAGTGAGAGTTTTACACAATTTGTAGATCGGCTCCAAGCATCACTTGACTCCTCAGCTTTGCCTTCAGAGGCAAAGGGTCCTGTGTTAGCAGAGTGCTTGCCAGCAATGCAATTCAGCCACTAAGGACATTTTAAGATCAT
>JAKJHU010000904.1:0-109001 GCA_022316685.1 Progne subis subis
TTGTTAAATACCAATTTGTGGGAAAAACCCTTTTTTCTAACTCAGACACGGGGTTTTTGAGAGGCGTTTGTAAAGATTTAATTCCATTTTCAGTCCCTTTAAGAACAGTGAGACGGTGCAGACGTTAAAATCCGTCACAATCAGAAGCCAAATTATTTCTTAATTACATTAAAAGCGTTTTTTAGCTTTTACCACGCAATCCTCCTAATAACTTCTAACACCAATCACCAATTATTTTACCCCAGAATTCATCTTTCCCAGCTCTAATTCTCCAAAATATCTGGAGATATTCCCAAGGCCATCGTTTGAAACTCGTCCCCGGCTCAATTCCTCTCTCAACAACGTCCGTCCTGCTCCGTGGCATTTCTAAATCAGCGTTCCTGATCTCAGAGCTTGCACACAGATCCGTGCTGCCGGAATTCCGGGCACTGGGAATTCCAGATTTCTGTGCTGGCAGGCGCCGACCCCAAAGAAAACCTGAGGACCTGAGGCCGTGGAGAAGATTCCCAAAATTGAGTGACAGCGCTGGGACTGTGGTTGTGTGGTGGTACAGAGGTGTGGGATATCACAGCGTGCAGAACTCAAGAGTTTTCCACGGCGGAGAAATCCTCTCTCTCCACCCTGATCATCCCTCTGGGATCAGCTCCGCACCTCCAGCTCCCGGCCGTGGATTCTCCGTTTGGGAAATGCCTGAGCTGCTTTAGAAACGTTCCCCAAACTCCTCCTGTCTCTGCAGAGTTGATTCCCCCCAAAAACACAAACCAAACCCAACCCCGACGTCAGGAATCGCCTCCTGGCTGCCCATCCTGAAATGATCCAAGGGAGACCTGGAGCGGATAAAATCATGGAATCTCCTGGGCTGTGTCTGGAGCCATCAAACCCAGCCCAAAAAAACCCAAAAAAAAATGGGAAAAAAAAAAACCCCTCAGCCAAGGCTCCCAATATTCCTTAAATGTGGCTTTCAGCGTGGATTTGTTTCCAAATGAACCAATCCGAATAAGGGAGGGGGGAAAAAAGGGATGCAACTCTCAGCTGCAGCCCCTGGAAATGCTGTCCAGAGGGAGCAGCTTGCAGATTCCCTGCAGGAATTCCCAGGGATCAGCTCCGGCTCTCGTCCCACATCTGCCAGCCCCAAAAACAGCCCCGGGATATTTGGAGAGCCCATCCCTACCCTGGGAAGAGCCAGGAGCTCCTGGGAATCCCAGAGCAGGGATGGGAATGCTTTTTCCAGCCTGGCATCCAGCTGCAGCCATGTTTTCCCAATTCCAGCAGCTGCTCCATGCCCAGTTTGCCACCCCCAGGACTCCAAACTCGCTCCGTGCTGCTCAAGCAAACCAGAATTCCTGCCAACACCCCGGATTTTTCATCCCTCAGCATCCCAGCAGATGCAGGGCGGGGAAACTCCAGGATTTGCAGCCCAGCAATCCCGAGGCACGGAGCGTTGAGGAGTTATTTCCACAGCAAAAAGAAGTTTTCTCCCCAGTTTTCACCACCCCGACATTTCCAGCTCTTTGGATTCCCCCCACATTCCCTGGAATGTCTCAGATTGGATTAAGATTTGTGTTATGGCACTCATGGAATAAAATTCGGTTGGCTGCGTGCACAGTATTGAGGTTCCAGGAAAAAAAAAAACTTAATTCCCAAAATCTCGACCTGCTGCCATCCCAATTCTCAGCTGCACCACAGGAGGCTGAGCAGGACTGTGAGGGAAAGCAGCCAAAATCCCAGGAATTTCAACCTGGAAAGGTTGGTTTTGAACTGCTGAGGTTCTGCTCCAATTATCCAGCACCAACCAATTCCTTGGGCTCTTCCCATAAAACCCCAGCTCAGCCCAAATTTACCTCTTGGATTTCATCTGCTCCCGCAGCTTGCTGTACATCTCCAGCACTGGGAAAAGAAGGAAAACACAGCTCTGAGACAGGGAGCACGCAGCTGGGAATCAAGGGAGCTCCAAAAAGGGGGGAAAAAAATTGGGAATTCAAGCAAAGAGCTCCAAAAATGAGGAGCCAAGGGGAGGTTCCTCACCAGGGAGACACAGCGTGAGTTTATCCACCGTGGCCGAGATGTTCCTCTGCTGCAGCCGGCACTGCCTCAGCTCCTCCATGGCCAGGATCAGCTGGAAAAACGGGAAAAGCTCCCTCAGGATCAGCAAACACCCCTGGGGACTGCTGGAAACCTGGGCACTGGGAATTCCAGAGTTTCTGTGCTGACGGGCACGGAGCCCCAAGCAAACTCTGCACTGACCTGAGGCCATGGAGAAGGATCCCAAAATGGAGTGACAGCGCTGGGATTGTGGCTGTGGGGTTTGGATAGAAGTGTGTGACAGCACAGGGTGCAAAACTCAGAGCTGGAGGGTTTGGAATACAGGAATAGAGATAAAGCAGGATGGAGGATTTAGGGCAGAGGCTGAGTCCTTCTTTTTCACCTTCTTCTCCATGGTCTGGGTGGGATTTTGGAATTGGGTAGAAAAATCCCCATTGTGGGCCAGGGCTGGTTGGTTATTGGGTTAAAAGTGAAAATAATTTAGGTGTCATTTCTTAATTGGACAGTTTGTACTTAAAAGGCCTTGTGGAGAGAGTTTCTGTGCTCACAGGCACTGACCCCTGAGCAAACACTGCACTGGCCTGAGGCCATGGAGAAGGATCCCAAAATGGAGTGACAGCACTGGGATTGTGGCTGTGGGGTTTGGATAGAAGTGTGTGACAGCACAGGGTGCAAAACTCAGAGCTGGAGGGTTTGGAATACAGGAATAGAGATAAAGCAGGATGGAGGATTTAGGGCAGAGGCTGAGTCCTTCTTTTTCACCTTCTTCTCCATGGTCTGGGTGGGATTTTGGAATTGGGTAGAAAAATCCCCATTGTGGGCCAGGGCTGGTTGGTTATTGGGTTAAAAGTGAAAATAATTTAGGTGTCATTTCTTAATTGGACAGTTTGTACTTAAAAGGCCTTGTGGAGAGAGTTTCTGTGCTCACAGGCACTGACCCCTGAGCAAACACTGCACTGGCCTGAGGCCATGGAGAAGGATCCCAAAATGGAGTGACAGCGCTGGGATTGTGGCTGTGGGGTTTGGATAGAAGTGTGTGACAGCACAGGGTGCAAAACTCAGAGCTGAAGGGTTTAGAATACAGGAATAGAGATAAAGCAAGGTGGAGGATTTAGGGCAGAGGCTGAGTCCTTCTTTTTCATGGTCTGGGTGGGACTTTGTAACTGGGTAGAAAAATCCACATTGCGGGCCAGGGGTGGTTGGTTATTGGGTTAAAAGTAAAAATAATTTAGGTGTCATTTCTTAATTTGTGCTCGAAAGTCCTTGTAAAGAGTTGGAGCCATTTTCACTTTGTCAGCAGAACTCACAACCTGTGAGACTTTTATGGGTAAGAATTAATAAACATCTGAGTCCAAACATGAAAATCCATCTCCAGAGCATTTAATCCCAGCTCTAACAGAGGAAAAGAAGATTAAAACCCCACAGGTGCCCATCCCAAGAGCAGGATGAGCCCAAACCCCACCCTGATAAACGATGAGCTCAGGGTCAGGGCAGCTCCAGCAAGGAGAACTTCCCCGAATTCCTGGATTTCATCGGAGGGAGCAGCAAACCCAAAGGCAGCAAAGCCTTTGCATCCTGTGGATGCAAAAATGTTCTTTCCTTTCCCACTTCAGGCATCTCTTCCAAGTTTTCTGGGTCTCAGAGGATGTGGCTGCTCGCTCCCGGGGGATTCCCCTCATCCCAAAGCTCACTGGGATTTCTCAGGGCTGAGGCTCCAGAGAAAATCCTGGGATGGGGACAAGGGGAAAAGCAAGGATACAAGGTCAGGTTGGACAGGGAATTCTCCTCATCCCAAAGGTAACAGGGATTTCTCAGAGCTGAGGCTCCAGAGAAAAATCTCAGGATGGGGAGAAGAGGAAAAAAGGGAAACAAGGAAGAAATTCTCACATCCCAAAGCTCACAGGGATTTCTCAGTGCTCAGGCTTCAAGGGAAAATCCTGGGATGTGGAAAAGGGAAAACAAGGATACCAGGCCGGGTTGGACAGGGAATTCTCCTCATCCCAAAGCTAACAGGGATTATTCAGTGTTCAGACTCCAAGAGGAATCCTGAGGATGTGGAAAAGGGGAAATCAAGGATACAAGGCCAGGTTGGACAGGGAATTCTCCTCATCCCAAAGGTAAAACAGATGATTCAGTGTTCAGACTCCAAGAGAAATCCAGGGGAAGGGGAAAAAGGGGAAAACAAGGATAACAAGGAGGGAATTCTCAAATCCTAAAAGAAACAGGGATTTCTCAGTGCTTCAGGCTTCAAGAGAAATCCTGCGATGTGGAAAAAGGAAATTAGGGATACCAGGCCAGGTTGGACAGGGAATTCTCCTCATCCCAAAGCTCACAGGGATTTCTCAGTGCTCAGACTACAAGAGAAATCCAGGGGATGGGGAAAAAGGGGAAAACAAGGATAACAAGGAGAGAATTCTCACATCCCAAAGCTCACAGGGATTTCTCAGGGCTCAGGCTCCAAGAGAAAAACCTGGGATGTGGAAAAGGGCAAAACAAGGATACAAGGCTGGGCTGGACAGGGAATTCTCCTCATCCCAAGCTAAGATGGATTTCTCAGTGCTCAGATTCCAGGAGAAATCTTGGGATGTGGGAAAGGGGAAAAATAAGGATACAAGGCCAGGTTGGACAGGGAATTCTCCACATCCCAAAGGTCACAGGGATTTCTCAGTGCTCAGATTCCAGGAGAAATCCTGGGATGTGGGAAAAGGGAAAAGCAAGGGTACAAGGCCAAGTGGGACAGGGAATTCTCCCCCCCCATCCCAATCCAGGCTGTAATTCCACGACTGCATCCATCACTTACTTCTTTCCCTTCGTTCTGCAGCTTCCGGTTGGTGTCCGTCACTTGGTTCTGCGGGAATATTGGGAAGAACACAAAGCACATCCCATAAATCAGGACAACGTTCCTCCCACCAGAACAAACTGTCCATAAACACCATCCCTCCCCACGGCTCCCATTCCATGGAAAAGCTGTTTATGGCTGATTTAACAGCCACTGCCACGGGGGGACAAATCCAGGGATTTTCCTCTTTGCCACTGGAGAAAAGGGAAAGGCAACAGGAATTAATTCCGAGGGCACGGAAGCCTCAAAACGCTGGAGTTTTCATGGAGCCAGTTTGGAAAAATTCCGGTTTTCACCTGAGTGCTGAAGGAATTCATTCCCTTCCCCGTCGTGAAATAAATTCCATTTAGGTTTTAGCTCCTTCGTATCCCAGCAGGAAAGGATTCTTTAGGAGGAGCTTTCCCTAGAAACAATCATTTTATATTTCTAGAAATCCTTATAAAACTTCCTTTGGGATCTTCGTCTCCCTGCTCCCGCCTGGTATAAGATATTTTTATACACTTGGGATAAAAAAGACTTGGTATTTTTTCTGGATTATCCCGCCAAGCTGAGGCTCAGAGCTGGGAAATTTCCCACTGGGAAAACCCGAGGATTCCCAGCCGGATTCCCAGCCCCAGCAAGATCCACAGGAGGATTTGGGGGCTCATCAGGATGGGAAATCAGGAGTTCTCCCATTATTCAGCCAGCGAGGACTTTGGGAATTCTCCTGAGCTCAGGAAGGGAAGGGTTGGAAACCCTGGGACAGCTGGAAAAACCAACACAGACTTCCAAGCCAACATTCCCAGCTCCAGATCTCCAGCAACGCAGCCGATTCCCGAGGGAATTCCAGCAGGACTGCTCAGGGTTGGGAGATTTCACATCACTCCCAGATTTCTGTGCCGTAAAACTGCTTTTTTTTTTTTTTTTCCCTCAAGAATCTCCTTCTGCAGCTCCCAAAGCTGGGAATGTTGATTCCCAGGCTCGTCCCTGGGAAAGGTTTCTGGTCTGATCCAGGCTCTCCCCACAGCGGGAGCTGCTGCTGCATTCCTGCCCTGTTTTGGGACCAAATTCCTGCCTGATTCCCAAAGTTCTGCTCCTTCTGGAAGCAGAACCTTCCCCAGAGCTCGGGAAACACCACGAGCAGGGAGACAGAGCCCTCAAAGCACTTCCAGGAGTGGGAGATCTCACAGATCCGCCCGAGAGCTTCGGAATAATTATGGAAACGAGGAATTTGTTAAGGAATTTCACCCCAGGGAAGGAAGGGCAGGTGGGGCTCCATCCTCCAGCAGGATGGGGATGGAGGAGCAGGAGGAGCTCCAAGGGGGATTGGGAAGGTAAAAACCATCCTGGAGCAGAAATCCAGCAGGGAGCAGCTGAGAGAGCTGGGAAGGGGCTGGAGAATTCCTGAGGGAGCTGGGAAGGGCTGGAGAATTCCTGAGGGAGCTGGGAAAGGAGCTGGAGAATTCCTGAGGGAGCTGGGAAAGGCTGGAGAATTCCTGAGGGAGCTGGGAAAGGCTGGAGAATTCCTGAGGGAGCTGGGAAGGGGCTGGAGAATTCCTGAGGGAGCTGGGAAAGGCTGGAGAATTCCTGAGGGAGCTGGGAAAGGCTGGAGAATTCCTGATGGAGCTGGGAAGGGCCTGAGCCTGGAGAAAAGGAGGCTCAGTGGAACCTTGTGGCTCTGCACCAGTCCCTGACAGGAGGGGACAGCCGGGGGGAATTTGGGATCTTATCCCAGGGAACAGGGACAGGAGCAGAGGGAACGGCCTCAGCCTGGGCCAGGGTGGATTTTGGGGAAATTCCTCCTGGAAAGGGATGTCCAGCTTTGGATGGGGCTGCCCAAAGAGGAAGTGGAGTCTCCATCCCTGGAAGGGTCCGAACTCCTGTGGATGTGGCACTTGGAAATGTGGTTTAGTGGGAAAGAGGTGCTGGATGGGCTTAAAGATCTCGAAGGATTTTCCTAACCTTCACAATCCCACAATCCCACAATCTCCGTCCTTTTCGGGCTCGCCCGGTCAGACAGAAGGGGGAACTTTGGATTCATCCACATAAAATCGATTCCAGATCCATTTCTTTTCCCCCATTTGGAAAAGATCCTGAGCAACCACGATTCCCCCCCGACCCCGGTCCAGGTTTGCGGCGCTCCCTTTAATCCCCACAGCAGCCATGGTGCTTTTGAAAGTTCCCAGGATGGAAGAGAGGAGTTATCCATGATTTCCCCTCCAGCATCTGCATCCCATCTCTCTCCCCCTGCTGCAGTAGCTCCAGCTCTCCTGGCTGCCTGCCTTCCCAAAACCTGCTCATTTCCTTTATGATGTACGGCAGCTTTACGAGCGGGAGCTCAGCCTCTCTTTCCAAAGATTATTCCATTTGCTCGGATCCCGAAAATCCCACCTTGGGGTGGGGAAAGGAAAAAAAAAAAAAAAAAAAAAGGGAGGGGGAAAAAAAAGTATATAAAAATAAATAAATAAATAAATAAATAAATAAATAAATAAATAAATTTATTTTAAGAATTTTTATATATATATAAAAAAATAAATTTAAAAATAAACAAATAAACAAATTTTAAAACAAATTATACATATAAAAAGAAATAAATTTAAAAATAAATAAATAATTTTTAAAACATATATATAAAAATAAATAAATTTAAAAATAAATAAATTTTAAAACAAATTATATATTAAAAAATAAATAATTTTTAAAATAAATAAATAAATAAATTTTAAACTATATATATATATAAAAAATAAATAAATTTAAAAATAAATTAATACAAAAAAATTAAAAATAATTTAAAAAAAAAATTTAAAAAAAAATCCCCCCCCCCAAAAAAAGGGAGTCTGTGTCTCCGTGTCGGGTAATTTAAAACCGCTCCTAAAATAACGCCGAGGAGTTCACCGCTCGCATTCCACAGCAATCCCAGTTCCAGGGAAAAGCCAGGATGGAGAGGATCCACGCACACTCCCGGTCTTTGGGAGGGCAGGGGGTGGCGTTTGGGATCGCTCCTGGAGCCTCCGGGCCCGGATGATCGTTCACACAGACCCCGTGGAGCTAAGCTGGGCTTGGCAGAGCCGGGATTTGCTAAGCCGGGCCACACAGACAGGTGGCACGGGAGGGAGGAGGCAGCGGGAGCACTCCGGGGATTTGTGGGATGGCCGAGCTGCTCCTTCGCCCGCAGCCCCGGAGCCGGGGGGAGCAGAGAGCCCTTGGGATCCTTCCAGAGGGGCAAAACGCCGGGAGAGAGGAGCAGAGGGAGCTGCAGAGGAACCCTGGGAATGGAGCAGGCTCTGGATCCATCCCAGTGACTTCCACCGGAGAGGGAAGGGAGCGACCCTTCCTGCTGGGAACTCAGGAGCTGCTCCCAGAACTCCTCCCTACAAACGAGGGAAAATTCCTTCACCAAAAGCGTTGTCCAGCCCTGGCAGGGGTGGAGACCCCACCCCTGAGGGAGCCAAAGCCACGGAGGTGGCACTTGGGGACGAGGAGCAGCGCTGGGGATGGTTGGACTCCATGGGCTCAGAGGGATTTTCCAGCCTGAACAGTTCTGGGATTCTGTGAAACGAGGCAGGAATAATCTCTGGCTTTTATGACTGACAGGCCCAAAAGCTGTAGGATTCAAACAGGGCTTTGCAGCCACAGGAGCTGAGATCCCTGGAGAAGGAAGGGCAGCTCCAGCTGGGAAAACACTGGGTGAGGTGGGAGAAAAATCCATCAGGAATGGCACAGCTGAATGGGAGACTCATGGAATGGGTTGGGTTGGAAGGACCTTAAATCCCAACAATTCCACCCCATCCATGGGCAGGGACAGCTCCCACTGTGCCAGGTGGATCCAAATCCATCCAACCTGGCCTTGGGCACTGCCAGGGATCCAGGGGCAGCCACAGTAAATCTGGGAATTCCAGAATTCCCAGCCTGTCCCCACCCTCCCAGACAGGAATTCCTGCCCAAGATCCCATCATTCTGTCCACGGCATGAACGCAACGGCAGCTCTTTGCTGAGCCACAGCAGGGGAGCTCCTTCGCTGGAAATCACGGAATCCCAAAATCATCATGGCTGGAAAAGATCATCCAGTCCAACTCCAACGATCCCAGCACCGCCAGGGCCAGCACTGACCCCTGTCCCCAAGGGCCACATCCACGGCTTTAAATCCCTCAGGGATGGGAATTCCAAACCTCCCTGGGCACTGAGCTCCCTTTCCATGAGGAAATTCCTGCTGCTGTCCACCCCGAGCCTCCCCTGGCCCAGGCTGAGGCCGTTCCCTCTGCTCCTGTCCCTGTTCCCTGGGATAAGATCCCAAATTCCCCCCGGCTGTCCCCTCCTGTCAGGGACTGGTGCAGAGCCACAAGGTCCCACTGAGCCTCCTTTTCTCCAGGCTCAGCCCCTTCCCAGCTCCCTCAGGAATTCTCCAGCCCCTTCCCAGCTCCCTCGGGAATTCTCCAGCCCTTTCCCAGCTCCCTCAGGAATTCTCCAGCCCTTTCCCAGCTCCCTCGGGAATTCTCCAGCCCTTTCCCAGCTCCCTCAGGAATTCTCCAGCTCCTTCCCAGCTCCCTCAGGAATTCTCCAGCTCCTTTCCCAGCTCCCTCAGGAATTCTCCAGCCCTTTCCCAGCTCCCTCGGGAATTCTCCAGCCCTTTCCCAGCTCCCTCAGGAATTCTCCAGCTCCTTCCCAGCTCCCTCAGGAATTCTCCAGCTCCTTTCCCAGCTCCCTCAGGAATTTTCCAGCCTTTCCCTCAGGAATTCTCCAGCCCTTCCCAGCTCCCTCAGGAATTCTCCAGCCTTTCCCAGCTCCCTCAGGAATTCTCCAGCTCCTTTCCCTTCCCTGGACACACTCCAGCCCCTCCAGGGCTCTCCAGAGCTGCCTCAGCACCTCAGGCTCATCTCCATCCAACTCATCCTCACGGAGACGAAATTCCCACCCCAGTGCTGGCTCTCCTCAGGGAAAAGCCCGGACAGAAGAGGCGGTGCCGAGGTTCTGGTCAGCCTTTGGCTCGTTTGTGACCCCCCAAGAGCCACTGTGAGAGCTGGGCGACACCAGGGGACACATCCAGGCGGGGCTGAGCTCTCCTGAAACACCAGCAGCTCCATTCCCGCTCCCTTTCCAGCATTTCCAGCCTCCGGAGCCGCCAGGAGCACAGGAGGAGGAGGAGAAGGAGGAGGAGGGAGGGCTCCGAGCTCCTCACGGGTTCAAAGCTCAGCCCCACTGAGAAAAGGCCGAGATCAAATGGAGGATGAATGGCTGGAACCAAACCCGCTCTCAGCGCTCGATGCACAGATGATTCCCCGGGGAGAAGCTCACAAAGAGGGCTCGGGGTTCCGGCGAGGACGTGCCGGGAGGGTTTTGGCCATGTGCTGGGTTTTTTTTATGGATCGCACAGGCAGGGAAATCAAGGGAGATCCTGAGGGGACGGGGATGGGCTTCACAGTCAGCCACCAACAAAGGGGCTGGTGGCGGGATGGGAAGCAGCTCCGAGCAAACAAACAATGTGCAATTCTTGGCTGGAAACAATGGCTTGGAAAAATGGAAACGTTTAAAAAAGGGGAAAAAAAGAAAAAAAGAAAAAAAAAAAAAGAGGGAGGGGGGAAAAAAGAAAAAAAAAAAAAAAAAAAAAAAAAAAAAAGGAGTTATTTAATGGTGATTCCAATGGATTCATCCTGGATGAATTCTCCTCAGGAAGGTGCTCCTGAGAGGAAATCCCTTCTTGGGATAGAGACTTGGATGTGGAAAGGAAGAACCCTGCTGGGAAATGCCACAGGTAGCTTTAAATCAATAAATAAATGTGCTAAAAGCAGCAGTCAGCACTCTGACACCGAGTTCTTCCCGTTTTTCTTCCCACAAAATTTGCTTTTCCAGACAGATTTTATGATTTAGAACTTCAGCTTTTCCAGTGCTCACAGAATGGTCTCCCACACTCCTGAACAACAAGAAAGTCATTCCTAATTCCCAGTCCTTCCTTCCCAGATTCCCAGTCCTTCCTTCCCAGATTCCCAGTCCTTCCTCCCCAGATTCCCAGTCCTTCCTTCCCAATTCCCACTCCTTCCTTCCCAATTCCCCGTCCTTCCTTCCCAGATTCCCAGTCCTTCCTTCCCAATTCCCAGTCCTTCCTTCCCAGATTCCCAGTCCTTCCTTCCCAATTCCCACTCCTTCCTTCCCCATTCCCAGTCCTTCCTTCCCAATTCCCAGTCCTTCCTCCCCAGATTCCCAGTCCTTCCTTCCCAATTCCCAGTCCTTCCTTCCCAATTCCCAGTCCTTCCTCCCCAGATTCCCAGTCCTTCCTCCCCAGATTCCCAGTCCTTCCTTCCAAATTCCCACTCCTTCCTTCCCAATTCCCACTCCTTCCTTCCCAATTCCCAGTCCTGCCTTCCCAATTCCCAGTCCTTCCTTCCCAATTCCCATTTCTCCCTTCCCAATTCCCAGTCCTTCCTTCCCAATTCCCATTTCTCCCTTCCCAATTCCCAGTCCTTCCTTCCCAATTTCCAGTCCTTCCTTCCCAGATTCCCAGTCCTTCCTTCCCCATTCCCAGTCCTTCCTTCCCAATTCCCAGTCCTTCCTCCCCAGATTCCCAGTCCATCCTTCCCAATTCCCAGTCCTTCCTTCCCAATTCCCAGTCCTTCCTTCCCAATTCCCACTCCTTCCTTCCCAGATTCCCAGTCCTTCCTCCCCAGATTCCCAGTCCTTCCTTCCCAATTCCCACTCCTTCCTTCCCAATTCCCAGTCCTTCCTCCCCAGATTCCCAGTCCTTCCTTCCCAATTCCCAGTCCTTTCTTCCCCAATTCCCACTCCTTCCTCCCCAGATTCCCAGTCCTTCCTTCCCAATTCCCATTTCTCCCTTCCCAATTCCCAGTCCTTCCTTCCCAGATTTTCTGCCTCCACTCAGCCACAAAATCTCCCTGTGCCGCTTCCTGGGGCCAAGCCCCAACGTTTTTTTTTGGAGCCACACGACTCAGCCGCGTTCGCCAAGCGACTTTCCTGGAAGGGTTTTTTGGGATTTCCAACCCAGGTCCCACCTGGTTCCTGCAGGAAGGGAAGGCCCAGCCGCCTCTCCCCGCCCTGCTTGGATTTGTGGAGGAAAAGTTTGGGAAGGTTTGGACACTCATGCGCTCCCCGGACCTGGAATATTTGTATTTTAAAGGCACAGGAACCGAGCTCGAACCCCAAGCACCTCCAACCTCCCGAAGCTTTCTCCAGTTTCCTTCCCGCCGCTTTTCCACGTTCTCATCCCACAAACGGCTTCTTTCCACACGTTACTGAACACTTCTCCAAGAACTGGGGAAATCCCACCTTTCCCTCACCCTTCTGCACAGTTTTAAAGGCCATGAGATACATTTCAGCTCAAGAAAACCGGGATAAGATCCACGAGGAAAAGCGCTTTCCCTAACGGGAACAAGCTCGGATTTAAGTTCCTTGCTGCTTTTAATTCACTACACCAGATGAATTAAAATTCACCGGTCCAAGTTTGGCCAAATAATTGTTACATTTTCAACGGCTAACGCATTGCTCCGGGAAGAATTAGAATAAATAAATAGATGGGTTTGGGGTTTTTTTTAAATAGAAATGTTCTGGATAAAAGGAGAGAAGATCCGCGTGGCTCCAGAGAACCCCGGAGACGGAGCCACCTAAAAAGAGCTGCCCAGGGCAGGATTTCCTCTCTCACCTTGAGCTTCTGGGCTTCCCCCCGGACCTTGAGCAGCTCGGTGATGGAATCCACGAAGCCCTGGTAGTGGAAGTTGCACATCTTCTCGATCTCGCGGTCGTGGTTGCGGATCCGCGCCTCCAGCTTCTCCATGAAGCGCCCGTGCTCCTCCCCGTCGTACACCGACCTGCAGGGACACGCCAGCTCAGCACCAAACCCGGCCTAAATCCCACCCCAAAAACGCCCCACTGGGACACAGGGACTGCTCCTAAACCAGGAACCAAACTGGGGTTAAAAACGGTTCCTCCTTTTTGCGCCATTTTGCGTTTCCTGAGAGACCAGAACAGCCCAAGAAGACCAGAAATGTTTCTATTCCAACCTTTTTATCTTTTTCCACCATTTTGGTGTTCCCTGAAAGACAAACCAAACCCAAAACGTTTCTATTCCAACGTTTCGTTTCCTTTTTCCACCATTTTGGTGTTCCCTGAGAGACAAAGCAAACCCAAAACGTTTCTATTCCAACCTTTCTTTTCCTTTTTCCGCCATTTTGTGTTCCCTAAGAGACAAACCAAACCCAAAACGTTTCTATTTCAAGACTTCTTTTCCTTTTTCCACCATTTTGATGTTCTCTGAGAAACCAGAACAGCCCAAGAGGATTTGGAATGCTTCCGTCTTTCACCCATTTTGGTGTTCCCTGAGAGACCCAAGCCCAAAACGTTTCTATTCCAAGTTTTCTTTATGTTTCTCCACCATTTTGTGTTCCCTGAAAGACAAACCAAGCCCAAAACGTTTCTATTCCAACCTTTCTTTTCCTTTTTCCACCATTTTGTGTTCCCTGAGAGACAAACCAAGCCCGAAACGTTTCTATTCCAACCTTTCTTTTCCTTTTTCCACCATTCTGGTGTTCCCTGAGAGACCAGAACAGGTCAGGAGGATCCAAAACCTTTCTATCCCAACCTTTTTTTCCCCTTTTCCGCCATTTTGATGTTCCCTGAGAGACAAACCAAACCAAAAACGTTTCTATTCCAAGACTTCTTTTTCTTTTTCCACCATCTTGGTGTTCCCTGAGAAACCAGAACAGCCCAAATCATTCCTGAAATGTTTCTATTCCAACCGTTTTTTTTGGGGTTTTTTTCCTTTTTTCCACCCATTTTGGTGCTCCCTGAGAGATAAACCAATCCCAAAATGCTTCTATCCCAAGTCTTCTTTATGTTTTTCAGCCATTTTGATGTTCCCTGAGGAACCAGAACAACCCAAAAGGACTTGGAATGTTTCTATTCCAACCTTTTTTTTTTCTTTTTTCCACCATTTTGTGTTCCCTGAGAAACCAGAACAGCCCAAATCATTCCTGAAATGTTTCTACTCCAACCTTTTTTTTTTTTTTTTCCTTTTTCCACCCATTTTGGTGCTCCCTGAAAGATAAACCAAGCCCAAAATGTTTCTATTCCAACTTTTTTTTTTTCCTTTTTCCACCAATTTCATGTTCCCTTAAAGACCAGGCCAGGTCATCTGAAATGTTTCTACTCCAACCATTTTTTTTTTCCCGTTTTCCACCATTTTGTGTTCCCTAAGAGACGAACCAAGCCCAAAATGTTTCTATTCCAACTCTTTTTTGTCTTTCTCCACCATTTTGTGTTCCCTGAGAGACAAACCAAGCCCAAAACGTTTCTATTCCAACCTTTCTTTTCCTTTTTCCACCATTTTGTGTTCCCTAAGAGACAAACCAAGCCCAAAACGTTTCTATTCCAACCTTTCTTTTCCTTTTTCCACCATTTTGTGTTCCCTGAGAGACAAACCAAACCCAAAACGTTTCTATTTCAAGACTTCTTTATGTTTCTCCACCATTTTGTGTTCCCTGAGAGACAAACCAAGCCCAAAACGTTTCTATTCCAACGTTTCTTCTCCTTTTTCCACCATTCTGGTGTTCCCTGAGAGACCAGAACAGGTCAGGAGGATCCAAAACCTTTCTATCCCAACCTTTTTTTCCCCTTTTCTGCCATTTTGATGTTCCCTGAGAGACAAACCAAACCAAAAACGTTTCTATTCCAAGACTTCTTTTTCTTTTTCCACCATCTTGGTGTTCCCTGAGAAACCAGAACAGCCCAAATCATTCCTGAAATGTTTCTATTCCAACCGTTTTTTTTGGGTTTTTTTTCCTTTTTCCACCCATTTTGGTGCTCCCTGAGAGATAAACCAAGCCCAAAATGCTTCTATCCCAAGTCTTCTTTATGTTTTTCAGCCATTTTGATGTTCCCTGAGGAACCAGAACAACCCAAAAGGACTTGGAATGTTTCTATTCCAACCTTTTTTTTTCTTTTTACCACCATTTTGTGTTCCCTGAGAAACCAGAAAAGCCCAAATCATTCCTGAAATGTTTCTATTCCTACCTTTTTTTTTTTTTCCTTTTTCCACCCATTTTGGTGCTCCCTGAAAGATAAACCAAGCCCAAAATGTTTCTATTCCAACTTTTTTTTTTCCTTTTTCCACCAATTTCATGTTCCCTTAAAGACCAGGCCAGGTCATCTGAAATGTTTCTACTCCAACCATTTTTTTTTTCCCGTTTTCCACCATTTTGTGTTCCCTAAGAGACGAACCAAGCCCAAAATGTTTCTATTCCAACTCTTTTTTGTCTTTTTCCATCATTTTGTGTTCCCTGAGAGCCCACAACGGGCCGGGAGCACCGGAAACAAAGGTTTGCCTTTGAGCTGAGCCACCTGCGATCCCCCCGTCCACAAATCCCTCCTGGAGAATCCTCCGGACCTTCCTCGGGCTCCGAGGGTAAAAGGGACGATGGAAAACGGGATCTCCACAGCTGCCAACATCCCCTTCCCCTCACATCCCAAATTTAAACCCCGTTGCTAAAAAACCCAGAGCTGCTGGGGCCACCTCGGTCCAAGATACCCACATCCGGCAACCGGGAGCGGGAAATCTTGGAATTCCAGGATGGTTGGGATTTGAAAGGCCCTTAAATCCCATCCCCACCCACAGGCATGGACAATTCCCACTGTCCCAGGTGGATCCAGCCTGGCCTTGGGCACTGCCAGGGATCCAGGGGCAGCCACAGCAAATCTGGGAATTCCAGAATTCCCAGCCCCTCCCAGCCAGGAATTTCCTTCCCAAGATCCCATCCATCCCTGTCCACCCCTCCTTCAGCTTAAAACCAAATATAAAGAGGGAAGTTAAACCCAAATTTTTATCCCTCAGATGTTTCCCTAGAAAGCAGAAGGACCAGGTGACACTCTGGGAATTCCAGGGTTGTTTTCCTGGGGTTTTTTACAGCAAATGTGGATATTTTTAATGGATTGTGGCAATTCCAACCCTGGCCCTGCCTTTGGGAAGTTTTGGCTCCTAAACCTGAATTCTCCCCCAGCCCAAGAGTTAAGTTTGGAGTGAGGTTTATGGATCCGAGCTCGTGTCAGGTATTAGGGCCAAATTAGGGATCGAGCGGATTCCAGGCAGCCTTTGGAGAGAAAAAAATGGGAATGACCGGAGAGAAAAAATGGGAATGACCGGAGAGAAAAAATGGGAATGACCAGAGGGAAAAAATGGGAATGACCAGAGAGAAAAAATGGGAATGGCCAGAGAGAAAAAATGGGAATGACCAGAGGGAAAAAATGGGAATGACCAGAGAGAAAAAATGGGAATGACCGGAGAGAAAAAATGGGAATGACCAGAGGGAAAAAATGGGAATGACCAGAGAGAAAAAATGGGAATGACCGGAGGGAAAAAATGGGAATGACGGAGCTGACCAAGCCATAAGAATAAAATATTTAAAAATTATTAATCACAGCAGTGAGGAGCAGCGCTCCAGAAGGAATCAGAACTCCAGGAATCCCTTTTTCCTGCGGTGGGATCCGAACTCACCGCTCCCTTTGGAGAATCCCATCCCTGCAACCCACACAGCCCTCGAAGAAATAGGGAAAAAAACACCAAGACAGAGCTAAAAAGCTGCAGAAATTCTATTTCATTGTTATTCTTTCAGGCCATTCCAGCTCTGCAGCTCCATAAGAAGTTCTCAGCGGCACAACAACAACGCCAGGATTTTAAAAACCTCTTTAAATTCAGTGTAAAAGAACCCAGACACCCGGAGCAGGTGATGGGGAGGATATTGCCTTCTCCTGGCTGGTCTGAAGGTGGAAAAAGGAGCTAAAACTTCCTCAAATCCCAGCAGAGGCACCACTGGAGTGATGCTGGTGGATTTTCCCCTAAAGTTTCATGGAGTTTTTGGCGGCTGAAATCTGAAATTTGGAGCCCGAGTGCCACCTAGTGCTGCACAGCCTCTTAGCAGGGTGCCATCGGTGACTCCAGAGGATTCCCAGCTCAGAGGGGAGAATTCCAAAGGAAAAAGAATAAAGGTGGATAAGTTGCGTTTGCATTCAGGGAGAAACTGAAACAATAAAAACCCCACAGCAGCAACGACGTGCTTGGGGTCAAAGGCAAATTTGGGATTGACATCTGACAATGGGGAGGGAAAAAAAACCAACTCAAAATTATTTAAATCATCCAGGAAAAAACTCCCTTTGGAGGTGGCAAAGCTAAGAAATAAATGTCTGATGACTCGAAACCTTTGTTTATTAGAAATTATATTATTTTAATCCTTCTTAGCCAAACTTCAGTGTGGAAAACACAAATTTTGGTGTCAGACATGAAGGAAATGCCAGCATGTGATGGGAAGCTCTTCCCTTCTGAGCCCTCCTGATCCTCCAGGATCTCTTTTTCCAGGAAAATCCAGCCCTGGCCTTTTCCTTCTGAGCTCTTCTCATCCTCCAGGATCTCTTTTTCCAGAAAAATTCAGCCCTGGCCTTTCCTTTCTGAGCTCTCCTGATCCTCCAGGATCCTTTTTCCATCTCCCTCCAAAACATGAGGGCACAGGGAACAGCCAGGCCAGCCCCAGATCCAAGAACTCCAGAGCTGCAGGATGGACGTTCCAAGGAAACTCCAGAGCTGCAGGATGGACGTTCCAAGGAAGATCCAGAGCTGCAGGATGGACGTTCCAAGGAAGATCCAGAGCTGCAGGATGGAGATTCCAAGGAAGATCCATAGCTGCAGGATGGAGATTCCAAGGAAGATCCAGAGCTGCAGGATGGACGTTCCAAGGAAGATCCAGAGCTGCAGGATGGAGATTCCAAGGAAGATCCTGAGCTGCAGGATGGATGTTCCAAGGAAACTCCAGAGCTGCAGGATGGACGTTCCAAGGAAACTCCAGAGCTGCAGGATGGACATTCCAAGGAAACCCCAAAGCTGCAGGATGGACACTCCAAGGAAACTCCAAAGCTGCAGGATGGACATTGAGATGGTTCTGCCTCGGGAACATCGTCCCACCGGAGATCTCAGTGATCCCATGGTGACTCCCAACCCCAAATAACCAACATTAAACACTCCGATTGATGGCGCATAGAACAAACCCCTCCCCTTCGACGCCCCAAAATCCCAGAAATTCCATCTTCCCCCCCTGGATCTGGCGCAGATCCAACCTCCTCAGCTGCCATCGGCGTCGGAAAATCCTCCTGGAGACCCCAAATCCCGGCACTGCCGGGGCTCTCCAGATCCACCTCTGGATGCGCCTTTGTCAAACGCTCCTCCCGGATTTCCCAGCCCTGGCACATTCCCTCTATCTGCCTCCAAACCTTTGGGATCCCCTCTTGGAGTCCAGGGCATTCCTTTGGCTGCCCTGGAGGGTCAGGGACCTGGGCAGGGGGCTCTGAGACCACAGCCCAGAGCTCAGAGAGACACTGGCTTTGATCTCAGTCCATGGGAAAAACTTCCTACACTGAGAGAGGGTTTGCAGGCCAAGGGAGTGTGAAAAATAGTAGTTTAGTTTATCACAGGGTGAAAAAACAGTAATTTTAGGTTCATAGCATTGGAGTGAATGGGGACAAAATGGAGAATTTGGGGCGTTGTCTCCTTCTTCTTCCTTCTCCTTCCCTCACTCCATTTCTGCAGTGACGTGGGCACAAAGGAGTTTGTGAGGATTGGGTCAGAGTGGAGATGACCTTTTTAGTAATAGTGACAGACATTGGTAATAAATAGTAAATATCGAATACGTAGTAATTAGTATAAAAGATAAGGACAGCCCTGGGACGGGGGGAGTCACCAGATGTCCGAGCCACGGCAAACATCTTCTGGACACTGAGAAAATTGTAAGATAAGAACTAATAAACACGAAGCATGCGACCTTGAAGACTCCGTCTTTTCCTGCGTTTGGCTCAGAGCTTTGCAGAGGGCAAAAAAGACTCTAAAACCTCCTGAATGCGGGGAATTGAAACTCCTGCAAGGAGCCCCTCAACAACTGCTGTCCCTGGGTGCAGAGAAAGCACTGGCACCCCAGATGGGACAGCGTCAATCCCCCTGCCCCCAGGAACGCCTCTCCCGCTCCAAACACAGCCTGCAGCTCCACGGAACGCTCCTGGAGCAACCAGGGATTCAGGAGACCTCCGGGGATTCAGGAGACCTCAGGGGCCGTGCACAAAATCCGCTCCGAAAACGAGAATTTTCCGCAGTTTGCGTTTCTGGCCGTCAAAAATCCCGACAGCGCAAGGCAAAGCCGCAGCGAGGAGGAAGAAAAGAACAAACCAGAATTAAGCTCAGCTTAGGCAGAGCCTTCTGTCGGTTTTAAGTACAGGCTGAGACAGAGCTACAGAAAACCATCCTGGACCCTGCTTTTTTCTTATTTTTTTTCTTTTTTCTTTTTTTTTTTTGTTTTTAAATCCCTCTTTGCCATAAAAAAACTCGCTGGTCACAAAAGCTGCTCCACAAAAAAGGCTTTGGATGGAAAAAGTCTGAGGAAGAGGGGATGTCCCACCACGCCCTTATCTGCTAAATCCAGAGCAGGCTGGAATTCCTCCCTGAAGCTCTCTGCTCACTGACAGGTCGCTCTCGCTTCGGGGTTTTTAAATGCGCTCAACTAAGGAAAACTATGGAAAAAGGGCTTTGAAATTCCTGGGACTGGGCTGTTAAAGTTTCACAATTGAAGCATCCGTTAGAAATCCACTTCATTTTTAGTCTGGCTTGTTGCTTTTGTGGGGTTTTTTTTCTGAAAAGTCAAACTGGAAAAAAAAAAAAATAAATCTTTCCAGGAAAGGCACAAACGGATCAGGAGCTGCCACGTGCAGCCTGGAGTTCCTGCGAAGTTTATCCCCCGAAATGAAGGGGATAAAGCAAAGCTGGAGCAGAGGGAGCAGAAACGGGATGAACCAGACAAAGATCCGGCTGTGCTGGGGGTCAGGAAGTCAGGGAATGTCCTGAGACCTGCAGGGATCACGGATCACACCTTGTCCCTGCACAGACACCCGAAAATTCCACTCTGTGCCAGGGTCAGAAAGTCAGGGAATGTCCTGAGACCCACAGGGATCGTGGATCACACCCCTGACCCTGCACAGACACCCGAAAATCCCACTCTGTGCCAGGGTCAGAAAGTCAGGGAATGTCCTGAGACCCGCAGGGATCGTGGATCACACCCCTAACCCTGCACAGACACCCGAAAATCCCACTCTGTGCCAGGGTCAGAAAGTCAGGGAATGTCCTGAGACCCGCAGGGATCACGGATCACACCTTGTCCCTGCACAGATACCCGAAAATTCCACTCTGTGCCAGGGTCAGAAAGTCAGGGAATGTCCTGAGATCCACTGGGATCATGGATCATATCCCTGGCCCTGCAGAGACACCCGAAAATCCCACCCTGTGCCAGGGGGCAGAATATCCATGGAATATCCTGAGATCCACAGGAATCACGGATCACACCCATGACCCTGCACAGATACCCGAAAATTCCACTCTGTGCCAGGGGCAGAAAGTCAGGGAATGTCCTGAGACCCGCAGGGATCATGGATCACACCCCTAAGCCTGCACAGACACCCCAAAACCCCACCCTGTGCCAGGGGGCAGAATATCCATGAAAGATCCTGAGATCCACTGGGATCATGGATCACACCCCTGGCCCTGCAGAGACACCCGAAAATTCCACCCTGTGCAAGGAGTCAGAATATCCATGGAATATCCTGAGATCCACAGGGATCACGGATCACACCCCTAACCCTGCACAGACACCCCAAAATCCCACCCTGTGCCAGGAGTCAGAATATCCATGGAATATCCTGAAATCCACTGGGATCATGGATCATATCCCTGACCCTGCACAGACACCCCAAAATCCCACCCTGTGCCAGGAGTCAAAGCCATGGAATATCCTGAGATCCACAATGACCGTGGATCACACCTCTGACCCTGCACAGATACCTGAAAATTCCACTCTGTGCCAGGGGGCAGAATATCCATGGAATATCCTGAAATCCACAGGGATCATGGATCATATCCCTGATCCTGCACAGACACCCCAAAATCCCGCCTCTGTGCCAGGGGGAGAAAATCATGGAATACCCTGAGATCCACTGGGATCATGGATCACACCCCTAACCCTGCACAGACCATTCTGTGCCCATTTTGTGCCCATTTTGTAACCATTTTGTGCCCATTTCATGCCCATTTTGTGCCCATTTTGTGCCCATTTTGTGTCCATTTTGGGTCCATTTTGTGCCCATTTTGGTTCCACCTTGTGTGCAGCCCTGCCCAGGCTCTTGTCCTGCCCAAGGTTTCCCCTAAAGCCCTTTCAATAAATCTCTGCTTTATTCTCTGCCCGCTCTCTGCTCCAGCTCAGGAATCCCCATCCCTGCCATGGCAGGGACTCCTCCCACCATCCCAGGCTGCTCCACACAACATTCCCCCATTCCTGGCAGTGTCCAAGTCCAGCTTGGAGCACCCTGGGACGGCAGGAGATGCCCAGGGGAGGCACTGGAAGGGCTCTGAGGTCCCAAACCATTCCCTGCTCCCGTCAATCAGAGCAGGGGGTCTCCAGCAGGACTGACCCCACTCCGTTCCCAGCCAGGAACCCAAATAAATCCAGCTGGAAAAGCCGAGGAGGGAAATCTGCGGGGATGGGACGGAATGAGAGAGCTCTGGGACAATGCAGAGAGGACAAGCTGGGGACAGCGCAACACGAGCGGCTTTTGTTTCCAATTAATAGAGGAACAAATTCCTGACTCTGCCGCGGACTTCAATTTTCTTTCTTTTTTTTTTTTTTTAAACTTCTCCCCCCACCCCTTTTAAAACTTCTGTAGTGGTTTTGAATCCCTCCGAAACGTTTTCTTCTCGTTAAGCTGCATAAAAGCGTTAGCAGCTTGTTTAATCTCAGTCTAACTTTTGTAATAAACGAATTAACTACCGAGCACGGCAGAAAAACAAAAACGACGGCGGCTTCGAGAGCGGTGCAAGAGCTCCACGGGGGGAAAAAAGGGCAAGGAAAGTTTGGAGATTAATGCCTGGTCAGGATGGAACTGGCAGGAGTTTAAACCTCACGATTCCAAAGTTTATCCAGTTAGGACACGGCATCATTCTGCCACTTAAACGGAGTGGATTTAAACCCAGAATCAAAGCACAAAATCTAAGACCAAAATCAAAGCCCAAGATCGAAGCCTAAAACGTACACCATAAATTCAACCCCAAATGTAAACCTCAAATTTAAGCCCAGAACTGAATTAAGGCCCAGAAATAAAGCCCAAAATCGAGCCCAAAATTTAAACTCAAAATTTAAGCTCAAAACTGAAACTCAAAATTTAAACCCCAAACGTAAACCCAGAACTGAATTAAGGCCCAGAAATGAAGTCCAAAATCAAGCTCAAAATTTAAGCCCCAAATTTAAGCTCAGAACTAAAGCCCAAAATCAAGCCCAAAAATTAAGCTCAAAATTTAAACCCCAAATGTAAACTCCAAGTTTAAGTCCAGAACTAAAGTCCAAAATCTAAACTCAAAATTTAAACTCCAAATTTAAGCAGAGAACTGAATGAAAGCCCCGAACTGAATGAAAGCACAGAACTAAAGCCCAAAAGTTAAGCTCAAAATTCAAACCCCAAATTTAAGCCCAGAACCAAAGCCCAAAACTTAAGCTGGAGTTTTAAACACAAAACCTAGGCCCACTCTGTTGCGTCCTGCCGCCCACACAGGCCCACGCTTACACCAAAAACACAGAAAAAACCCCAATTTTTTTGTCCTTTTGGGAAGATTTAAAATCCCCAACCCTATTTGCCGAAGCATTCCCACACGGATTTGTCCCACTTGCATTTCCCTCTCCGTCTGACTTCCAGCTTCCGACGGAAATCATTCCAATCACTGCAAAATTCCACAGAAGACAGGGATGCCTCATGATCGCCAGCAGCGGCTGAAGAGCACCGCTAAAGCTGATTTTTCGTCAGGATAATCCCGGTTTTCCAGCTGGGAACGCCTCGATCCCAGGCAGGAACGGCCCCAGGTGCAGCTCCAGGAGGAAGCCAACGCGGAGAATTCCCACAAACCACATCCAAACGTGTCGTGGGCTTCCCCGACATTCAGGTGGTTTCAGGGTCTTTTCCCCCCTGCACAGCTCCGAGCCAAGCCGAAGGGAGAGACGGAGTCTTCAGGTGTAGATTTTTCAAGGTTGCATTTTTCGTTTATTGTTTCTTCTCTTACAAATTTCTCACAGTCCAACGAGATGTTTGCAGCTGCACGGACTGCTCACGTCTCCCCCCGAGCTGGGCTGTCCTTAATCTTTTATACTAATTACTACGTGTTCGTTATTTACTATTTCTTACCAATGTCTATCACTATTACTAAAAAGGTCATCTCCACTCTGACCCAATCCTCACAAACTCCTTTGTGCCCACGTCACTGCAGAAATGGAGTGAGGGAAGGAGAAGGAAGAAGAAGGAGACAACGCCCCAAATTCTCCATTTTGTCCCCATTCACTCCAATGCTATGAACCTAAAATTACTGTTTTTTCACCCTGTGATAAACTAAACTACTATTTTTCACACTCCCTTGGCCTGCAAACCCTCTCTCAGTGTAGGAAGTTTTTCCCATGGACTGAGATCAAATCCAGTGTCTCTCTGAGCTCTGGGCTGGGGTCTCAGAGCCCCCTGCCCAGGTCCCTGACCCTCCAGGGCAGCCAAAGGAATGCCCTGGACTCCAACACAAACGCTCCCCAAAAACCACCCCAACACCCCCGGGACCCGTCTGGCCTCGACCAGGAGGAGCTTTTCGACGGGGCTCCCTCCTGGATCCGTGCTGGGCCTGCTGTTCCCAAGCGGTTCCGGGAGGAAATTGGGAAATCCGGAGCCAAGCGCTCCCGGGGAAGACGGTGGTGCCACCAAAGCTGAGGGAGAGCCAAGGATTGGGAAGCAGCAGGGAGCGATTCCAGAGGCCAAAGAGGATGAAGGTCAGCACAGGTCCAAGGGAACAGTGGGAGAAGGATCAGGAATCCCAAAGGAATGGAGAGGAAGGAGAGACCCCAAAGCCCGCCTCAGCCGCAGCCCCTCGTTTCCTGACCTGTGAAAAACCAAAGGAATTGGGTTCGGATTTGAAGGGACGAGGCTGAGGAGAACAGGAGCGGCGCAAACCCACGGGAAAAGCCCTCTGCTCTGAAAACATGGAATGACCCAGGTTGGAGAAACCCTCGGAGATCCTCCAGCTCATCCCAAAACCCAGCAGCACCACGCCGACAACAAACCGTGCCCCGAGCGACCTTTGGTCACTCCCAGGGAGGAAAATTCCTGTTCCAACCCCTGACCCCGCTCCAGGTGAACATTCCCAGAGCTCCGGGGCCTCCTCCGGACTCTCTCCCGGAGCTGAAGTGTTACCCTGGTTTTTCTGAGTTTTTTAAAGCCTTTTGAATTTTCATAAAATGGAGTCAGATGTTTTAGCTACTGTAGAATATTAGAGCAGTTTTCTACCTTTTTCCCACAGATGTAACATCAACAAATCCTTTGTTTTTCATTCTCTGTCCTTTGTTTGCACATTTCTAACCTGTAAACAATTGTAACTGACAATCGGTCTGGCCACTGAGGCTGAGGGGTGGAAACCCCAAAAAGCCAATCTTCTGCCAGACCCACAAATGTATAAAAAGTAAGAAATAAAACAAGAGGCTCTCTCTCCGCCCTGTCTCAGCTTTGAGTCGGAACAGAGGAACCTCTCTGCCCTGGAAAACCTCTCTCTCCGTGTGACTGCTTTGCGTGTCTCGGTGACACTGAAGGACGCCTCATCCCGATAAACGTCCCCTGGCAGCCCTGCCCAGCCCTCCAAGCGGATTATTTTACCGCAGAACGATTTTAACGCCTATTCTCGCTGCGTTATTGCCCAATAAAAGCTCACTTCTGTTGTCTTACGCATTGTTTCAAGGAGTCGATTTCCATTATTTTCCTTTTTTTTTTTTCCCGGAGCGTTCTTGGCTCGAGGTCTCGCCCCTCCCTCCGCCTCTCTGCTGGGAAGAGACGCCGTCACGGCCTCCAGCGGAGGCACAGCAAATCCTCGGGACGAGCCCGACGCCCAGCGCTCCGCACAAAACCCATCCCGGGGGACGGCGGCCCCTGGAGCTCTTCCAGCGGCGGGACAGCGCCAGCAAATCCAGGGATTTGCTCATCCAGGGATTTGCGCATCCAGGGATTTGCGCATCCAGGGATTTGCTCATCCAGGGATTTGCGCATCCAGGGATTTGCGCATCCAGGGATTCGCTCATCCGGGGATTCGCTCATCCGGGGATTTGCGCATCCAGGGATTTGCGCATCCAGGGATTCGCTCATCCGGGGATTCGCTCATCCGGGGATTTGCGCATCCAGGGATTTGCTCATCCAGGGATTTGCGCATCCAGGGATTTGCTCATCCAGGGATTTGCGCATCCAGGGACTGGCTCATCCAGGGATTTGCGCATCCAGGGATTTGCGCATCCAGGGATTTGCTCATCCAGGGATTGGCTCATCCAGGGATTGGCTCATCCAGGGATTCGCTCATCCAGGGATTCGCTCATCCAGGGATTCGCTCATCCAGGGATTTGCGCATCCAGGGATTCGCTCATCCAGGGATTTGCGCATCCAGGGATTTGCTCATCCAGGGATTTGCTCATCCAGGGATTTGCGCATCCAGGGATTTGCTCATCCAGGGATTTGCTCATCCAGGGATTGGCTCCTCCAGGGATTTGCGCATCCAGGCATTTGCCCATCCAGGGATTTGCGCATCCAGGGATTTGCTCATCCAGGGACTGGCTCATCCAGGGATTCGCTCATCCAGGGATTTGCGCATCCAGGGATTGGCTCATCCAGGGATTTGCGCATCCAGGGATTGGCTCCTCCAGGGATTTGCGCATCCAGGGATTCGCTCATCCAGGGATTTGCGCATCCAGGGATTGGCTCCTCCAGGGATTTGCGCATCCAGGGATTCGCTCCTCCAGGGATTTGCGCATCCAGGGATTTGCTCATCCAGGGATTTGCGCATCCAGGGATTTGCTCATCCAGGGATTTGCGCATCCAGGGATTCGCTCATCCAGGGATTTGCGCATCCAGGGATTCGCTCATCCAGGGATTTGCGCATCCAGGGATTTGCTCATCCAGGGATTTGCGCATCCAGGGATTTGCGCATCCAGGGATTTGCTCATCCAGGGATTGGCTCATCCAGGGATTTGCTCATCCAGGGACTGGCTCATCCAGGGATTCGCTCATCCAGGGATTTGCTCATCCAGGCATTTGCTCATCCAGGGTTTTGCGCATCCAGGGATTTGCTCATCCAGGGATTTGCTCATCCAGGGATTCGCTCATCCAGGGATTTGCGCATCCAGGGATTGGCTCATCCAGGGATTTGCTCATCCAGGGATTGGCTCATCCAGGGATTTGCTCATCCAGGGATTTGCGCATCCAGGGATTCGCTCATCCAGGGATTCGCTCATCCAGGGATTTGCGCATCCAGGGATTTGCTCATCCAGGGATTTGCTCATCCAGGGATTTGCGCATCCAGGGATTTGCAGAGGAAGGCAGTAGCCCCCCTGCCTGGCACCGCGTCCCCGCCTCAGCAGCTTCCAGCTCCTTCCCTGGGGAAGAGCTGGGGTCAGGATGAAGGTCACTCTGGGGTCAGGATGGAGGTCACTCCAAGGTCAGGATGGAGGTCACTCCAGGGTCAGGGTGGAGGTCACTCCAGGGTCGGGATGGAGGTCACTCCAAGGTCAGGATGGAGGTCACTCCAAGGTCAGGAGGGAGGTCACTCCGGGGTCGGGATGGAGGTCACTCCGGGGTCGGGATGGAGGTCACTCCGGAGTCGGGATGGAGGTCTCTCCAAGGTCGGGATGGAGGTCACTCCAAGGTCAGGATGAAGGTCACTCCGGGGTCGGGATGGAGGTCACTCCGGGGTCGGGATGGAGGTCACTCCGGAGTCGGGATGGAGGTCTCTCCAAGGTCGGGATGGAGGTCACTCCGGGGTCAGGATGAAGGTCACTCCGGGGTCGGGATGGAGGTCACTCCGGGATCGGGATGGAGGTCACTCCGGGATCGGGATGGAGGTCACTCCAAGTTTGGGATGGAGGTCACTCCGGGATCGGGATGGAGGACACTCCGGGATCGGGATGGAGGTCACTCCGGGGTCGGGATGGAGGTCACTCTTGGGTCAGGATGAAGGTCACTCCGGAGTTGGGATGGAGGTCTCTCCAAGGTCGGGATGAAGGTCACTCCAGGGTCAGGATAGAGGTCACTCCGGGGTCGGGATGGAGGTAACTCTGGGATCAGGATGAAGGTCACTCCGGGGTCAGGATGGCGGTCACTCCGGGGTCAGGATGGAGGTCACTCCGGGGTCTCCCTCAGGGCAGAAGTTGACTGGGACGGCCCAAGGCGTCTCCTGGCTGCCAATCCACCGCGTTGGGAAGCTCGTGCTTCCAGCAGCGGATGGATCCGCGCCCCGCACACGGCTGTGCCGGGGGAAATTCCTCCCTGGAACGCCCGCCCGGCCTGTCCCGGGATCACGGAATGGCTGGGAATGGGGGGTGACCCTAAAGCCCACCCCAATCGCCATGGGGCACCTTCCAGAGCTTCATCCAGCCTGGGGTGTCCCCCAGGAGATAAACCTCGGGATGTCCTTGATCCATCTAATCCAACGGGACCGGGAGCAATCCCAGCTCCCAATGCTGGAGTCCAGGGCACGTGGAAAATCCCTGCAGCTGCCCTGGGGCTCCGATTTCCTGCCTGGGACCCCAGGAAAGCACCGCCTTTGACCTTAGTCCATGGGGAGAAACTTCCAACACTTAGAGATGAATCAAAAGCGACAAAGATTTAAAATAAACGGTAGTTTAGTCCGTCACAGGGTGGAAATTCGTAGTTTTGGGTTTTCAGTATGGAGGTGGATGAGAGCAAGACGGAGGATTTGGGGTGGTGCCTCATCTTCCTCATCCTCCTCTTCTTCCACTCCATTTTCTGCTGTGACGGTGGCACAGAGACGTTGGTAGAACGGGTTTGAGGCAGAAATGGCGTGTTTTAAAACACGCAGCTGTCGCTAGAGGACACAAACAGATACTTAGAGGATTTTTTTGACTCTAAGAAAGCTGAAGAAGAGTTTATTGCTTACTACGACCTCGCTTGTATAGATTCTGAGCAATGACCAGGGATTGGAGAACAAGGTTTCCACCTCTCCATCCCACTGGCCAGGTTGGAAGTCCATCAACGCTCCTCATTCCTTAGAAAGGAATGCAGAAAACACCAATTGTTTATAGCACGAATGTGGCAAACTGCAGCAAATCTCAGCTACGGAACTGTAAATTATCACAAAAAGCTCACATGATACAGCAGCAGGTAACGATTAGTGGCACAAATCTGTAAACATAGCACATTTTAAGAGTTAATTGGACCAGAAACTTTTGAAAGACCTTGGAATTCTCCAGCTGGCGCTCTTGCCAGCTGTGTTTTCCAGCGCGCTAAGCCGGGTGTTGGCGGCGCCAGGACCTTGAGATAAACTGAATAAATGTCTCTGAAGACCAAAAAGCTGCAAATTCTGTTCGTCTTTTAACCCCAGTCCTGGACTTTGTGTGAGGGAAAACTCTCGACTCTCACAAAATAAAAGCCCCAGCAGGGACAGGAATGTTCTGAGCCCGTTCCCCTCCTCGGCCACAGCAGATCCACCCTCATTTCCAGCCCAGTCACTGCTCCGAGCGCTCACGGGCCGCTCTCGGATCAGAGGACACGGAGGCCGGAATTGGACAAGCCCGCAGGATTGAGCAGGATTGAATCCTACAGGAAGAAGCTGGATGGGGTCTCCAAAAGACCCCGGGAACAGGAAGGAATAAATAAATAAATAGGAATGAAAAGGTCTTGGAGGAGCTTGGGTCTCCCAAGGACCCTGGGGATGGGCAGGAATAGGGATAAAAAAATAGGAAGAGGAATAAATAAATAAATTCCAGGCGCTGGGATCCATGTGATGGAACTCTCTGGGATTCCTGCCCCGGTCTCCCAACATGACACAGGAGCTGGAGGGGACCAGTGCTGTGGGGAGAGGCCACCCAGGACATCCCAGCATCTCCAGGGGTTCAGGAATGAGAATCCCTTCGGTTCCCTCGGAGAAGACTCAGGTCATGATCCCAAAAAGCAGAGAGGTTCTGCAGGAGACCTCCTCAAAACCCCACCGGAGTTTGGGGTGTCCCCGAATTGAAAACCGAGAATGGCAGATTTCCTGTGCTTTACTCTCCTCCTGTGGTTCTCCATCATCTCATTTCTCCAGGCTGACATTCCCCCACATCCCCAGGAGCTGTGCCACCAAAATCAGGGATGCAGGGGGCCAGGGGATGGCGAATTCCCAATTAAACTTCCCCACCAGTGCTGCGGGGAAAGGTCATCCAGGACATCCCAGCATCTCCAGGGGTTCAGGAATGAGAATCCCTTCGGTTCCCTCGGAGAAGACTCAGGTCATGATCCCAAAAAGCAGAGAGGTTCTGCAGGAGACCTCCTCAAAACCCCACCAGAGTTTGGGGCCTCCCCAAAGGGAAAACTGAGAATGGCAGAAGATTTCCTGTGCCTTACTCTCCTCCTGTGGTTCTCCATCATCTCATTTCTCCAGGCTGACATTCCCCCACATCCCCAGGAGCTGTGCCACCAAAATCAGGGATGCAGGGGGCCAGGGGATGGCGAATTCCCAATTAAACTTCCCAAAAGCTTCATCAGAGGAGTGCTTTAAGAGCCACGTCCTCAGAGAGGAGAGCTGGACTCAAAGGCAGTGGGTTTGGGATCTGTGAGGAGCAGAGGAGGCCAGCACTCGCACTCCCACGGGAATATTTGTGTCTGTCGAAGAGAAGAACGGAAACGGCCTTAAATCGCCCAGGATGAAACACTGGATAGAGCTTCCGGACTGTGAGAGGGGCTGAAATCCAGGAGGGATCATCAGGGAATGCTTAAATCCATCATCCCAAGGAATAAGTCAGGAAAACCCCAAGGAGGAGCAGCCTTGGTGCTACAGTGACCAAACATCTCCTCAGGCAGGCACGGGATTCTGGAGGTGCCCAAAATCCCATTTTCCACAGTCTGAGCCCCAGAAGAGCTCTTTGGAAACCCCTCGTGATCCTCATCAGTGCTCCCAGGAGCTGAAAGAGCTGATGGCTCTGACTCCGGGTATCAAATCCTGCCAGGATTCCCGAGGATTTCCCAAACTCAACTTTCACTGATGGCAACAGGCAAATCCCCGTTTCCCTCACGGCCACGAGATCAGGGCTGAAAATCATGGAATGGTTTGGGTTGGAAGGGATCTGAAGGATCATCTCGTTCCATCCATGGGCAGGGACACCTCCCACTGTCCCAGGTGGCTCCAAGCTGGCCTTGGGACATTTCCAGGGATCCCGGGACAGCCACAGCTTTCTCCGGGCAACCTGTGCTGGATAAATGCTCCAGAGTCTCCTGAGGAGCTCTCAGATGACAACAAAACACTTTTTAAAACTGTAAATGAGCGGAAAAACAGAGCCCCCACAAAGCCACCTCGGGAATGGGATCCTGCTCCTCCTTGCCAAAGGAAATAATAATTCCCCTAATTAACAATATAACGGAATGACCCAGAACGTCCCTGTGAAAGAAGAAATTTTGGAAGCTCAAAGCCATTAAGAAGAGCTTGAACAAATCCATGTCCAGCTTCAAGAAGAGCCAGGGATGGAAGGTGTTGGGAGTTCTGGAAAGTTGGATTTGGGGATTTCAGTGTGCAGTAACACACGTGAGTCAGGATGGAGGATTTGGGGCGTTGTCCGAGTCCTTCCTCTTCACCTTCTCCTTCCTTCTCCTCATGGTTCGGGTGGATTTCTGTGACTGGGTGAAAAGGGTCGGCACTGCGGCCTTGGGTGCTCATTGCTGGGTCAGAAATGTGAATAACAGAGGGGTCACCTCATTACTGGGTAATTAGCAATTAAATGACCTTGGAAAGAGTCAGAGGTGCTCCGTTCCACCTCGTTCCTTTACCCTGCCAGTCAGAGCTCACGGCTCCTGAGGCTGGAAACGGATAACAAACAATAAACATCCGAGTTTCCCGTGGATTTAATCCCAACCTCGGCAGGGAGGAAAAGAATCCAGGAGCGCCGCAGGAGGGAACAACCCCGATCCAGGGAAAAAGCGAAGCGGCTCCGAGGATGGGGAGAGGCGGCCACGAGCTGAGCTTCCAAGCTCCCTCCCCTCTTTGGGAGGACAATGGAAAGAAATCGGGAACAAAGGCGACGCTCCGCAGCCGCGAGGACGCTTGATTTGAGCCATGTGTAGGGCCGGGAACGCTCCGGGAGCCGGGCGGGAGGAATTCCAGCCCGTCCGAGCTGCGGAGCGTTAAGGCAGGGGTGAATCATCTGTAAACAACCGCTCAAATCCAGGAAGGAACCCGGCAATCCAAAAGGGAATCCGCGACACGCGCGGCCCCGGCGCTCGGAGGATTTGTCGGGAGGAGGTGGAAATCGGGGGGACAGAATCGGAGCCACGGGAATGGGAGGATGAGGATGGAGCGGCACAAAGGGGCGGCTGGGGTTCTGGTGTGACCCCGCAGGGCTGGGGACAGCTGTGGGGTTTGGGACAGGACAGGGGACACCAGATCAGGGTCAGCTGTGGGGTTTGGGACAGGACAGGGGACACCAGAGCAGGGTCAGCTGTGGGGTTTGGGACAGGGGACACCAGAGCGGGGTCAGCTGTGGGATTAGGGACAGGGGACACCAGAGCAGGATCAGCTGTGGGATTAGGGACAGGGGACACCAGAGCAGGGTCAGCTGTGGGGTTTGGGACAGGGGACACCAGAGCAGGGTCAGCTGTGGGGTTTGGGACAGGGGACACCAGAGCAGGGTCAGCTGTAGGGTTTGGGAAAGGACACACCAGAGTGGGGTCAGCTATGGGGTTTGGGACAGGGGACACTAGAGTGGGGTCAGCTGTGGGGTTTGGGACAGGGGACACCAGAGCAGGGTCAGCTGTGGGGTTTGGGACAGGGGACACCAGAGCAGGGTCAGCTGTGGGGTCTGGGACAGGGGACACCAGAGCAGGGTCAGCTGTGGGGTTTGGGACAGGGGACACTAGAGTGGGGTCAGCTATGGGGTTTGGGACAGGAGACACTAGAGTGGGGTCAGCTGTGGGGTTTGGGATTAGGGACAGGGGAAACCAGAGCAGGATCAGCTGTGGGGTTTGGGATTAGGGACAGGGGAAACCAGAGCAGGATCAGCTGTGGGGTTTGGGATTAGGGACAGGGGAAACCAGAGCAGGATCAGCTGTGGGGTTTGGGATTAGGGACAGGGGACACCAGAGCGGGGTCAGCTGTGGGGTTTGGGACAGGGGACATGACAGGGGACACCAGAGCAGGGTCAGCTGTGGGGTTTGGGACAGACGACACCAGAGCGGGATCAGCTGTGGGGTTTAGGATTAGGGACAGGGGACACCAGAGCAGGGTCAGCTGTGGGGTTTGGGACAGGGGACACCAGAGCAGGGTCAGCTGTGGGGTTTGGGACAGGGGACACCAGAGCAGGGTCAGCTGTGGGGTTTGGGACAGGGGACACCAGAGCGGGGACAGCTGTGGGGTTTGGGACAGGGGACACCAGAGCAGGGTCAGCTGTGGGGTTTGTGACAGGGGACACTAGAGTGGGGTCAGCTGTAGGGTTTGGGAAAGGACACACCAGAGTGGGGTCAGCTATGGGGTTTGGGACAGGGGACACTAGAGTGGGGTCAGCTGTGGGGTTTGGGATTAGGGACAGGGGAAACCAGAGCAGGATCAGCTGTGGGGTTTGGGATTAGGGACAGGGGAAACCAGAGCAGGATCAGCTGTGGGGTTTGGGATTAGGGACAGGGGAAACCAGAGCAGGATCAGCTGTGGGGTTTGGGATTAGGGACAGGGGAAACCAGAGCAGGATCAGCTGTGGGGTTTGGGATTAGGGACAGGGGACACCAGAGCGGGGTCAGCTGTGGGGTTTGGGACAGACGACACCAGAGCGGGATCAGCTGTGGGGTTTAGGATTAGGGACAGGGGACACCAGAGCAGGATCAGCTGTGGGGTTTGGGACAGGGGACATGACAGGGGACACCAGAGTGGGGTCAGCTGTGGGGTTTGGGACAGGACACAGGAGAGCGGGGTCAGCTGTGGGGTTTGGGATGAGGGAACAGAGCTCAGGGGGATCAGCTGCTCTGCTCTGCTCTGGGGGATTCTCAGCCTGACCCCGCAGTGGAACTCTGAGTTTTCCCCGGATAACCCCAGGGTGTGAAACCACAGTGTTTCACCCTCAGCAGGAACCTGGATTGGAAGGAAATTCCAAACCCAGAGCAGGCAAATCCCAGTCAGAAAACACAGGCAGAAAATCCCAAACTGGATTGTGCCTGGACGCTATTTCAGTACAGCTGGACTCAATCCCAGAGGAGTTTCTCCAGAATAAAAACCAATTTATGATTCCATCAATCCGCTCCCGCGCCCCGAATCAAAGAGCAGCACAAAGAAAGCAGCTCCAGAACAGGGGGGAAATGCAGACAAGCTCATCCTGATCCTTATTTTCCAGCAGTGCTGCTTCTCCAGGGAGCCCTGGCTGGCCCTGAGCCCTCACTAAGGAATAAAAAATCCCCTTTTCCAGCTGCACCTGCACTGGGGAAAGGGGGAAACGGCCAGAGCCAAAGCACTGGGGCGACACTTGAGACTCCCCAGGCAGCTGATCCAAGGATTTCCCTCCTTCTCCTTCCCTGATTTGCAGGAATGAGCTGGGGGATTCGCTGGGTGCTCCCAGCTGAGCCTTCATCCCCATCCCATGGGAATTGTCACATTCTCGCCCTCCTCCTCCTCCTCCTGGTTTTCTCCATTCCCAATAAATCACATTCCTCTCAGGGAAGTTAAAGTCGGGGGGTTTTTTTCCGTAGTGGCAGAGAATTCTGGACGAAGAAAAATTCTAATTTTAACCGAGAGTTCGGGGGAGAGAAATCACCCGGCGGGATGGCGCTGGGAAAACTGGGAAAATAACGAACATTTTGGTGCAAACAGCTCAGCAGAACATCTCAGATGCTCATCCTGGGGATTTGAAAAGCTCAGGCGACCCAACCTGTGCAAATTAACGAGGAATCGTTGCGCTAATGAGAGGGGAGATCCCAGAGCTCCCGATCCCACACGCAAATCCCCAAAAAGCACTCTGCTTCCCAACCTGTCCTGCAAAACCCCGGCGGAGAGGTGAAGGCCGGGTTTATTTAGGCTCCGGCTTAAGCCCAGCCCAGATCTGAGCCCAAGCAGAGCCTCCCTCACTGAGAGTGATCCTGAAGAGCTCCTGGGTGATTTTTCCCATCCTGGATTCCCCATTTCGGGATCTGAGCGCTGCCAGCACCCGAGCTGCCTCCAAAACCATCTCACCTGTTACCCTGGTTTTTCTGAGTTTTTTAAAGCCTTTTTGAATTTCATAAATGGAGTCAGATCTTTTAGTTACTGTAGAATATTAGAGCAGTTTTCTACCTTTTTCCCACAGATGTGACATAAACAAATCCTTTGTTTTTCATTCTCTGTCCTTTGTTTGCACATTTCTGACCTGAAAACAATTGTAACTGACAATTGGTCTGGCCACTGAGGCTGAGGGGTGGATGTCACCGAGACACACACAGAGCAGTTACACACAGACAAGAGATTTTCACAGAGGTCCTTCCAATCCAGCTCACAGCTGAGAGAGAGAAGAGAAGAGAAGAGGAAGAGAAGAGGAAGAGAAGAGGAAGAGAAGAGGAAGAGAAGAGGAAGAGAAGAGAAGAGGAAGAGAAGAGGAAGAGAAGAGAAGAGAAGAGAAGAGAAGAGAAGAGAAGAGAAGAGAAGAGAAGAGAAGAGAAGAGAAGAGAAGAGAAGAGAAGAGAAGAGAAGAGAAGAGAAGAGAAGAGAAGAGAAGAGAAGAGAAGAGAAGAGAAGAGAAGAGAAGAGAAGAGAAGAGAAGAGAAGAGAAGAGAAGAGAAGAGAAGAGAAGAGACCCCTTTGTTTATTTCTTACTTTTATACATTTGTGGGTCTGGCAGAAGATTGGCTTTTTGGGGTTTCCACCCCTCAGCCTCAGTGGCCAGACCAATTGTCAGTTACAGTTGTTTTCAGGTTAGAAATGTGCAAACAAAGGACAGAGAATGAAAAACAAAGGATTTGTTTATGTCACATCTGTGGGAAAAGGTAGAAAACTGCTCTAATATTGTACAGTAACTAAAAGATCTGACTCCATTTACGAAATTCAAAAGGCTTTAAAAAACTCAGAAAAACCAGGGTAACAGGTGGAAACCCCAAAAAGCCAATCTCCTGCCAGACCCACAGATGTATAAAAAGTAAGAAATAAACAAAGGGCTCTCTTCTCTCCGCTCTCTCGGCTGTGAGCTGGATCGGAAGGACCTCTGTGAAAATCTCTTGTCTGTATGTGACTGCTTTGTGTGTCTCGGTGACACTCACCCCACATTTATTCCGTTTATCCCTGTTTTTTTAAAAAGGATTTCCACGCTTTTCCCCTCGGAGAGCGCCCTAAAGGGAAAATCTCAGCGCACCAGAAGGATGATCTCAACAGGAATATCTCCATCCCTAAGCCACTGGAGGGGTTTTGCTTTTTTTTTTTGTTTTCTTTGCTAAATTTAGTGTCTGGTTTGAGTGATTCTTGGGGTTTTTTCGTCCTTTTTGTGAGCTGGGATTAGGAGGAAAGTAAAGTGGGTTTAAACTTCAAGGTCTGGATTTATTAATACACATTAAAAGAAGAAAATTAGAATTTAAATTGATTTTTAAAATGCAGAGCCAGCCCACTGCTCCTACCACCGCTTTCCACAGTAAAACAAAAAAAAAAGTTTCCCAAAATTCCTCTAATATTTCACCCCATATATTCACAAAAACGTGTCATTTCCCTAATAACTACATTAATGATATATACTATATTTATTATATTTCTTATATATATATATTTAAATAATATATAAATATATTATGTATATTATATTGCATTATATTGAATATATATTATATATTTATATATAATATAATTTTTATATTATATTTTTATATTTATTATATTTATTATATTATATTATATTAATAAATAACGATATTAAATTTCAAAACCAATTATTAATTAGTTCCATTATAACTTCCTTAAAAAAAAAAATAAAAATCACTTCACCCTGTCCAACTCCCACAGCCACAGAGCGGGATGGGGACTCCAAAGATCCCAGAAAAAGAAGGAATAAATAAATAAATAGGAATGAAAAGGTCTTGGCTGAGCTTGGGTCTCCCAAGGACCCCGGGGATGGGCAGGAATTGGGATAAATAAATAAAGAGGAACAAATAAATAAGAATTGGAATTAAAAAATTAATAGGGATGAATAAATGGGAATGAATAAATGGGAATAAATGAATAGGAATAAATTAATGAATAGGAATAAACGAATAGGAATGAATAAATAGGAATTGGAATAAATAAATAGTACTACATAGGAATAAATAAATAGGAATTGGAATTAAAAAAAATAAATAGGAATGATCAAAAAGGAATTGGAATAAATAAATAAATAAATAAATAGGAATCAATAAATAGGAATAGGAGGAGGAATAAATAAATAGGAATAGGAGGAAGAAGAAATAGGGATAAATAAATAGGAAAAGGAATAGATAAATAGGAATAGCACTAAAGGAATAAATAAATAAATAGGAAGAGGAATAAATAAACAGGAAGAGAAATAGGAGTAAGTAAACAGGAAGAGGGATAGGAATAAATTAATGAATAGGAAGAGGAATAAATAAATAAATCAGAATGAAAAGGTCTTGGCTGAGCTTGGGTCTTCCAAGGACCCTGGGGATGGGCAGGAATAGGGATAAATAAATAAAGAGGAACAAATAAATAAGAATTGGAATTAAAAAATTAATAGGGATGAATAAATGGGAATGAATAAATGGGAATAAATGAATAGGAATAAATGAATGAATAGGATTAAATGAATAGGAATTGGAATAAAAATATAGGAATACATAGGAATAAATAAATAGGAATTGGAATTTTAAAAAATAAATAGGAATTAATAAATAGGAATTGGAATAAATAAATAAATAGGAATAGATGAATAGGAATCAATAAATAGGAATAGGAGGAGGAATAAATAAATAGGAATAGAAGGAAGAAGAAATAGGGATAAATAAACAGGAAAAGGAATAGATAAATAGGAATAGCACTAAAGGAATAAATAAATAAATAGGAAGAGGAATAAATAAACAGGAAGAGAAATAGGAGTAAGTAAACAGGAAGAGGGATAGGAATAAATTAATGAATAGGAAGAGGAATAAATAAATAAATAGGAATGAAAAGGTCTTGGCTGAGCTTGGGTCTTCCAAGGACCCTGGGGATGGGCAGGAATAGGGATAAAAAAATAGGAAGAGGAATAAATAAATAAGAATTGGAATTAAAAAATTAATAGGGATGAATAAATGGGAATGAATAAATGGGAATAAATGAATAGGAATAAATGAATGAATAGGATTAAATGAATAGGAATTGGAATAAAAATATAGGAATACATAGGAATAAATAAATAGGAATTGGAATTTTAAAAAATAAATAGGAATTAATAAATAGGAATTGGAATAAATAAATAAATAGGAATAGATGAATAGGAATCAATAAATAGGAATAGGAGGAGGAATAAATAAATAGGAATAGAAGGAAGAAGAAATAGGGATAAATAAACAGGAAAAGGAATAGATAAATAGGAATAGCACTAAAGGAATAAATAAATAAATAGGAAGAGGAATAAATAAACAGGAAGAGAAATAGGAGTAAGTAAACAGGAAGAGGGATAGGAATAAATTAATGAATAGGAAGAGGAATAAATAAATAAATAGGAATGAAAAGGTCTTGGCTGAGCTTGGGTCTTCCAAGGACCCTGGGGATGGGCAGGAATTGGGATAAATAAATAAAGAGGAACAAATAAATAAGAATTGGAATTAAAAAATTAATAGGGATGAATAAATGGGAATGAATAAATGGGAATAAATGAATAGGAATAAATGAATGAATAGGAATAAACGAATAGGAATGAATAAATAGGAATTGGAATAAATAAATAGTACTACATAGGAATAAATAAATAGGAATTGGAATAAAAAAAATAAATAGGAATGATCAAAAAGGAATTTGAATAAATAAATAAATAAATAAATAAATAGGAATCAATAAATAGGAATAGGAGGAGGAATAAATAAATAGGAATAGGAGGAAGAAGAAATAGGGATAAATAAACAGGAAAAGGAATAGATAAATAGGAATAGCACTAAAGGAATAAATAAATAAATAGGAAGAGGAATAAATAAACAGGAAGAGAAATAGGAGTAAGTAAACAGGAAGAGGGATAGGAATAAATTAATGAATAGGAAGAGGAATAAATAAATAAATCAGAATGAAAAGGTCTTGGCTGAGCTTGGGTCTTCCAAGGACCCTGGGAATGAGCAGGAATAGGAATAAACAAATAGGAAAAGGAATAGATAAATAGGAATAGGAATAAATAAATAAGAAGAGGAATAGGATTAAATAAATAGGAATAAGAATAAATAAACAGGAATAGGAATAGGAATAGGAATAAATAAATAGGAATAAAAAGGTCTTGGCTGAGCTTGGGTCTTCCAAGGACCCTGGGAATGGGCAGGAATAGGAATAAACAAATAGGAAAAGGAATAGATAAATAGGAATAGGTAAATAGGAATAAAGGAATAGGAATAAAAAGGAATAAATAAGAATAAATAAATAGGAATAAAAAAGGTCTTGGCTGAGCTCGGCTCTCGCAAGGACTCCGGGAATGGGCAGGAATGGGAATAAATGAATCAAGAAATAAATGGGAATAAAAAGGCACTTCCACATCCCCAGGTCAGCGCTTGGGGTCTGCTCTGCACCCAGCTCACTTCTCCTTTAATTGCCTCCACCTAATTAAAGAAGTTCATTAGCCCCGTTCTCGCTCTCATTAAACGCGGCCCTTCTTGTCCCTCGTCACTTTTTTCTTTGGCCAGGATGTTATTTTTAGAGGGTTTGGGAGGCCCTGGGAAACCAAGGGCTGCTGCCAGGACGTGTCCAAGGGAATTCCAGGCTGGAAAAAGCGTCCTGGGATGCAGCGACCGCTCCGGAGCGCCCCAAAACCAACCGGGAGCTGGTCTGAAACCCAGAATTTGGGTTTTTATTCAGCTGGGGTTTTCCTCACTCCGGAGTGAGGAGATTTGAGAAAGAAACGGGAAACGTCAGGGTCTGGATGGTGCCAATAGATTGTATTTTATAATATAAAAATACTCTTTTTAACAATGTTTTTAATAGTATCTCTGTGTAACACCCAGCTGATCCAGCTCTCCAGAGGGAACAGAATTTTCCCCCTGCTTCCTGTGTTTTTCCTGCTGGTTTGGGGCTTATAAAAAAATATATATTTTTCAATTGAAAATTATAAAAATATAACATTATAAAAGTATTATATAAAATATATAAGTGGTATATAAAATATAAAAATATTACATAGAATTATACATATAACATGAAAATATATAATATAGCTAAATATATAATATAAATAAATATTTATAGGTATAATTTTTCCTATTAATATATAAGAGATACAATTATATATATATATAAGTGTATATATAGTAATTATGTAAAGTATATAAGTATATATAAGTGCATATAAGTATATATAAGTATATATATAAGTATATATATAAGTCTATATAAAGTAATTACATAAAAATATATGAATAATGATATATAAATATCTTTACAATATATAATTGCATATAATTAGGTAACTATATAATATATATCCCATGTGTATATTTATATAATTACATATTGTCATGGGTTAGTACAGTTAATTTTTAGTTATAAAAGGATGTAAAATAATTCTCCAGGTCAGGACCTGGGAATTGCTTTGGAAGAGACAGAGACCTATCAGAGAGTTAGTTAGAATATTGACATCTCTTCTGACCACTGAAATTGTTGGCTGTGACTTTGGGAAGTACCATATAAAACTCTTTGATTTCGTGTAAGTGGGGGTTTTTTTTCTTTCTTCTTTTGGCCAGAGGGACACAGGTAACATCGAGCTGCTCCTGCTGCTCCCCGTTTTTGGGAGGAGCTGGCCTGAGGCCTGGCCGGATTCCATCGGCTCCCGGGTGAAGGGGGAGGAAGGAGAGGTTGCTGTTTTTAACAGCTACTTTCTTCAGATTTCTTTGGAAAAAGGAGAGATCTCTGCTAGGCCCCTGATAAAAGCTATAGATACTACTTGGGCTGAAGCCACTCTGATTTACACCGAGGGGTGGCTGAGAAGGCATTTATGATCCTGCCTGGTTTCTGTGATTCCGGACTGCCCGAGTGCTCCGATCTCTGATGTTTCTGTGAGTTCTTCCTCCCTCATCAGCTCGGCCTTGAAACATCTAACACCAGGAGCCACAGAGGGAAAAACAAAAACTCTAAGTAGATTTAACTCTTTCTTAGCAGCATGAAGCTTCCAGAGCTCGGCCCTTCTCTGAGAGAGTAAGAAAGGACAGAGTGAACATAAAGAACAGCAAGATGAAGTCAGTAAAGCAAGAGTAAAAAGACTATTAAGACAGAGAGTTGAAGAGTGAGTTGTTCTATTCTCACTTGAGCCATGGAAATGAATTCTATATTTAGGTCATTCCTTTAATTCATGGGAAAGTTATGCATTTGGGGAGATGATTGTTTTAATTTGTGTGTAGATTTAAGTAAAAGTGTTTGTGATGAACTAAGTAATATCTTATAAAATGCTTGAACAGAGCTAAAAATGAGAAGCCCCTGCACTAGTGAAAAACTAAGAAGATATCTCTGTAACTTAAAGTAAAAAAATCCTTTGCTTTGGAGTTATTCATCTTTAAAAGGTGACACCCCAATATGCAAAAGTCTAAGAGCCATGACCCATCAGCAGCTTAGGAAACTGCTCCTGGAGGGTCACAAAGGCAGGTTTCTCCGGGCGGTTGTTTTTGTGACAGTTTAAAACCCACAAGAGAACTGTTCAAAGTTGTCAGCTGTTGGAGTCCAGGGCATTCCTTTGGTTGCCCTGGAGGGTCAGGGACCTGGGCAGGGGGCTCTGAGACCCCAGCCCAGAGCTCAGAGAGACACTGGATTTGATCTCAGTCCATGGGAAAAACTTCCTACACTGAGAGAGGGTTTGCAGGCCAAGGGAGTGTGAAAAATAGTAGTTTAGCTCATCACAGGGTGAAAAAACAGTAATTTTCGGTTCATAGCATTGGAGTGAATGGGGACAAGATGGAGAATTTGGGGCGTTGTCTCCTTCTTCTTCCTTCTCCTTCCCTCACTCCATTTCTGCAGTGACGTGGGCACAAAGGAGTTTGTGAGGATTGGGTCAGAGTGGAGATGACCTTTTTAGTAATAGTGATAGACATTGGTAAGAAATAGTAAATATCTAATACGCAGCAATTAGTATAAAAGATAAGGACAGCCCTGGGACGGGGGCAGTCACCAGATGTCCGAGCCGCGGCAAACATCTTCTGGACACTGAGAAAATTGTAAGATAAGAACTAATAAACACGAAGCATGCGACCCTGAAGACTCCGTCTTTTCCTGCGTTTGGCTCAGAGCTTTGCAGAGGGCAAAAAAGACTCTAAAACCTCCTGAATGCGGGGAATTTAAGCTCCAGCAAGCAGCCCCTCAACAACTGCTGTCCCTGGGTGCAGAGAAAGCACTGGCACCCCAGATGGGACAGCGTCAAGAGGCGTCCCTGAGTGGGCTCAGCGTCAGTCAGTAAGATCCATGACTCAAAAGGATACTCTTCCCCTAATGAATTAATAAAAAACTATTATCAGATAGTAAAACTGACTGAAAATTACTAAAAAACTATTATCAGATAGTAAAACTGACTGAAAATTACAAGTTTTGTCTCTTTATGTTGTTTTGTAAGAAAGCGAACAGTTTGTAAAGAGAGGGAAAAGTTTTTTTGAAGTTTCATTCCATTTTAGTTTTTTTTCCAACTTTCTGTTTTTCTATTCTTTTAGTGTAGGTTAATAAACTATTGGTTAATTTTAAAGTTAAGCCTGCTTTGTTTTTCTCCTCTCACAAAAAGAATAAGTACCAAGACCAAAATTTAGTAAACGTAAAACTGAGTAGTGTTTCTGCGTAGTTTAAAATTAAAACTATGACACATATGCATATATAAATATATATTTTTCTATAAATGCATAAATGTAATATATAAATAAATATTATATAAATATTCTATTAAAATGGCATTTTAGGATGCTGAAGCCTATGGAATCATCCAGGGTCCACTCCCAGAGGTTCCCTCTCCCCCTCCTTTGGAAATTTCCCATTTTTTCCTCCTCTTCAAACATCCCAGCCCAGGCTGAAGGAAAAGCGGATTTTTCACAGCATCCCCTTCTTGCTGAGCCTCCCCTGGAAAAGTCCCCCAAAATCGGAGAGGGAGATCAAAAAAACGGGATATTCCAGTGGCACAAGGATTGTCCCCAAACACCGGGAAAATCAGGCACCTGCACCTCGCCCACGACCCAAAAAAATCCCCTGGCATCCTTAAATCGCAACTTAAATTGAATTTAACCGCCTCAGAGGAAGGAGAAATCAGGGAAAAAAACCAACTCAGCGCCTCCTCGGAAGGGAGCGTTGGGCGGAAAATCCTCGCGCCCGCCAAAAACTGCTTTGGTCCGGCCCAGAGGCTGAAATCCCAAAAGTTGGGATGACAAAATCTTATCGGGAGCGGCGATCCCGAATTTACCTGGCGCCGCAAATCCCGTTTCCATCCCTCCCTCGAGCTCGGCACAGGAAAAGGAGCGAAGGGGAAGCGCCGCTCCCGCGTCGTATTTCGCGTTAATTTATCGTTAAATGTCATTTATGGTTAATGTTCCCTATTAATTTGTCGTTGAACGTTTCATTTACAATTAAAGGTTCCCGTGTTATGCTTTATATTCGTTAATTAAAGGCGCCGAGGGGTGCAGGAATCTGGGATCGGTTTTTTTGAGGGATTTGGGAATTTCAGAGGAACGCCGAGATCCAACCCGACCCCTGCTGCAAGGCTGAAATTAATTTAATTAACTTAATGAATTAAACCACGGCGATTAATCGTAAATCAGAGAAATTAACGGCAAACCATGGCGATTAATTGTAAATCAGAGAAATTAACAGTAAGCCATGGTGATTAATTGTAAATCAGAGAAATAAATTGTGAATCATAGAAATTAACAGTAAGCCATGGGGATTAATTGTAAATCAGAGAAATAAATTGTAAATCATAGAAATTAACAGTAAGCCATGGTGATTAATCGTAAATCAGAGAAATAAATTGTGAATCATAGAAATTAACAGTAAGCCACGGTGATTAATCGTAAATCAGAGAAATAAATTGTGAATCATAGAAATTAACAGTAAGCCACGGTGATTAATCGTAAATCAGAGAAATAAATTGTGAATCATAGAAATTAACAGTAAGCCACGGTGATTAATCGTAAATCAGAGAAATAAATTGTGAATCATAGAAATTAACAGTAAGCCATGGTGATTAATCGTAAATCAGAGAAATAAATTGTGTATCATAGAAATTAACAGTAAGCCATGGTGATTAATCGTAAATCAGAGAAATAAATTGTAAATCATAGAAATTAACTGTGAACCACAGCAATTAATTGTAAGCCATGTCAATTAATTGCAAGCCATAGAAATTATCAGTAAACCACGGTGATTAATTGTAAATCAGAGAAATTAATTGTAAATCATAGAAATTAACTGTAAACCACGGCAATTAACTGTAAATCAGAGAAATTAATTGTAAATCATAAAAATTAACAGTAAACCACGGTGATTAATTGAAAATCATAGAAATTGACAGTAAGCCATGGCACTTAATTGTAAATCAGAGAAATTAACAGTAAACCACGGCGATTAATTGTAAATCACAGAAATTAACGGTAAAACACAGCGATTAATTGTAAGCCATGGCAATTAATTGTAAATCATAGAAATTAACTGTAAACCAGGGCAATTAATTGTAAATCATAGAAATTAACTGTAAACCAGGGCGATTAATTGTAAATCATAGAAATTAACAGTAAACCACGGTGATTAATAGAAAACCACAGAAATTAACTGTAAACCACGGCGATTAATTGAAAACCACAGAAATTAACTGTAAACCATGGTGATTAATTGAAAACCACTGAAATTAACTATAAACCACGGTGACTAATTGAAGATCATAGAAATTAACAGTAAATGACGGCGATTAATTGTAAATCAGAGAAATTTATTGTAAATCATAGAAATTAACACCAAATGACAGCAATTAATTCTAAATCATAGAAATCAACAGTAAACGACGGCGATTAATTGAAAAACATAGAAATTAACCATAAACCACAGCAATTAATTGTAAATCATAGAAATTAACTGTAAACCACGGTAATTAATTGTAAATCAGGGAAATTAATTGTAAATCATAGAAACTAACAGTAAACCATGGCGATTAATTGAAAACCACAGAAATTAACCGTAAACCACGGCAATTAATTGCAAGCCATATCAATTAATTGCAAGCCAAGTCAATAAAATCCCTTGACTAAATCAGCGCATGGGATTAACCAGGCCAGGAGTGAGATGGATTGGATCAAAGCAATGTCATTCCCGACGTTCCCACACCGGGCACATCCCGAGGAATTCCCTGCATCCCTCAGCAAAATCCTTGGGTTTTCCCAAATTCCTCAGCCCGGGAACGGCCCCGGCCAAGCCACTGGATTTTCCTGGATTTTGCCACTGGATGGCACCAGAGGAAATTCTAAATTTTCCAGTCCAGGTTCAGAACCCGGGGAAAAGCAAAATCCAAAAGTTAAAGGCAAGAGCCCAGGGCCAAGGTTCCTGCAATGAAAATGTGGATTTGGTGGAATGGGTCCAGAGGAAGACCCGGAGCTGCTCCGGGCTGGAGGCAGGCTGGGAGAGCTGGGAATGTTCCCCTGGAGAAGGGAAAAATCCAGGGAATGCTCAGAGTCCCTCAAGGGGCTCCAGGAGAGCTGGAGAGGGGCTGGGGACAAGGGCTGGAGGGACAGGACACAGGGAATGGCTTCCAGTGGGAAAGGGGAGATTGGGCTGGGATCTTGGGAACTGGGAATTCCTGTCTGGGAGGGTGGGGAGGGGCTGGGAATTCTGGAATTCCCAGATTTGCTGTGGCTGCCCCTGGATCCCTGGCAGTGCCCGAGGCCAGGTTGGATCCACCTGGGATAGTTGGAGCTGTCCCTGCCCAAGGATGGGGTGGAATTGTTGGGATTTTAGATCCTTTCCCACCCCAACCCATTCCATGACAAAAGCACCAGGATCTCGCTGTCTCCACCATGGAGATTCCTGCATCCAAACTGTGCAGGAGGGACCCCAACACCTCCTGTCCTTCCCTGCTCCGGGCACAGAATTCCACCCAGGTGACGTCCCAGTGCCCCAAAGCAGCTCCTCACACCCAGCGACCCCAAATCCCGAACCCCCAAGGGCTGGAACCGACCCCAAAGGCAGGAACCCCACAGCAGACACGCCCTGGATCCCAGGATGGAGCAGCAGGCTCTGGGTCAGCCCCAAAATTGCATTCCAGGGAAATCCAACCCCAATCCCGAGCCCTTCCCCAGGCCAAGGGGGACACGGCCGATCCCCAATCCAATTAAAACCACCCAGAGTTAATCAGGAATTAATCCCTTGCCAAACTCCTGGATTATCCCGAGCCTCCTCGGAGCAGCCCTGGGACAGAAATCCCGGGAGAAGGTTCAATCCAGGATATAAACCCAGGATAAATGGGGAAGGAATTCCTTCCCTCCCTCAGAATCTACCTCAGTCCACTTGGGAAAAATCCCCCGGCACTTCCAGCCTGGATTATCCATCCCTCACTCCAGTGTTGGAGTCCAGGGAATTCCTCTGGCTGCCCTGGAGGGTCAGGGACCTGGGCAGGGGGCTCTGAGACCCCAGCCCAGAGCTCAGAGAGACACTGGATTTGATCTCAGTCCATGGGAAAAACTTCCTACACTGAGAGAGGGTTTGCAGGCCACAGGAGTGTGAAAAATGGTAGTTTAGTTTATCACAGGGTGAAAAAACAGTAATTTTAGGTTCATAGCATTGGAGTGAATGGGGACAAGATGGAGAATTTGGGGCGTTGTCTCCTTCTTCTTCCTTCTCCTTCCCTCACTCCATTTCTGCAGTGACGTGGGCACAAAGGAGTTTGTGAGGATTGGGTCAGAGTGGAGATGACCTTTTTAGTAATAGTGATAGACATTGGTAAGAAATAGTAAATAACGAACACGTAGTAATTAGTATAAAAGATTAAGGACAGCCCAGCTCGGGAGGAGACGTGAGCAGTCCGTGCAGCTGCAAACATCTCCTTGGACTGTGAGAAATTTGTAAGAGAAGAAACAATAAACGAAAAATGCAACCTTGAAAAATCTACACCTGAAGACTCCGTCTCTTCCTTCAGTTTGGCTCGGAGCTGTGCAGGGGGGAAAAGACCCTGAAACCACCTGAATGTCGGGGAAGCCCACGACACTCCAGCAATTCCTGCTTTTCCTTGGCATCGCTGCCAGCAAGACAAAAATCCCACTTCCATCGCTGGGAGCCACATCCGTGTTTATTTCTGCTTTCCGCAATCCACCGCTTAATTCCGAGCAATTAAACGGCCCCGGACTGGCCACGGAACGAGGCCAAAATTAAACGAGAATAATCAAAAGCCAGGTGGGAGCGACTCTGCACACAGCCCGCGGCAGGAATCGCTGGGATGGGATCCGGTCGCGCCAAGCATCCCAGGAAAAAGGATTTCCTAGAGGGTTTGAAGGTCCCACGCGTGCCAACAGCATCCGAGAGGATGTGAATTCCGATTCCTCTCTGTTTTTATGAGCCCAGACAGCCTGGCCACTGGGAATGCTCATTAAAAACCCCCGCTGAGAATTCCAAGCACAAATCCAAAGGGAGCCGGGCGTGGGCTGGGAATGGGCACAGCCTCCGTCTGCAGGGAATCCCCAAATCCCCTGCAAAAACAGCAGCAAAGCCCAAAAAACGAATTAAATATCCCACAGGGAAGCGGGCTGGGCAGTGCTGCTCCGTGGGAGGAGGATGTGTCACCCAGGGATTGGGAATGCGGGCGGCTGCGGCTGCTCCCGAAGGATTTAGGGGAAAAAAAAAAAAGTATCATATATATTTTAATGATAAAGTTGAATTAAATACCTTGAAAATAATTGAATTAGATTTTAATAATAAATTTAAAATTAATGGGGTTTTTTGTATTTTTTTAAGTAAAAATAAATATATTAAGGATAATTTAGGGCAGGTTTTGAGCCTGGTCGGTTGGAGGGTTCAGTCCCATTTGAGAGCAGGAATTGATCCCTGAGGTCCCTTCCGATTCCAAACATCCCGTGATCTGGAAATAAGCAGGAAATATCCCCCAGTATCCACAGGCAGGGAATGCTGGGGTCAAACACTGAGGCGATTACGTGAATTAAATCCTTGATGGAAGCCTGGAGTGAATTCATGGAATGGTTTGGGTTGGAAAGGACCTTAAATCCCACCAGAGCCACTCCATCCATGGCAGGGACACCTCCACCATCCCAGGTGGATCCAACCCGGCCTTGGGCACTGCCAGGGATCCAGGGGCAGCCACAGCAAAGCTGGGAATTCCAGAATTCCCAGCCCCTCCCCACCCTCCCAGCCAGGAATTCCCAATTCCCAAGATCCCAGCCCAATCTCCCCTTTCCCACTGGAAGCCATTCCCTGTGTCCTGTCCCTCCAGCCCTTGTCCCCAGCCCCTCTCCAGCTCTCCTGGAGCCCCTGCAGGGACTCTGAGCATTCCCTGGATTTTTCCCTTCTCCAGGGGAACATTCCCAGCTCTCCCAGAGCAGAGGGGCTCCAGAATCCTGGAAGCATTTCCATGGCCTCCTCTGGCCTCTCTCCAGCAGCTCCACGTCCTTCTGCTGTTGGCCCCAGGGCTGGGGCAGCTCTGCAGGTGGGCTCTCACCTCGGGGGGCACAGGGACACAATTCCCACCTTTCCTCTGGCACCAGCCTCATCCACAACATCCCAGATCCTCCTCCCAGGGCTGCTCCCATTAAATTTAGGGATCATTTCCTCTCCGAGCTCTCCCAAGCCCAGCAGCTCCCAGGCTCTGCCCTCCTTTTCCCCAGAGCTCCCCAAACTCAGGCCTGGAATCCACCAGGGACTAAACAAATCCCACCAAATCCACGGATACGCCAGCTAAGGGATTTAAGCAGCGTTCGCTCCCCACGCTCTGAGCGCCCAAGATCCCGAACTCCAGCGGCTCCTTTTGGAGTTCATCCCGTGGGACGAACCCTCGGGCGTTTCAGGAACATCAGGATTCCCGAAAAAGAAGGGGAAGCAGCCCTCCAGGATTCCTGGAGAGTTGGCACTCGCAGCTCCCGAGGCGGATCCCGAGCACAGGAAGCCGAGGACGCTGTGTCCAGCTGATAGCGCACGGGGAATTTTGAAAAGGCCACAACTCCTGCGGCCAATTCCCTTCAAAGCCCTCAGTGTTCCCACAGGGAAAATTAAGGAGAAGGAGGAAATAAAAAAAATAAAATTCAAAACCGACCAAAAAAAACCCAAAAAAACCAACACCACGCGGAAAACAAAGGAATTCTGCACGGAATTTGTGTCCCGGAGCAGCTCCTCGGGCCTGGAATCGCTCCTTATCACCAGATCCAGGCGTTTCCAGGCCGTGGAGCTTCCCCAGCACACAGAATTCCCAGAGAGGGGAGAATCAGCCTGGATCCATCCAGGAATTCCTGCTCCGGCCCCAGAGCTGCACATTTCACGGGATTTAAATGGGTCTGGAATTCTGGGGTCAGCCAGGGAAAGCAGGAGGTGAGGGGTGTGGAGAACTGGGATCTGCTCCCTCCGAGTGTTGGGTTCACGGATTCTTTTGGATCGGGGGGGAATTCCCTGGGGATATCCCAGCGTCCAAGAGAAGGGAATTGTGCCCAAACCACATCGTCAGGAAATGATCCCTCTGACCCCAGGGTCTTCCCCCAAAAGCAGCTTCCAAAGAAACGTCACCTCCAAACAAAGGTGGTCACAGAGAGGAGCCACCCCCGAGGGAATTCCACAATCCTATGGAATTCATCCACCAAACCCCATCCCACATGGAGGGAATTCCACAATCCTATGGAATTCATCCACCAAACCCCATCCCACATGGAGGGAATTCCACAATCCTATGGAATTCATCCACCAAACCCCATCCCACTTGGAGGGAATTCCACAAGCCTAAGGAATTCATTCCCTCCAAGCCTTATCCCACAATCCTATGGAATTCATCCCCCCAGGTGGAGGGAATTCCACAATCCTATGGAATTCATTCCCTCCACGCCCCATCTCACAATCCTATGGAATTCATCCCCCCAAGTGGAGGGAAATCCACAATCCTATGGAATTCATTCCCCCAAGTGGAGGGAATTCCACAATACTATGGAATTCATTCCCTCCATGCCCCATCCCTTCCACAATCCTATGGAATTCATTCTCCCAAGTGCCATCCCATGGAGGGAATTCCACAATCCTATGGAATTCATCCCCCCAAGCAGAGGAAACTCCACAATCCTATGGAATTCATTCCCTCCACGCCCCATCCCACAATCCTATGGAATTCATGCACCAAACTACATCCCACTTGGAGGGAATTCCACAAGCCTAAGGAACTCATTCCCTCCAAGCCTTATCCCACAATCCTATGGAATTCATCCCCCCAAGTGGAGGGAATTCCACAATCCTATGGAATTCATTCCCTCCATGCCCCATCCCACAATCCTATGGAATTATCCCCCCAGGTGGAGGGAATTCCACAATCCTATGGAATTCATTCTCCCAAGTGCCATCCCATGGAGGGAATTCCACAATCCTATGGAATTCATTCCCTCCAAGCCTTATCCCACAATCCTATGGAATTCATCCCCCCAGGTGGAGGGAATTCCACAATCCTAAGGAATTCATTCCCTCCACGCCCCATCCCACAATCCTACGGAATTCATTCCCCCATCCCATTCCCGTCCCTCTGCACCTCTGGCCCCTCACACACGCTGCCCTTCAGAGCAGTTCCGGCGCTTCCCTCCAGAGGAAAAAATAAACTCCGGACTTTTCCTGTTTGGGAAGTGGGCAAAGGGAAAAACACCGCGGGACGCTGCTTCCAGTTGGGAAAAAAACCAAAAAATCGGAAAAAAAAAAACAAACCAAAAACCCGGCACAGGATGTGTAAAAATAGGGCTGCTGATAGGATCGGGACACCGAGCATTCCTGAGCCCCACCTTCCTGCCGGGAAAGGGATCTGAGGAAAAGGGAGACGGGGATTTAAGGAAAAAGGGGATTCAAGGAAAAAGGGAGAAGGGGATTTGAAGGACAAGGGGATTTGAAGGACAAGGGGATTTGAAGGAAAAAGGGGGATTTGAAGGAAAAAGGGGGATTTCTAGGAAAAAGGGGGATTTCTAGGAAAAAGGGGGATTTCTAGGAAAAAGGGGGATTTCTAGGAAAAAGGGGGATTTCTAGGAAAAAGGGGATTCAAAGGAAAAGGGGATTCAAAGGAAAAGGGGATTCAAAGGAAAAGGGGATTCAAAGGAATTTAAGGAAAAGGGAGAAAGGAATTTAAGGAAAAGGGAGAAAGGAATTTAAGGAAAAGGAATTTTAAGGAAAAAGGGTGAAAGGAATTTTAAGGAGAAAGGCGAATGGAATTTTAAGGAAAAGGGAATTTAAGGAAAAGGGAGAAAGGGATTTTAAGGAGAAGGGAGAAAGGGATTTGAGGAAAAGGGAGAAAGATCTAAGGAATGACCCAAAGCTTTGGAAGGGCACAGGGGGTGATTAAATCAGGCGATGGAAAGCCAGGAGGAATTCATTCCAGAGGTGCATTAGCACCTCTGAAGAAGGATCCAGGGGGAAATTCCAGCACATTCCAGGGCCTGAAGGGGCTCAGGAGAGCTGGAGAGGGACTGGGGACAAGGGCTGGAGGGACAGGACACAGGGAATGGCTTCCAGTGGGAAAGGGGAGATTGGGCTGGGATCTTGGGCAGGAGTTCCTGGCTGGAACGGAATTCCCAGATTTGCTGTGCCTGCCCCTGCATCCCTGGCAGTGCCCAAGGCCGGGTTGGATCCTCCTGGGATAGTCGGAGGTGTCCCTGCCCGTGGATGGGGTGGGATTTAAGGTCCTTTCCCACCCACCCAAACATTCCATGATTCCATGATAACCAGGCACTCAGCAGTTTGACCCATCCCTGCTTTGCTCCCTCGGCTCTCCCAGCCCATCCCAGCTGGGGGGGTGAAAAAAGAATCCCAAAGCCAAGGAAACCCCAAACCGCGCCCAGGATCCTTCCCTCGGCAGCTCCAGGGAAAACGGGTGCAGATCCCACCCCAGGATGGGCTCATCCACAACATCCCAAAGCCTTCTCCCAAATCCATCCATCTCCAGCTGCTCCCTCCACCCCCAGATTGGCTCATCCACAACATCCCAAAGCCTTCTCCCAAATCCAGCCTCCTCCAGCTGCTCCCACCAGCCCCAGATCGGCTCATCCACAACATCCCAAAGCCTTCTCCCAAATCCATCCCGGTCCAGCTGCTCCCACCAGCCCCAGATCGGCTCATCCACAACATCCCAAAGCCTTCTCCCAAATCCATCCCGGTCCAGCTGCTCCCTCCAGCCCCAGATGGACTCATCCACAACATCCCAAAGCCTTCTCCCAAATCCATCCCAGTCCAGCTGCTCCCTCCAGCCCCAGATTGGCTCATCCACAACATCCCAAAGCCTTCTCCCAAATCCATCCATCTCCAGCTGCTCCCACCAGCCCCAGATCGGCTCATCCACAACATCCCAAAGCCTTCTCCCAAATTCAGCCTCCTCCAGCTGCTCCTACCACCCCCAGATGGACTCATCCACAACATCCCAAAGCCTTCTCCCAAATTCAGCCTCCTCCAGCTGCTCCTACCAGCCCCAGATGGACTCATCCACAACATCCCAAAGCCTTCTCCCAAATCCAGCTTCCTCCAGCTGCTCCCACCAGCCCCAGATCGGCTCATCCACAACATCCCAAAGCCTTCTCCCAAATCCATCCCGGTCCAGCTGCTCCCACCAGCCCCAGATGGACTCATCCACAACATCCCAAAGCCTTCTCCCAAATCCATCCCAGTCCAGCTGCTCCCACCAGCCCCAGATCAGCTCATCCACAACATCCCAAAGCCTTCTCCCAAATCCAGCCTCCTCCAGCTGCTCCCACCAGCCCCAGATGGACTCATCCACAACATCCCAAAGCCTTCTCCCAAATCCATCCTCCAGCTGCTCCCACCAGCCCCAGATCAGCTCATCCACAACATCCCAAAGCCTTCTCCCAAATCCATCCTCCAGCTGCTCCCACCAGCCCCAGACACGTGGAATTCCCGCCGCCAGTGCTCTGTTCCCTCCAGGACTCTTTGCTCGGGATCATTCCTCTCCCTGACATTTATTTTGAGCTGTTTTCCGCGGCGACGGCGGCGCTGGGGTCCAGCCAGGCTGGATTCTCCACTTGCACTTCCTGCTTTTCTTTCCAGCTTGCATCCGCGTTCCCGGCCTGGGCACTGCCCGCAGCCTCTGCTCCGCGGTTTAACCCCGGGGAGAACAGAATTGGGGTTTGTGCGATTCCCTCGGAGGGAATTTGGGGACAAAAACAGGCTCGGGAAGCATCCACACCCCTCCTATTTTGCCCTTTTAACTCTGTTATTGTTTATTGGTTTTTTTAGAGTTTCTAATAAAAGTTAAAGCCCTGCCTAAGGAGCGGAGTTTAACGGAGCATCCTGCACATCGATCTCCTAAACCAGACCCAAATCCCAGCGTCGGCACTAAAAAAAAAAAAAAAATCATTGATTTTCCTTTTAAGCTGCAGGACCTAAAGCTCATCCTGGGAAAGACACAAAGATCAGTTCCAGGGGGAAAAGCTGAAAAACAAAGCTGCGTCCCACAGCCCAGCCGCGGCAACGATTCGGAACTGGATTCGGAACTGAACTGGGGTTTGTGCGATTCCCTCGGAGGGAATTTGGGGACAAAAACAGGCTCGGGAAGCATCCACACCCCTCCTATTTTGCCCTTTTAGCACCATTATTGTTTATTGGTTTTTTTAGAGTTTCCAATAAAAGTTAAAGCCCTGCCTAAGGAGCGGAGTTTAACGGAGCATCCTGCACATCAAACTCCTAAACCAGACCCAAATACCAGCGTCGGCACTAAAAATAAGAAAAAAAAATCACTGATTTTCCTTTTAAGCTGCAGGACCTAAAGCTCATCCTGGGAAAGACACAAAGATCAGTTCCAGGGGGAAAAGCTGAAAAACAAAGCTGCATCCCACAGCCCAGCCGCGGGAACGATTCGGAACTGGATGCTCAAAAAGCCACAGCCTCAGCTGGATCTCCAACAGCCAGGTGATTTCAAGGGAAACAACAAAACACGAGCTGATTCCGAGGTTATTTTGCGGGGATTTCTATTATTAGGGAGACTCAAACAGGAATTAAATTGGATTTCGCTTCCCCAGGAGAGCCATAAATTCACACTGCAACAAATTTACGTTAAGAAATAAAACCCAGAAACGAAGATTAAGCGTAAAAATTCAACGTTTTATCAACTGCTGGGTTTTTCCTCTCTATTTTTAGCCAGTCTGCCCTCCTCTTGAACGGCACGATAACATCCAAGGCATTTTATAAAAACACAACCAGCCCTCCTGACGTGTTCTGTGTGCCAGCCCTCGAGTTTTCCCCTCCAGAGCCTGTTTTGGAATTGTCTCCCAAGGAAAAGAGGGCAGGGTTTGCCTGGCACCAACCGGGAATGGGCATTTGGGAGCTCCCGAGGAAGAGGCAAACGGGAGAAACGTGGGACAGAGGGGAATTTCGGGGTTGGGTTTGGTCAGGGAGAAATTCAAAGCCAAACCTTGGTTTTAAGAGAATTTTCACTGCAGGGACAAAGGAGGGAGAGGAGAAGGATGGGGGACAAAGGGTGGGACACAGGGAAAGGGGAGGTTGGGATCTTGGGAAGGGGTTCCTGGCTGGAATGGAATTCCCGGATTTGCTGTGGGATCCCCGGCAGTGCCCAAGGCCAAGTTGGATCCACCTGGGACAGTGGGAGCCATGGCAGGGTTGGAATAAATGAACTTTAAGGTCCTTAAGGCCTTTAAAGTCCCTAATCCTAGGGATGATGAGCAGGGAAATCAGGAAGATTAAAGGGTCACTCTGGGATTTTCTGTGCTCACCGAGGGAGCTGAGCACAGAGTTTGTGTTTCTCCCAAAAGCAGGGAAATCCCACCAAGCCAAGTGTTGGTTCCCAAGCCAAGGCCGCAGGAAAATTCCCACCGGATTGAAAATCCCCGAGGTTCCTCCATTCCTACTCCAACACTCGAGCACTCCTTGGATCATCCCAACCCACGAGATCCCAGATCCCACTCCTGGACCTTTTCCAGGCCTCACAGCCGATCCTAACCCCAGCTCCACATCCATCCCCACACCTCCACAGCAACACTTGGAAAATATTGTTTCTACCCTTCCAGGAGATTTTATCCAAGCTGACATTCCCTTGGGATTCCAGACCACAGCCAGGTCTGCAGCTGCGTCCATCTGCCAAAACCCTGCCTGGAGCTGCTCCACGCTTCCAGAAACTTCTCCTACGCTGGAGCTCCTCACCACTCAGCAGAAGAGGGAAAATCCCTCCTCAGCCTCGTCCTGTCCCTTCCTCTTCCCTTGGAATGGCCACGAGGGGAAAAAAAAAAACAGGGAAAAAACCAACATTTGGCTCCTCAGCGAGGCTTTTATGGGAAATCTGGGAAATCTCCTCCCGTCACTGACAGATTTTAAGGAGAAGAATTTGCTTGGTCTTTTTGTGAGCCCGAAACACAAAGCAAGGGCAGAGCTGAGCCCCGGCCCCATCCCTCATCACATCCCTCAGAATCCTCAGCCTGAACCGGGGGGGGAGGCAGAAGAAAATGATTAAAACCAAGACCAGTAACAGGTCGCTAAAAACTCCACAGAATTCCTGGGACAATGCGGGAGATTCCCTGCCCTGGCAGAGGTTGGAGCTCTTTAAGGTCCCTTCCAGCCCAAAAAGCAAAATCCCCTCTGCACACTCAGACCTGCCTGCGCTTTCAAATCCCAAAAGCACCCAAAAAAAGCAGGAATGGGACCAGCCTCACCCTCAGCTTCCTGAGGATTCCCTCTGTCCCAGGGCTGGAAGCATCTCGCAGGGGTTTCGTCCTGCCGAGGCCACCACAGCAGAACCCATGAAACAAACGCTGGTTTTCCAAACCCAAAAGGGATTTGGGAGCGGAGAGAGGGAAGTTCCAGCTGCAGGCGCAGCCTGGGCACTCCCAACAAACCAGGGAATCATTCAGAGCTGGGAAAAGACCCCAAGGATGAACAAATCCAACTGCTGACCCCGCACAGGACGGCTCCAACAGTCCCCGAGAGCTTTGTCCAAAGAAATCTTTACGGTGACCTAAAGCTGCACCTAGAGATTTATGAAAGGAGGTTCCTTCGGAAAGCACGGCCACAGGAAATCCTGAGCAGCCTGGGCTCCTGGATTCCCACTTTTCAAGGAATTCTGGCCCTGGGGGTGGAAACCCCGGGAGCAGGACAGTGGCCAGCACAAAGGTCACCCCAGAGCAGCTGCTGGGTGACAAGGGACAGCTGTGGTGGCAATAAAACCTGAGAAGAGCCCTGCTGGTGGCTCCTCAATCCCAGAGAGAGCAGGACAGGGCTGGACAGCTTCTCCCAGGAATCACAGAATCCTTAAAAGACCTTTAAGATCATCCAGTCCGACCCCAAATGCGGCAGCACCGAGGACGTCGCTGCCTCACGTCCCCAGGTGCCACATCCACCGGGCTTTGAACCTTCCAGGGATGGAGACTCCAGCCCTGCCCTTTCCATGGAGGAACATCCCCAAAATCCACCCTGAGCTCCCCTGGCCCAGGCTGAGGCCGATCCCTCTACTCCTGTCCCTGTTCCCTAGGAGCAGATCCCAAATTCCCCCCGGCTGTCCCCTCCTGTCAGGGACTGGTGCAGAGCCACAAGGTCCCACTGAGCCTCCTTTTCTCCAGGCTCAGCCCCTTCCCAGCTCCCTCAGGAATTCTCCAGCCCTTTCCCAGCTCCCTCAGGAATTCTCCAGCCCCTTCCCAGCTCCCTCAGGAATTCTCCAGCCCCTTCCCAGCTCCCTCAGGAATTCTCCAGCCCCTTCCCAGCTCCCTCAGGAATTCTCCAGCCCCTCCCCAGCTCTCTCAGGAATTCTCCAGCCTTTCCCAGCTCCCTCAGGAATTCTCCAGCCCTTTCCCAGCTCCCTCAGGAATTCTCCAGCTCCTTTCCCAGCTCCCTCAGGAATTCTCCAGCCCTTTCCCAGCTCCCTCAGGAATTCTCCAGCCCCTTTCCCAGCTCCCTCAGGAATTCTCCAGCCCTTTCCCAGCTCCCTCAGGAATTCTCCAGCCCTTTCCCAGCTCCCTTCCGTTCCCTGGACTCGCTCCATCCCCTCTGGAGCTGCCCCAGCCCTGGGGATGGGCACTGCCCTGGTCCCGCTGCCAGCCCAGAGCTGGCGCTGGGTGCCAGGGCTGTCACACACCACAGGGACACAGGGACATCCCGGCACCCCCAGAGCCCATCCTGGATGTGGGATGGGTGCCAGGGCACCACCTCCTTCTGAGGAGACCCAGCCCACCAGCAGAGCCAAGCACCCTCGGGATTCCCAGGGAAGGGATCCCCGGGATTCACCTCCGCCAGCAGCTCACCCTCCCCATCCCAGATGGGGTCACCCACAGAGAATGGGGCCACCTTCTCCATCCCAAATGGGGTCACCCACGGAGACTGGGGTCACCCACGGAGGGTGGGGCCACAGTCCTCATCCCAAATGGGGTCACCCATGGAGAATGGGGTCACCCATAGAGGATGGGGTCACCTTCTCCATCCCAGATGGGGTCACCCATGGAGGCTGGGGTCACCCACAGAGACTGGGGTCACTGTCCCCATCCCAAATGGGGTCACCCATGGAGAATGGGGTCACTCACGGAGACTGGGGTCACCTTCTCCATCCCAGATGGAGTCACCCACAGAGGATGGGGCCAGAGTCCTCATCCCAGATGGGGTCACCCATGGAGAATGGGGTCACTCACAGAGGATGGGGTCACCCACAGAGCATGGGGTCACCCACGGAGGATGGATGGGGTCACCTTCTCCATCCTAGATGGGGTCACCCATGGAGGGTGGGGCCACCCATGAAGGATGGGGTCACCATCCTCCACCCAAATGGGGTCACCCATGGAGAATGGGGTCACCTTCCCCATCCCAAATGGAGTCACCCACGGAGGATGGGGCCAGAGTCCTCATCCCAGATGGGGTCACCCATGGAGAATGGGGTCACCCATAGAGGATGGGGTCACCCACAGAGCATGGGGTCACCCACGGAGCAAAATCAGGCTGAGGATTCTGAGGGATGTGAGATGGGGCCAGGGCTCAGCTCTGCCCTTGCCTTGTGTTTCAGGCTCACAAAAAGACCAAACAAATCCTCCTCCTTAAAAAACCTGGTTTTTCTGAGATTTGGGGTTTTTTTTAAAGCCTTCTGATTGTACCTAAGATGGAGTCAGTCTCTTTAACTTCTGCACAATATTAGGAGCAGTTTTCGCTTTTCTCACACATGGTAACATAAACAAACCTTTTGTTTTTCATTCCCTGTCCTTTGTTTCCATGTTTCTAACCTAAAAATAATTGTAACTAACAGCTGGTCCGGCCACTGGGGTGAAAGGTGATAAAACCCCAGAAGCCAATCCACAACCAGAGCCACAAATGTATAAAAACATAAGAAATAAACAGGCTGAGCCCTCGGCCTTGGGCTCTCTCTGAGGAACAACTCTGCCCTGCAAATCTCTGTCTCTGTGCGATTGCTTTGGGAAGCGCTGCTCTCCTCCCTCCCTCCGAGGTGTTAATGATGGGATAAAACACGCAAAAACCTCCGTGGGAGCAGGGATGGAACTGTTCCCATGTCCCAAGGAATCGGGTTCCAGCCCAAAAAAAAAGGGAATTGCAAAAGAGCGGCTCATAAAGCGTTAAACGCTGGCAGCAAAGCCAGTTTCTGCGCTCTGAGGGAACTCTGGAAAGAGGATTTCAGCGCTCACCCTCCTCTCACCGGGGTTAAAAACAGCAGCGGAGGAGAATTTCGAGGAATAAAAAGACAAAAAATATAATAAAAAAAAATTTCCTACCCTGGAAAATTCAGGAGGCTGGATCGCAGCTAAGCGCACGTGCAAAAATGCCAATTATCCAGAAGCGGAGCCGTGTCAAGAGCTAATTAGCTCATACCAGAATAATTAATAACGAGGAGCTTCTCCAAACATCAGGACCAGGAAAGAAAGAGGGAGTGGGAGCTCTCCTGGAACTCCTCTACCTGGAAAATTCAGAAGGCTGGATCGCAGCTAAACACACGTGCAAAAATTCAAATTATCCAGAAGCAGAGCCGTGACAAGAGCTAATTAGCTCACATCGGAATAACGAGGAGCTTCTCCAAACATCAGGAGCAGGAAAGAACGAGGGAGTGGGAGCTCTCTTTGAACTCTTCTACCTGGAAAATTCAGGAGGCTGGATCGCAGCTAAGCGCACGTGCAAAAACTCCAATTATCCAGAAGCGGAGCCGTGTGAAGAGCTAATTAGCTCATACCAGAATAATTAATAACGATCTCTTAATAATCTCCAAACATCAGGAGCAGGAAAGAACGAAGGAGTGGGAGCTCTCCTGGAACTCCTCTAGATGACCGGGCAAAGCAGGAAATAGGAAATCTCATTTCTTTTTTACGGAACAGGCAATAAATACGTAAAGAGCACAACAGAGCAAAGGAGACGAGAGGTTCTCCGGGTGGAATTCCCACATTTCCTCCAGCAGGACTCCCGGAAGGAGCCAGAGTTGGTAACACAAGGGACACGTGGACACCCAAACCTGTTGGAGTCCAGGGCATTCCTCTGGCTGCCCTGGAGGGTCAGGGACCTGGGCAGGGGGCTCTGGGACCCCAGCCCAGAGCTCAGAGAGACACTGGATTTGATCTCAGTCCATGGGAAAAACTTCCTACACTGAGAGAGGGTTTGCAGGCCACGGGAGTGTGAAAAATGGTAGTTTAGCTTATCACAGGGTGAAAAAACAGTAATTTTAGGTTCATAGCATTGGAGTGAATGGGGACAAAATGGAGAATTTGGGGCGTTGTCTCCTTCTTCTTCCTTCTCCTTCCCTCACTCCATTTCTGCAGTGACGTGGGCACAAAGGAGTTTGTGAGGATTGGGTCAGAGCAAAGATGACCTTTTTAGTAATAGTGATAGCCATTGGTAAGAAATAGTAAATATCGAATACGTAGCAATTAGTATAAAAGATAAGGACAGCCCTGGGACGGGGGGAGTCACCAGATGTCCGAGCCGCGGCAAACATCTTCTGGACACTGAGAAAATTGTAAGATAAGAACTAATAAACACGAAGCATGCGACCTTGAAGACTCCGTCTTTTCCTGCGTTTGGCTCAGAGCTTTGCAGAGGGCAAAAAAGACTCTAAAACCTCCTGAATGTGGGAAATTGAAACTCCTGCAAGGAGCCCTCGACAGGAAAAATCCAGGGAATCCTCCGAGAACCTAAAGGGGCTCCAGGAGCGGGACTGGGGACAAGGACACAGGGAATGGCTCCCACTGGGAAAGGGGAGCTCGGGCTCTTGGGCAGGAATTCCTGGCCGGAACGGAATTCCCAGATTTGCCGTGGATCCCTGGGAATGTCCGAGGTCAGGTTGGACCCACCTGGGCCAGGATCATCTTTAAAATCCCTTCCCAAAGCATTCCAGACTCATAATCCTAAAAAAAGAAATGAAGGAACGAGGAGCTGGAGCTGCTCTGTCTGAGCTGGCCACCGAGCAGGGAAAGGATCGTGGAAAACACCAAAGTCAGGCACTGCCCTGGAGGAGCTGATCCTGGAATTAGAGCTCAGCTTAACTCCAGCCCTGCTTTAATCCACTCCGGAGCTGCTGACGGAGACACAATCTCATCCCAGCCTCCTTCCACCCACTGCCGGGATCGCAGCTCTGACCCTGGAAAAATCACATTTTCTACCCGAGAGTCTCGGATCCTCACGATCCTGCACCAAAGTGATCGATTCCCAACATTCCCGGATTTCCAGCAGGGCACCGGGAAGCACCAAGTGAGACACGAACTTTAGAGAATTAAGGATTTTTAGAGGGGTTAAGATTTTAGTTAGAGACAAGCTTTGCTGAAATTAACTAAAGCAGACAGGTAGGCTTTGCTGAAATTAAAAGTTAGTAATTAACTAAGAGAAATTGAGTTTGGGATCACTCTTCCATATTAGAATAACTGATTACTTGTCAACTTTGTTTGGTTAGCTGTGTTTGTGATGAAGAATATTGAAACTGATGAATAGCTTTTAGGAACATAAGACAATTGCTGGCCTCCTCTGCCCAGAAACTCATTGAACGGTCACGAAGACATGAAGTGGGAGTCCTACCAAGGGTTCATTTATCACATTTGTATTGAAATGGTAGAAAGGTCAGAGAGAGGAAGACTTCTTTACTTCCTCATTTTGGGGACCCCTCCCCATGAAAAGGACCACTGACTCATTTCAAAGAACAAACTACACATGCTTAATAGCTTTTGAGCTAATTACCATACAAAGCAGGGAATGGGATGTACCAGGGTTATGAATATGCATTTGTGTTTGGGGTATTCAATACTTTTGTAAATAAAAGGACTCTGTGATCACCTGTAAACTGCGGTGTGAATTTGGGAGCTATCCAACACACTGTCCAGCGCCGTAATAAACATACACTTTCTAACTTTAAACTGTTAAAGAGTTTTTGTCCGTCACAGTTGGGTATCAATACTAGATCAATACCCAATGTTTTCTTTAATAAGTCACAAGGAACAGCCCGGAAAGCAAACACACACCTGGGAGGGAAAACCAAAGCCAGGGAGGAGCTGCTCTGAGCAGGACGCGAAAGCCACGGAATCAGGAAGGGAGTAACAAAAATCACCTGGAAATCACTTCCAAAGCCATGGAATCAGGAAGGGAGTAACAAAAATCATCTGGAAATCACTTCCAAAGCCATGGAATCAGGCAGGGAATTACAAAAATCACCTGGAAATCACTTCCAAAGCCATGGAATCAGGCAGGGAATCACAAAAATCATCTGGAAATCACTTCCAAAGTCATGGAATCAGGAAGGGAGTAACAAAAATCACCTGGAAATCGTTTCCAAAGCCATGGAATCAGGCAGGGAATTACAAGAATCACCTGGAAATCCATTCCCAGAGGACACAAAAAAAGGGAATCACAAGAATCACCTGGAAATCGTTTCCAAAGCCATGGAATCAGGCAGGGAATCACAAAAATCATATGGAAATCCTTTCCAAAGCCACAGAATCAGGCAGGGAATTACAAGGATCACCTGGAAATAATTTCCAAAGAACACAAAAGCCACTGAATCAGGCAGGGAATCACAAAAATCACCTGGAAATCGTTTCCAAAGCCATGGAATCAGGCAGGGAATCACAAAAATCACCTGGAATTCCTTCCCAGAGGACACAAAAAAAGGCAATTACAAGAATCACCTGGAAATCACTTCCAAAGTCATGGAATCAGGCAGGGAATCACAAAAATCACCTGGAAATCGTTTCCAAAGCCATGGAATCAGGCAAGGAATAACAAAAATCATCTGGAAATCACTTCCAAAGCCATGGAATCAGGCAGGGAATAACAAAAATCACCTGGAAATCGTTTCCAAAGCACACAAAAGCTAAGGAATCAGGCAGGGAATCACAAAAATCACTTGGATACTATTTCCAAAGCCATGGAATCAGGAAGGGAGTAACAAAAATCACCTGGAAATCCTTCCCAGAGGACACAAAAGCAGGAATCACAAGAATCACCTGGAAATCCATTCCCAGAGGACACAAAAAAAGGGAATCACAAAAATCACCTGGAAATCGTTTCCAGAGGACACAAAAGCCACTGAATCAGGCAGGGAATCACAAGGATCACCTGGAAACCATTCCAAATCACCTGGAAATCATTTCCAAAGCCATGGAATCAGGCAGGGAATAACAAAAATCATCTGGAAATCACTTCCAAAGCCATGGAATCAGGCAGGGAATAACAAAAATCACCTGGAAATCGTTTCCAAAGCACACAAAAGCCAAGGAATCAGGCAGGGAATCACAAAAATCATCCGGAAATCCTTTCCAAAGCCACAGAATCAGGCAGGGAATTACAAGGATCACCTGGAAATAATTTCCAAAGAACACAAAAGCCACTGAATCAGGCAGGGAATCACAAAAATCACCTGGAAATCGTTTCCAAAGCCATGGAATCAGGCAGGGAATCACAAAAATCACCTGGAAATCGTTTCCAAAGCCATGGAATCAGGCAGGGAATAACAAAAATCACCTGGAATTCCTTCCCAGAGGACACAAAAAAAGGCAATTACAAGAATCACCTGGAAATCACTTCCAAAGCCACGGAAACAGGCAGGGAATCACAAAAATCATCTGGAAACCATTCCCAGAGGACACAAAAGCAGGAATTACAAGAATCACCTGGAAATCCATTCCCAGAGGACACAAAAAAAGGGAATCAGAAAAATCACCTGGAAATCGTTTCCAGAGGACACAAAAGCCACTGAATCAGGCAGGGAATCACAAGGATCACCTGGAAACCATTTCAAATCACCTGGAAATCGTTTCCAAAGCCATGGAATCAGGAAGGGAGTAACAAAAATCATCTGGAAATCGTTTCCAAAGCCATGGAATCAGGCAGGGAATAACAAAAATCACCTGGAAATCCTTCCCAGAGGACACAAAAAAGGGAATTACAAGAATCACCTGGAAATCCATTCCGAGAGGACACAAAAGCAGGAATCACAAAAATCACCTGAAAATCCTTTCCAAAGCCATGGAATCAGGCAGGGAATCACAAAAATCATCTGGAAATCACTTCCAAAGCCATGGAATCAGGAAGGGAGTAACAAAAATCATCTGGAAATCACTTCCAAAGCCATGGAATCAGGCAGGGAGTAACAAAAATCACCTGGAAATCACTTCCAAAGCCATGGAATCAGGCAGGGAATCACAAAAATCACCTGGAAATCACTTCCAAAGCCATGGAATCAGGCAGGGAACAACAAGGATCACCTGGAAATCCATTCCCAGAGGACACAAAAAAGGGAATCACAAGAATCACCTGGAAATCGTTTCCAAAGCCATGGAATCAGGCAGGGAATCACAAAAATCATATGGAAATCCTTTCCAAAGCCACAGAATCAGGCAGGGAATTACAAGGATCACCTGGAAATAATTTCCAAAGAACACAAAAGCCACTGAATCAGGTAGGGAATCACAAAAATCACCTGGAAATCGTTTCCAAAGCCATGGAATCAGGCAGGGAATAACAAAAATCACCTGGAATTCCTTCCGAGGACACAAAAAAAGGCAATTACAAGAATCACCTGGAAATCACTTCCAAAGCCACGGAAACAGGCAGGGAATCACAAAAATCATCTGGAAACCATTCCCAGAGGACACAAAAGCAGGAATTACAAGAATCACCTGGAAATCCATTCCCAGAGGACACAAAAAAAGGGAATCACAAAAATCACCTGAAAATCCTTTCCAAAGCCATGGAATCAGGCAGGGAACAACAAAAATCACCTGGAAATCCATTCCCAGAACACACAAAAAAGGGAATTACAAAAATGACCTGGAAATCCTTTCCAAAGCCATGGAATCAGGCAGGGAACAACAAAAATCACCTGGAAATCGTTTCCAGAGGACACAAAAGCCACTGAATCAGGCAGGGAATCACAAGAATCACCTGGAAACCATTCCCAATCACTTGGAAATCATTTCCAAAGTCATGGAATCAGGCAGGGAATAACAAAAATCATCTGGAAATCACTTCCAAAGCCATGGAATCAGGCAGGGAATAACAAAAATCACCTGGAAATCGTTTCCAAAGCACACAAAAGCTAAGGAATCAGGCAGGGAATCACAAAAATCACTTGGATACTATTTCCAAAGCCATGGAATCAGGAAGGGAGTAACAAAAATCACCTGGAAATCCTTCCCAGAGGACACAAAAGCAGGAATCACAAGAATCACCTGGAAATCCATTCCCAGAGGACACAAAAAAAGGGAATCACAAAAATCACCTGGAAATCGTTTCCAGAGGACACAAAAGCCACTGAATCAGGCAGGGAATCACAAGGATCACCTGGAAACCATTCCAAATCACCTGGAAATCATTTCCAAAGCCATGGAATCAGGCAGGGAATAACAAAAATCATCTGGAAATCACTTCCAAAGCCATGGAATCAGGCAGGGAATAACAAAAATCACCTGGAAATCGTTTCCAAAGCACACAAAAGCCAAGGAATCAGGCAGGGAATCACAAAAATCATCCGGAAATCCTTTCCAAAGCCACAGAATCAGGCAGGGAATTACAAGGATCACCTGGAAATAATTTCCAAAGAACACAAAAGCCACTGAATCAGGCAGGGAATCACAAAAATCACCTGGAAATCGTTTCCAAAGCCATGGAATCAGGCAGGGAATCACAAAAATCATCTGGAAATCACTTCCAAAGCCATGGAATCAGGCAGGGAATTACAAGGATCACCTGGAAATAATTTCCAAAGAACACAAAAGCCACTGAATCAGGCAGGGAATCACAAAAATCATCTGGAAATCGTTTCCAAAGCCATGGAATCAGGCAGGGAATAACAAAAATCACCTGGAAATCCTTCCCAGCGGACACAAAAAAGGGAATTACAAAAATGACCTGGAAATCGTTTCCAAAGCCATGGAATCAGGCAGGGAATAACAAAAATCACCTGGAAATCCTTCCCAGAGGACACAAAAAAAGGCAATTACAAGAATCACCTGGAAATCACTTCCAAAGCCACGGAAACAGGCAGGGAATCACAAAAATCATCTGGAAACCATTCCCAGAGGACACAAAAGCAGGAATTACAAGAATCACCTGGAAATCCATTCCCAGAGGACACAAAAAAAGGGAATCACAAAAATCACCTGAAAATCCTTTCCAAAGCCATGGAATCAGGCAGGGAACAACAAAAATCACCTGGAAATCGTTTCCAGAGGACACAAAAGCCACTGAATCAGGAAGGGAATCACAAGAATCACCTGGAAACCATTCCCAATCACTTGGAAATCATTTCCAAAGTCATGGAATCAGGCAGGGAATAACAAAAATCATCTGGAAATCACTTCCAAAGCCATGGAATCAGGCAGGAAATAACAAAAATCATCTGGAAATCACTTCCAAAGCCATGGAATCAGGCAGGGAATAACAAAAATCATCTGGAAATCACTTCCAAAGCCATGGAATCAGGCAGGGAATTACAAAAATCATCTGGAAATCCATTCCCAGAGGACACAAAAAAGGGAATTACAAGTATCACCTGGAAATCCATTCCCAGAGGACACAAAAAAAGGGAATCACAAAAATCACCTGGAAATCGTTTCCAGAGGACACAAAAGCCACTGAATCAGGCAGGGAATCACAAGGATCACCTGGAAACCATTCCAAATCACCTGGCAATCATTTCCAAAGTCATGGAAACAGGCAGGGAATCACAAAAATCATCTGGAAATCCTTTCCAAAGCCATGGAATCAGGCAGGGAATTACAAGGATCACCTGGAAATCACTTCCAAAGAACACAAAAGCCACTGAATCAGGCAGGGAATCACAAAAATCAACTATTTCCAAAGCCATGGAATCAGGCAGGGAATAACAAAAATCATCTGGAAATTGTTTCCAAAGAACACAAAAGCCATGGAATCAGGTAGGGAATCACAAAAATCACCTGGAAATCATTTCCAGAGGACACAAAAGCCAAGGAATCAGGCAGGGAATAAGAATCACCTGGAAATCATTTCCAAAGCCATGGAATCAGGCAGGGAATTACAAAAATCATCTGGAAATCCTTCCCAGAGGACACAAAAAAGGGGAATTATAAGGATCACTTGGCAATCCCAAGCTTTCCCAGCGCCTGGCACCGCAGAAGCCAGGGCAGGGACAGGATCAGGAGCCACAGCAGGGAAATCCCTCTGAAAGGAACAATTCCTGCTGGAAGCAAGGAAATTCCCGCGAGGAAAAGCAGCTCCAGCCTCTCAGGGAACAACAACAAAAAAAACAAACAAACAACAGGAAGGTTTTTTTTTTTTTTGCAGTGTGCTGGGATTTGAGCCGAGTTTAAAGAGGAGAGAAGACACAGAAACATCGCGAGCACACCCGTGTGAGCTCCAGGGGCTGCTTTAAACTCGTCCAAAAAACCTCTGGAATTGATCAAAAGCTGCTGAAAAAAAAAAAAAACCCTTCATGGACTTTTCCCCAAAGCTGCCAGAGCAGCCCAGGGCTCTCCAGTTCCAGCAGAGAGGATTGAGAAGTGATTTAATCCCGGCTCAACTCGAGCCAGGAGGCGACACCGGGGGTTAAAGGACGCTGCAGAGGAGCGCAGGGAAGGGAAGGGACAAAAAACCCGCTTTGAAACGGCCCAAAATTCGGAATTTGCAGGGATTCCAGGGAGAAGGGGGCGAGGATTTTATCCCCCGTTTTTACGTCACCCGTTCTCACTCAGTGAGCAGAGCTAAAACGGCACAGACCGATTAAAAATAATAGAAATATATATATATATATTTTATATTTTTTTGGTCACAATACGAAAAGTGCAATTAAACGCCGTAAAAATGAGATTCCCCTGAAAGGTTTCCTGACCCTGCAGAATTGAAGGGTTCTTCAAAACCCACACCAAGAGCTGATCCTAAATCACTCAGTAAAATCGGCTGTAAGGAGAGAGAGCGGGAAAAGGGGAATGAGAGCGGAAGGAAATGGAATTTCTCTGAAGCCAAGGGGGTCAGGAACAGATAAAAGCCTAATTCTAAAATCAAAGGAACCTAAAAAAAACCCCCAATTCTGCATCAATAAAAGCAAATTCTCTAAAGCCAAGGGGTCAGAAACTGACAAGAACCAAATTCTGCACCAATTAAAACCCCAATTCTGTAAAGCCAAGGGGGTCAGGAACCGATAAAAACCCAATTCTAAAATCAAAGGAACCCAAAAAAGGTCAATTCTGCATCAATAAAAGCAAATTCTCTAAAGCCAAGGGGTCAGAAATCAACAAAAACCCAATTCTGCACCAATAAAAGCAAATTGTGTAAACACAGGGGGTCAGAAAGTGACAAAAATCCAACTCTGCACCAATAAAAACAAATTCTGTAAAGCCAAGGGGGTCAGGAACCGATAAAAACCCAATTCTAAAATCAAAGGAACCCAAAAAAGCTCAATTCTGCATCAATAAAAGCAAATTCTCTAAAGCCAAGGGGTCAGGAACTGACAAGAACCAAATTCTGCACCAATTAAAACCCCAATTCTGTAAAACCAAGGGGTCAGGAACCGATAAAAACACAATTCTAAAACCAAAGGAACCCAAAAAAGCCCAATTTTGCGTCAATAAAAACCCCAATTCTGTAAAGCCAAGGGGGTCAGGAACCGATAAAAGCCCAGTTCTACAAACCAAAGGAACCCAAAAAAGCTCAATTCTGCACCAATAAAAGCTAAATTCTCTAAAGCCAAGGGGTCAGAAAGTGACAAAATCCAAATTCTAAAACCAGAGGAACCCAAAAAAGCCCAATTTTGCACCAATAAAAGCAAGTTGTGTAAAGCCAAGGGGTCAGGAACCGATAAAAACCCAATTCTAAAACCACAGGAACCCAAAAAAGCCCAATTTTGCATCAATAAAAACCCCAATTCTGTAAACCCAAGGGGGTCAGGAACTGATAAAAGCCCAGTTCTACAAACCAAAAGAACCCACAAAAGCCCAATTCTACACCAACAAACGCAAATTCTGTAAAGCCAAGAGGTCAGAAACTGACAACAACCAAATTCTGCACCAATTAAAACCCCAATTCTGTAAAGCCAAGGGGTCAGGAACCGATAAAAACCAAATTCTGCAAACTAAAGAAACTCATAGAAGCCCCAATTCTGCACCAATAAAAGCCAAATTCTGCAACAAAAAGGGTCAGGAACTGATAAAAACCCAATTCTGCACCAATAAAAGCAAATTGTGTAAACCCAAGGGGTCAGGAACCTATAAAAACTTCAATTCTGCACCAATAAAAGCCAAATTCTGCAACAAAATGGGTCAGGAACCAATAAAACCCAAATTCTACAAACCAGAGGAACACATAAAATTTCAATTCCGCACCAATAAAAGCCCAATTTTGCACCAATAAAAGCCCCAACTCCACACCAATAAAAACCCAAATTCTGCAAACCAAAGGAACCCACAAAACCCCAAATTCTGCACCAATAAATCCCCAATTCTGCACCAATAACAGCCCCAATTCTACAAACCAAAGGAACAATTCTGCACCAATAAAAGCCCAAAATTGCACCAATAAAAGTCCCAATTCTGCAAACCAAAGGAACCCACAAAACCCCAAATTCTGCACCAATAAAAGCCCAAATTTGCACCAATAAAAGTCCCAATTCCGCAAAACAAAGGAACAATTCTGCACCAATAAAAGCCCAAATTTGCACCAATAAAAACCCAAATTCTGCAAAACAAAGGAACTCACAAAAACCCAAATTCTGCACCAATAAATCCCCAATTCCGCACCAATAAAGCCCCAATTCTACAAACCAAAGGAACAATTCTGCACCAATAAAGGCCCAAATTTGCACCAATAAAAACCCAAATTCTGCAAAACAAAGGAACCCACAAAAACCCAATTCTGCACCAATAAAAGCCCCAACTCCACGCCAATAAAAGCCCCAATTCTGCAAACCAAAGGCACCAATTAACCCCCAATTCCACACCAATGAAATCCCAATTTCCGCACCAATAAAAGCCCAAATTCCACACCAATAAAATTGCGATTCTACAAACCAAAGGCACCAATTAATGCCCAACTCCGCACCAATTAAGCCCCAATTCTGCACCAATAAAAACCCAAATTCCACACCAATAAAAACCCAAATTCCGCACCAATTAAGCCCCAATTCCACACCAATAAAATCACAATTCTACAAACCAAAGGCACCAATTAATGCCCAACTCCGCACCAATTAAGCCCCAATTCTGCACCAATAAAAACCCAAATTCCGCACCAATAAAAACCCAAATTCCGCACCAATAAAAACCCAAATTCCGCACCAATAAAAGCCCAAATTCCGCACCCATAAAATCGCAATTCTACAAACCAAAGGCACCACTTAAGCCCCAATTCTGCACCAATAAAAACCCAAATTCTGCACCAATTAAGCCCCAATTCCCCACCAATAAAAACCCCAATTCCCTACCAATAAAAACCCCAATTCCACACCAGTAAAAACCCCAATTCCCCACCAATAAAAACCCCAATTCCCTACCAATAAAAACCCCAATTCCACACCAGTAAAAACCCCAATTCCACACCAGTAAAAACCCCAATTCCACACCAGTAAAAACCCCAATTCCACACCAATAAAAACCCCAATTCCGCACCAATAAAAACCCCAATTCCACACCAATAAAAACCCCAATTCCACACCAATAAAAGCCCAAATTCTCCACCCCGGGCACTCCATCCTGGCTGGGAGCTGAGCTCCGGCAATGCTCCTCCTCCGAGGGAAACCAGCCCGGACACACGATAATTCCGTGATGCCAGCAAGAAATGAGTCACCTTTTATTTTAAAAAAAGAAAAGCAGCACAAAAAGTTTCCACCATCCTCTTTTCCTGCCGCTCGCGTCCACCCCGGGCTGCTCCAGTTTAACTCGGCCAATCCTCGCTGATCGTTAATTCCAATTAAATATCCCCACACACCCGGCAGCGAAGGAATAAAACCCAAACCCGGGCGCTCCGAGGGTTTCTCCTGCGGGAACGCAGAGCTCCAACATCGACCCCTCGCCTAACTTTGACATCGACAAACGAGATCAGCTGCACTTTGGAATTTCAAAAAGAAAAAACCCCACCCACACCTTTCACCGCTCCCACCCATCCAAAGCAGTTCCTGCGAGAATAATAAATCTGATTTATTACATCCCAGCCTCTGCCGCCGTTCAGTTGACCTCGAGAAGATAAAGTTGGGTTCACGGTGAGAGGAATGAGATTTGTCTTTCCAAACAAGCCCTGGGTCTGCTGGTGGATAAAACCAGCGCCGAGAGATGAGAGAAACGACGGGAAGGATTCCGCTGATGGATGGATGGAAAAGGAGATATTTGCCTTTACAAACAAACCGTAGGATTTTGTTTGTAAATGAAATTGGATATCGAAAGATGGAAGCAACAATGGGGAAAAAACCCATAAATCCTGTAAAAATTAAAAATTAAGGTGCTTATACATTAAAAGGGGAATCTCAGGCATTTTGGGAAGTCTGTGCCTCTCAAGTAACTCAGCCAATGGGGAAAGAAAAAGGGAAATGCGGCCGGGAAATTGGAATAAAAACTGAGAGGCCCCAGGGGAAATGCCCCATGGCCTCTCCCTTTACTCGAATAAAGCAAAAGGACTCCTCTGTCTCCTTTTTGGACATCAACCTCTGGTGTTCGTGGGTTTTTTTTTCCTAACAACCTGGAACCCCAAATTCCTCTGGGGACCAGGCAGCGAGCAGAACGCCGAGATACCGCAGGCGCTTCCATGCCAAGCCCAGCGTTTCTGCCCCGGGCAGCGCGGGCACAAGGAGCCGGAGATGCCCGCTGCGGACCCGAACCCAGCGGGGTGACACACGCTCCTGCGCCCGGCAAACACCCCGGCGGGGCTGGAAGTGCTCGGGAGAACTTCTGCACGGCTTTAAGGGCGGGGGAAGGACGGGGGAATCGAGTTAGCTCAGCATCTCAGGGCAGCGACGCCGGCTCGGTCCAGCGAGAGGGTTTAGATGTGGGGTTTTTTGTTTGGTTTGTTGTTGTTTTTTTAACAAATCGGGTGGTTCCTCACCAGTAACAGCTTTTAGGTTAACGCCAGAGAAACCGGCGGGGCCAAACCGCCACTGAACCCCCCCCAAAGAACGGCGGCTCCATGGGCACGGCAAGGAGATGACGGAGCAGGGAACGGGCAGCGCTGCCCGGGCACCCCCGGGCTGGATGGAGCTGCGATCCCGGGGAGAACAGGAAGGAGATGACGGAGCAGGGAACGGGCAGCGCTGCCCGGGCACCCTCGGGCTGGACGGAGCTGCGATCCCGGGGAGAACGGGAACGGGAAAGGGATGACGGAGCAGGGAAGGGGCAGCGCTGCCCGGGCACCACCGGGCTGGATGGAGCTGCGATCCCGGGGAGAACGGGAACGGGAAAGGGATGACGGAGCAGGGAAAGGGGCAGCGCTGCCCGGGCACCCCCGGGCTGGAGCTGCGATCCCGGGGAGAAGGGCAAGGACGGAGAACAAAGGAGCCGTGACGGGTCCCCGCTGCGGACGGGACCGCGGGGCCACCGGCGGCGGCGAGCGAAGGCACAGGCTGACAAAAGGCACCGGCGGCTTTCCCAAAGGCACGGCGCCGGGAACAACACACACACACACACCCCCCCCACCCCCCGCCCCAGGATCCCGCAGCTGCCGGGGGACGGGATGCCGCGCTCCCCCCGCGGGACGCGCACCTGAGCGTGGGGCCGATGCAGGCCGTGTCCGTGCTCTCGATCTCGCGCAGGATCCGCTCGTGTTCCGCCGCCGTCTCCAGGCTCTCCAGCTCCGCCATCTTCGGCCGCTCCATGGGGCCGCTCCACCTGCGCGGCCCCGCCCGGCCCGGCCCGGCCCGGCACGGCACCGCCGGGGCTGCTCGGCTCCGCTCCGCCGCGCGGGGAACCACGGGAGATGTAGTGCGGGAGGGGCAGGGCCGCGCGGGGAACCACGGGAGATGTAGTGCGGGAAGGGCAGGGCCGCGCCGGGAACCACGGGAGATGTAGTGCGGGAAGGGCCGGGCCGCGCGGGGAACCACGGGAGATGTAGTGCGGGAGGGGCCGGGCCGCGCGGGGAACCACGGGAGATGTAGTGCGGGAGGGGCCGGGCCGCGCGGGGAACCACGGGAGATGTAGTGCGGGAAGGGCTGGGCCGCGCGGCGACATGGGAGATGTAGTCCGGGAGCGGGGCCGGGCCGCGCGGCGACATGGGAGATGTAGTCCGGGAGCGGGGCCGGGCCTGCTCGGCCGCTCCGCCCAGGGAGGGAGGGACGGAGCGGGAGCGGCCCCGGGAAGGATGGATGAGGATGGTGCCGTACCCCTGAAGGGAGCATGGCCCCCCTGAAAGGGACACGGCCCCGTGGCTCGGACACCTCCGTGAAGGAGGCAGCGCCATGGCACAGTGCCCGTGTTGTACCCCGGGAGGGGATTCAGCCCCACGGCAGCGACATCCCAGCCGTGGTGACATCCCGGCAGGAAAGGACCCGCGTCCCTGACCCGAGCAGAGGCGGCCCCCGCTCCTCCGGCCCCATCCTGTCCGTCAGCGCCATAAACGATGTCACCCCCGCCCTGGAAATGTGACCGTGGTCCCAAAGCGTTTTTCCCACAGGGAAAATCCCGCTGTGTTCATAAAGGAGACAGAGGAGCCCTGCAGCTTTATTCGGATAAAGGGAGGGAGTTCAGCGGGGGGTTTCTGTCGAGGTTTCGGAGGGCACAGCCTCCCTCTATCCCAAACTCCCGGCCGCGCATCGCCTCTTCCTTTCCCCATCGCTGAGGCACCGGGAAGGTGCAGCCCTCCCGAAATGCCTGCTCCATATCTGCCCTGAACCTGGCATTTTACCCCAAAATTCGGAAACTCCGGCTCCTGCAGACTCGTCTGTTTCAGGAGTGGGACTGTCGGGGCTCTGTGACAAACCCTCGGCTTGAAATTAACCCCAAATTTCAGGAGCTGTTTCAGGAATCAGTCATGTCTCTGTGACAAACCCTCGGCTCGAAATTAACCCCAAAGTTCAGGAGCTGTCTGTTTCAGGAATCAGTCATGGCTCTGTGACAAACCCTCGGCTTGAAATTAACCCCAAAGTTCAGGAGCTGTCTGTTTCAGGAGCGGGACAATCCTGCTGAAGCTGGTGGAGACACTAAGCCCATCGATCCCAAAGCCGTTCCCACCCATGCTGTCCCCCCGGGATTGTTTGGAAGGACACGGACGCACATCTCCCCTGGCATCTCCCCGACCCCACAGACCCGTCCCAGCCTCTGTGGCTCGTCCCCGTGTTAGGAAAATTAACCCACGAACACCAGAGGTTGATGTCCAAAAAGGAGACAGAGGAGTACTTTTACTTTATTCGAGTAAAGGGAGAGGCCGTGGGGCATTTCCCCTGGGGTCTCTCAGTTTTTGGGAGGATGCAGCCTCCTTTTTATCCCAATTTCCCGGCCGCATTTCCCTCTCTCTTTCCCCATGGGCTGACGTACTTGAGAGGCACAGACTTCCCGAAATGCCCAAGATACCCCTTTTAACATATAACCCCCACCTAATTTTTAATTCCTATGGGATTTATGGGTTTTTTCCCCATTGTTGCTTTCATCTTTCGATATCCAATTTCATTTACAAACAAAAACCCACGGTTTGTTTGTAAAGGCAAATATCTTCTTTTCCATCCACCAATCACTGGAATCCTTCCCATCGTTTCTCTCATCTCTCGGCGCTGGTTTTATCTACCAGCAGACCCAGGGCTTGTTTGGAAAGACAACTCTCGTCATTCCTCTCGCAGGGGAATGTTGTGATGGGATGGTGTTACCCTGGTTTTTCTGAGGTTTTTTATTAGCCTTTTGAATTTTCGTAAATAGAGTCAGATCTTTTAGTTACTGTACAATATTAGAGCAGTTTTCTACCTTTTCCCACAGATGTAACATAAACAAATCCTTTGTTTTTCATTCTCTGTCCTTTGTTTGCATATTTCTAACCTGAAAACAATTGTAACTGACAGTTGGTCTGGCCACTGAGGCTGAGGGATGGAAACCCCAAAAAGCCAATCTTCTGCTAGACCCACAAATGTATAAAAAGTAAGAAATAAACAAAGGGGTCTCTTCTCTCCGCTCTCTCAGCTGTGAGCTGATCGGAAGAACCTCTGTGCAAATCTCTTGTCTGCGTGTGACTGCTGTGTGTGTCTCGGTGACAGGATGGGGAGCAGGAATTTCAGACTCTGGACACCACCCAGGGTTCTGCCTTTGCTGTTGTTTCACCTTCCGAGGTGTAAATAAAAGATTGGAATTGTGTGAGCACACCTGGGGCCTGCTTGTTGAGGTGGAAGGGTGGGATTATGGAATTACGGTTTGTTGGAGTCCAGGGCATTCCTTTGGCTGCCCTGGAGGGTCAGAGACCTGGGCAGGGGGGTCTGGGACCCCAGCCCAGAGCTCAGAGAGACACTGGATTTGATCTCAGTCCATGGGAGAGGCTTCTTGCACTGCAGGAAGCATTGCAGGCCACAGGAGTGTGAAAGATTGTAGTTTAGTATATCACAGGGTGAGAAAACAATGGGTTTGGATTTCTTGTATTGAAGTGAATGGGGACAAGATGGAGAATTTGGGGTGTTGTCTCCTTCTTCTTCCTTCTCCTTCCCTCACTCCATTTCTGCAGTGACGTGGGCACAAAGGAGTTTGTGAGGATTGGGTCAGAGTGGAGATGACCTGTCACCGAGACACACAAAGCAGTCACACGCAGACAAGAGATTTTCACAGAGGTTCTTCTGATCCAGCTCACAGCTGAGAGAACGGAGAGAAGAGACCCCTTTGTTTATTTCTTACTTTTTATACATTTGTGGGTCTGGCAGGAGATTGGCTTTTTGGGGTTTCCACCCCTCAGCCTCAGTGGCCAGAGCAATTGTCAGTTACAATTGTTTTCAGGTCAGAAATGTGCAAACAAAGGACAGAGAATGAAAAACAAAGGATTTGTTTATGTCACATCTGTGGGAAAAGGTAGAAAACTGCTCCAATATTCTACAGTAACTAAAAGATCTGACTCCATTACGAAATTCAAAAGGCTAATAAAAAACCTCAGAAAAACCAGGGTAACAATGACCTTTTTAGTAATACATAGATAGATAGATAGACATTGGTAATAAATAGTAAATATCGAATACGTAGTAATTAGTATAAAAGATAAGGACAGCCCTGGGACGGGGGGAGTCGTCAGATGTCCGAGCCGCGGCAAACATCTTCTGGACACTGAGAAAATTTTAAGATAAGAACTAATAAACACGAAGCATGCGACCTTGAAGACTCTGTCTTTTCCTGCGTTTGGCTCAGAGCTTTGCAGAGGGCAAAAAAGACTCTAAAACCTCCTGAATGCGGGGAATTGAAACTCCTGCCAAGGAGCCCCTGACAACTTCATGGAATGAGAAAGGGATAAAAGAACTCCCCAAAGTGAGGCACCAGAACTGGGACAACACAGGAGGAGCCAGGAGAGCCTGGTGAAAACTCAGAGCCGCTAAGGTTGGAAAAGAACTTTGGGATCCTGCAAGTCCAAGCATTCCCCAGCACTGCCACCGCTGCCACACGTCGCCAAGTGCCACCTTTGAAATCCATCCGGGATGGAGGCTCCACCCCTGCCTTGTGTTACAACTTGTAGCGCTGAAAGAAAAAAAAAGCAACTCTAAAAAGTTCTATAAAAAGCAACAGCCTTGGGCAGCTGTGGCAGGGCTGGGCAGCTCTTTCCATGCAGGAATATTCCCAAAATCCACGCTGAGTCTTCCCTGGGGCCGTTCCCTGTGTCCTGTCCTTGTTCCCTGGGATAAAATCCCAAATTCCCTGTCAGGGACTGGTGCAGAGCCACAAGGTCCCACTGAGCCTCCTTTTCTCCAGGCTCAGCCCTTTCCCAGCTCCCTCAGGAATTCTCCAGCCCCTTTCCCAGCTCCCTCGGGAATTCTCCAGCCCCTTTCCCAGCTCCCTCAGGAATTCTTCAGCCTTTCCCAGCTCCCTCAGGAATTCTCCAGCCTTTCCCAGCTCCCTCAGGAATTCTCCAGCCCTTTCCCAGCTCCCTCAGGAATTCTCCAGCCCCTTTCCCAGCTCCCTCAGGAATTCTCCAGCCCCTTCCCAGCTCCCTCAGGAATTCTCCAGCCCCTTTCCCAGCTGCCTCAGGAATTCTCCAGCCCCTTCCCAGCTCCCTCAGGAATTTTCCAGGTGTTCCAGACGCTCCCCAGACGCTCCTCACTCCCTCAGTTCACGCGGAGCTCAAGCGCGCTGTCACTTGTCCTCTGCCAGCGGCACCGCGGGGATCCGGAGGAGTTTCTCAGGATGGAGAATCCAAGAGACATCAGCGGTGGAAGGAACGGGGATGGAAATCAGGGGTGGATCCTGACCTGGGGCTGGACTGGGAGCTGCTCCCAGGGAAGCGCTGCACAGCTCCTCTGGAGACTCCACAGGCGAGTGGGAATCCCTGGGGAAGGAGGGCTGGAGCTCCAGGAATCCCCTCTGGAAAAACAGAGACAATCCCTGGGGAAGGAGGGCTGGAGCTCCAGGAATCCCCTCTGGAAAAACAGAGACAATCCCTGGGGAAGGAGGGCTGGAGCTCCAGGAATCCCTCTGGAAAAACAGAGACAATCCCTGGGGAAGGAGGGCTGGAGCTGCAGGAATCCCCTCTGGAAAAACAGGGACAATCCCGGGGGAAGGAGGGCTGGAGCTGCAGGAATTCCCTTTGGAAAAACAGACAATCCCTGGGGAAGGAGGGCTGGAGCTCCAGGAATCCCCTCTGGAAAAACAGAGACAATCCCTGGGGAAGGAGGGCTGGAGCTGCAGGAATTCCCTTTGGAAAAACAGAGACAATCCCTGGGGAAGGAGGGCTGGAGCTGCAGGAATCCCTCCTGGAAAAACAGAGACAATCCCTGGGGAAGGAGGGCTGGAGCTGCAGGAATTTCTATCTGGAAAAACAGGGACAATACCTGGGGAAGGAGGGCTGGAGCTCCAGGAATCCCTCTGGAAAAACAGAGACAATCCCGGGGGAAGGAGGGCTGGAGCTCCAGGAATCCCTCTGGAAAAACAGAGACAATCCCTGGGGAAGGAGGGCTGGAGCTCCAGGAATTCCCTTTGGAAAAACAGAGACAATCCTTGGGGAAGGAGGGCTGGAGCTCCAGGAATTCCCTTTGGAAAAACAGAGACAAACTCTGGGGAAGGAGGGCTGGAGCTGCAGGAATCCCTCTGGAAAAACAGAGACAATCCTTGGGGAAGGAGGGCTGGAGCTCCAGGAATTCCATCTGGAAAAACAGAGACAATCCCTGGGGAAGGAGGGCTGGAGCTGCAGGAATCCCCCTGGAAAAACAGAGACAATCCCTGGGGAAGGAGGGCTGGAGCTCCAGGAATCCCCTCTGGAAAAACAGAGACAATCCCTGGGGAAGGAGGGCTGGAGCTGCAGGAATTTCTATCTGGAAAAACAGAGACAATCCCTGGGGAAGGAGGGCTGGAGCTCCAGGAATCCCCCCTGGAAAAACAGAGACAATCCCTGGGGAAGGAGGGCTGGAGCTGCAGGAATCCCTCTGGAAAAACAGAGACAATCCTTGGGGAAGGAGGGCTGGAGCTGCAGGAATTCCCTTTGGAAAAACAGAGACAATCCCTGGGGAAGGAGGGCTGGAGCTCCAGGAATCCCCTCTGGAAAAACAGAGACAATCCCGGGGGAAGGAGGGCTGGAGCTGCAGGAATTCCCTTTGGAAAAACAGAGACAATCCCTGGGGAAGGAGGGCTGGAGCTCCAGGAATCCCTCTGGAAAAACAGAGACAATCCCTGGGGAAGGAGGGCTGGAGCTCCAGGAATCCCTCTGGAAAAACAGAGACAATCCCTGGGGAAGGAGGGCTGGAGCTGCAGGAATTCCCTTTGGAAAAACAGACAATCCCTGGGGAAGGAGGGCTGGAGCTCCAGGAATCCCTCTGGAAAAACAGAGACAATCCCTGGGGAAGGAGGGCTGGAGCTCCAGGAATCCCTCTGGAAAAACAGAGACAATCCCTGGGGAAGGAGGGCTGGAGCTCCAGGAATCCCTCTGGAAAAACAGAGACAATCCCGGGGGAAGGAGGGCTGGAGCTCCAGGAATCCCTCTGGAAAAACAGAGACAATCCCTGGGGAAGGAGGGCTGGAGCTGCAGGAATCCCTCTGGAAAAACAGAGACAATCCTTGGGGAAGGAGGGCTGGAGCTCCAGGAATTCCATCTGGAAAAACAGAGACAATCCCTGGGGAAGGAGGGCTGGAGCTGCAGGAATCCCCCTGGAAAAACAGAGACAATCCCTGGGGAAGGAGGGCTGGAGCTCCAGGAATCCCTCTGGAAAAACAGAGACAATCCCTGGGGAAGGAGGGCTGGGAACTTGAAATTAGTGAGAATTTAAAATCACAGAGTGGAAACACAGTGGTGCAAATTTAAAATCAAAGAGACAGGAATTTAAAATCACAGAGGTGGGAATTTAAAAATCACAGACAGGAATTAAAAATCACAGAGATGGGAATTTAAAATCACAGAGGTGGGAATTTAAAATAACAGAAGTGGGAATTTAAAATCACAGAGATGGGAATTTAAAATCACGGGGTGGGAAATTAAAATTAAAGAAATGCGAATTTAAAATGACAGACAGCAATTTAAAATCACGGAGATGAGAATTTCAAATCACAGAGGTGGGAATTTAAAATCACAGAGGTAGGAAGTTAAAATCACAGATGGGAATTTAAAATCACAGAGGTAGGAATTTAAAATCACAGAGGTAGGAATTTAAAATCCCATAGATGGGAATCTAAAACCACTGAATGGTTTGGGTCGGGCAGGACCTTAAATCCCATCCCATGCCATCCATGGACAAGGACACCTCCACTCTCCCAGCTGGATCCAAGCCCCAATGTCCAACCTGGCCTTGGGCACTGCCAGGGATCCAGGGACAACCACAGCAAATCTGGGAATTCCAGCCAGGAATTCCTTCCCCAGCTCCCGTCTAAATCTCTCCTATTTCAGTTTAAATCCATTTCCCTTGTCCTCCCGCTGTCTGCCTGTATCAAAAGTTGCTCTCCCTATTTTTTATAAGCCCTTTAAGGACCGCAAGGCTGCAGAAAGTTTTCCCTGGATCCTTCTCCTCTCCAGGTGAACTCTCCCAGCGTTCCCAGCCTGGCTCCAGAGCTGAGGTGTTCTGATGTTCAGATGTTTCCTTCTAACCCCCCAAACATCTTCGGGCTCCTCCTCTGGGCTGGTTTTCAGCAGCTCCACGTCCTCCCCAGGGCTGGGCTCTCACCTGGGCAGGGCAGAGGAGCAGAATCCCGTCCCTCAACCCCTGGATGATGAACCCAGGACGGGAAATCGAACGGTCTCCAAAGGGAAACCCAACGGGAACCGCATCCATCGGCTCCTCCCCGACGTTCTGCGGTCACCTGCAGCCAGCCCTGCCACCCGAACCTGGTGTCCAGCTGATTCCCCAGCAGCAGCTGAGCTCTGCTCGGGATCAAATGTTCCATTCCCTAAGAAAAGCTCCGCTCTTGGTCCCCAGACTCGTGGCATTTGTCATCTCCACATGAATATTCATCGCTGGTGTCTGCCTGGCATTTGTCCTCCTGGTTTGCTGCCACACAAACTTTGTCCCGTTTGAGAGCCTGTGTCCACGAGAAGTTTCTTTCTTTATTTCTTCGTTTCTTCATTTCTTCGTTTCTTTATTTCTTCATGTCTTCATTTCTTCATTATTTCTTCATTTCTTCATGTCTTCATTTCTTCATTTCTTTATTTCTTCATTATTTCTTCATTTCTTCATGTCTTCATTTCTTCATTTCTTCATTTCCTCATTTCTTCATTATTTCTTCATTTCTTCATGTCTTCATTTCTTTGTTTCTTCATTTCCTCATTTCTTTATCTCTTCATGTCTTTATTTCTTCTCCCCAGCCACTGCCAGGACCACGCTGAATGGGTATTGTTGGGATTTATTAATCAAATCATCGGGCAGCAAAGATGGCTCTGCCCAGCTCATAATCCTAAAAAATCGAGGTTGGCTTTGCCTGACAGATTCCATTGACCTGCCTGGCTGCCATGAACCCTTTTATGTTCCATTAACTTCCCCCTAACGAAGCTGCATAAAATTGGGTTTCATGGAGCTGACAGCAGCCTGGCAGTGCTTTAAAATCTCCCCCTTCCCATTACTGACCTTGCAGCGTTTTCCAGGCCTCCAGAATTTCCCTAGTGGGCCAAAACTTCCTGAAAAAAAAAATCAACGCGATGGGTCACAGAGCTGGAGATGCCTCGTGTGCAAATTCCTTTCTGCTTCAACAACCAGCTCCTGTCCACGACTTCCCAAATCCAGGAGCACGTCCCAAATCCCTGGAGCAACACCATCATTGGAATTGGTTTCCTTTTTTTGTTGTTGTTGTTTTTAACTTCACAACCTCTCGCTTGTTGTGTTTGTTTGGGGGTTTCATTTTGTCGTTGTTCGACTCCCGCAACGTCTCCTGGCTTTTCTCCTTCGTTTTCGCTTCCCCTTCTCCCTGCTGTATTTTCCGGGTGGCTCCGTGCTCTCCTCCTCTCCATCCAGCTGTGACAGGCGGGCACGAGGCCAAGCCAGGCTTAAATCTGGTCTGGTCTCTCCAGTGCCATTCAGGAAAACATTTCCCAGTGGAATCGCGGGTTCAGCCACAAATACGGGAATGAGCAGCTGAAAGAAAGGCTCAGACAAGGCCAGAAGGAAAAAAAGGGAGAGGAGAGGAGAGGAGAGGAGAGGAGAGGAAGAGGAGAGGAGAGGAGAGGAGAGGAGAGGAGAGGAGAGGAGAGGAGAGGAGAGGAGAGGAGAGGAGAGGAGAGGAGAGGAGAGGAGAGGAGAGGAGGAGAGGAGAGGAGAGGAGAGGAGAGGAGAGGAGAGGAGAGGAGAGGAGAGGAGAGGAGAGGAGAGGAGAGGAGAGGAGAGGAGAGGAGAGGAGAGGAGAGGAGAGGAGAGGAGAGGAGAGGAGAGGAGAGGAGCAGCTGTCATTCCCGAGCTGGGCAGGCTCCCCCCGTGCCACGTGTCACCATCCCACACACCCGGATGCCACCCACAGCAGCCAGGCCGGAATTCCAGAGGGAATTGACAGGGATTCCACCCGGGCTGGTGCCCTCACCCAGCCCTGACTGCCTGGGGTTTGTTGCCTTCATGTAGATTCATCCACAGAACCACAAAATATCCCAGTCTTCCAAACATTCCAGCCTTCCACAAGATATTTCTGCGGGAGAAATCCACAATTTCCAGCCACGGCACTCAGCGCTTAAAATCCTGCCCTGTGTTACGTTTAAGGATTGAAATCCATTTTTAAGCCTAATATTTTTGTAGTGTTCCCCAAATCCCTGTTTGGGGCACACCTGGATGCTCAACTTCTGTTTTCTCGTGCAATTTTATTCCACTTTTGCATCTGAAAACTGGAATTATCATCTCGGGCAGACTGGAGATTCCGGATTTCAGCCGTGGAGTTCTGGCTTCAACCTCTGCGAAGGATTTTTTTTTTTTTTCCAATCTGAGTTTCCGCTTTAATTAAATACAGCTGGGGGAATCTCTGGTGGAAATTCGGGGTGAAGATATTTTGGCAAGCCGGGCTGGGGTCTCTAAAGCGCTCCCAAATCCCACAAGGAGCTTGTGTTAGCTGCATCGAGGCAGGATTTGAAGACCTAAGAGGTGAATTCCCACCCGAGGGCTGCTCCATCTGGGAATTCTGTGCTTGGGGCTGCAGGATGGCAAAGGAGGGGCCACGATTTGGGAGTAGGATGGAGATCCCACATCTCTCATCCCAAAAGGAGAGATTCCCTCCCTGCAGCCTCCTCTCCTCACCCCAGCTGCGGGAGGGAGGATCCCGCCGTGCCCCTCAGCCCGGGCCATTCTCCTTCCTGCCAAAAATCCGGCTGGACACAGCCCGAGCCACGAGGGGACAACGGGGAGGGGACAACACCTCGGGAGCTATGGCAGCAGTGACAACAGCCAAGGTCACCTCGGGTGGCTGCCAGCCCTGCCCTGCTGCAGGGACAGAAATGTCAAGGGCTCCCTCTGAAAGCCATCAGCGCCAGTCCTGCACCCTGGGAATTGCAGGGTGCCAGTCCAAGGAGCGCTGGCAGTGTCACACAGGGCACTGTCACACACAGGGCAGTGTCACACAGCACAGTGTCACACAGGGCACTGTCACACACAGGGCAGTGTCACACAGCACAGTGTCACACACAGGGCAGTGTCACACAGCACAGTGTCACACAGGGCACTGTCACACACAGGGCAGTGTCACAGACAGCACAGTGTCACACAGCACAGTGTCACACACAGGGCAGTGTCACACAGCACAGTGTCACACACAGGGCAGTGTCACACACAGGGCAGTGTCACACAGGGCAGTGTCACACAGCACAGTGTCACACACAGCACAGTGTCACACACAGGGCACTGTCACACACAGCACAGTGTCACACAGGGCAGTGTCACACACAGCACAGTGTCACACAGCACAGTGTCACACACAGGGCAGTGTCACACAGCACAATGTCACACAGGGCAGTGTCACACAGCACAGTGTCACACACAGGGCACTGTCACACATAGCACAGTGTCACACAGCACAGTGTCACACACAGGACAGTGTCACATAGCACAGTGTCACACACAGCACAGTGTCACACACAGCACAGTGTCACACAGGGCAGTGTCACACAGGGCAGTGTCACACAGCACAGTGTCACACAGGGCAGTGTCACACACAGCACAGTGTCATACAGCACTGTGTCACACACAGGGCAGTGTCACACAGCACAGTGTCACACACAGCACAGTGTCACACAGCACAGTGTCACACACAGCACAGTGTCACACAGCACAGTGTCACACAGGGCAGTGTCACACAGCACAGTGTCACACACAGCACAGTGTCACACAGGGCAGTGTCACACAGCACAGTGTCACACACAGCACAGTGTCACACAGGACAGTGTCACACACAGGGCAGTGTCACACAGGACAGTGTCACACACAGCACAGTGTCACACAGGACAGTGTCACACACAGGGCAGTGTCACACAGGACAGTGTCACACACAGCACAGTGTCACACACAGGGCAGTGTCACACATAGCACAGTGTCATACAGCACAGTGTCACACAGGGCAGTGTCACACAGGGCAGTGTCACACACAGGGCAGTGTCACACACAGGGCAGTGTCACAAACAGGGCAGTGTCACACACAGGGCAGTGTCACACCACACAGTGTCACACAGGGCAGTGTCACACACAGGGCAGTGTCACGCAGGGCAGTGTCACGCAGGGCAGTGTCACACACAGCACAGTGTCACACAGGGCAGTGTCACACACAGCACAGTGTCACACACAGGGCAGTGTCACACACAGCACAGTGTCACACACAGGGCAGTGTCACACACAGCACAGTGTCATACAGCACAGTGTCACACACAGGGCAGTGTCACACACAGCACAGTGTCACACACAGGGCAGTGTCACACACAGCACAGTGTCATACAGCACAGTGTCACACACAGCACAGTGTCACACAGGGCAGTGTCACACACAGGGCAGTGTCACACACAGCACAGTGTCACACACAGCACAGTGTCATACAGCACAGTGTCACACACAGGGCAGTGTCACACACAGCACAGTGTCATACAGCACAGTGTCACACACAGGGCAGTGTCACACACAGGGCAGTGTCACACACAGCACAGTGTCATACAGCACAGTGTTACACACAGGGCAGTGTCACATACAGCACAGTGTCACACAGCACAGTGTCACACACAGCACAGTGTCACACACAGCACAGTGTCACACAGCACAGTGTTACACACAGGGCAGTGTCACACACAGCACAGTGTCACACACAGGGCAGTGTCACACAGGGCAGTGTCACACACAGGACAGTGTCACACACAGGGCAGTGTCACACACAGCACAGTGTCATACAGCACAGTGTCACACACAGGGCAGTGTCACACAGGGCAGTGTCACACAGGGCAGTGTCACACAGGGCAGTGTCACACACAGCACAGTGTCACACACAGCACAGTGTCACACACAGGGCAGTGTCACACACAGCACAGTGTCACACAGCACAGTGTCATACAGCACCAGTGTCACACAGGGCAGTGTCACACACAGGACAGTGTCACACACAGGGCAGTGTCACATACAGGGCAGTGTCACATACAGGGCAGTGTCACACAGGGCAGTGTCACACACAGGGCAGTGTCACACAGCACAGTGTCACACAGGGCAGTGTCACACACAGCACAGTGTCACACACAGGGCAGTGTCACACACAGCACAGTGTCACACACAGCACAGTGTCACACACAGCACAGTGTCATACAGCACAGTGTCACACAGGGCAGTGTCACACACAGCACAGTGTCACACAGGACAGTGTCACACACAGGGCAGTGTCACACACAGGACAGTGTCACACACAGGACAGTGTCACACACAGCACAGTGTCACACAGCACAGTGTCACACACAGCACAGTGTCACACACAGGGCAGTGTCACACACAGGGCAGTGTCACACACAGCACAGTGTCACACACAGCACAGTGTCACACACAGGGCAGTGTCACACACAGCACAGTGTCATACAGCACAGTGTCACACAGGGCAGTGTCACACACAGGACAGTGTCACACACAGGGCAGTGTCACATACAGCACAGTGTCATACAGCACAGTGTCACACACAGGGCAGTGTCACACACAGCACAGTGTCACACAGCACAGTGTCACACACAGCACAGTGTCATACAGCACAGTGTCACACAGGGCAGTGTCACACACAGGACAGTGTCACACACAGGGCAGTGTCACATACAGCACAGTGTCACACAGGACAGTGTCACACACAGGGCAGTGTCACACACAGGGCAGTGTTACACACAGGGCAGTGTCACACACTGCACAGTGTCACACAGCACAGTGTCACACACAGCCCAGTGTCACACACAGGGCAGTGTCACACAGGGCAGTGTCACACACAGCACAGTGTCACACACAGGGCAGTGTCACACAGGGCAGTGTCACACACAGCACAGTGTCACACACAGGGCAGTGTCACACAGGACAGTGTCACACATAGCACAGTGTCACACAGCACAGTGTCACACACAGCACAGTGTCACACAGGACAGTGTCACACACAGGGCAGTGTCACACACAGCACAGTGTCACACACAGCACAGTGTCACACACAGGGCAGTGTCACACAGGACAGTGTCACACACAGGGCAGTGTCACACACAGCACAGTGTCACACACAGGGCAGTGTCACACAGCACAGTGTCACACAGCACAGTGTCACACACAGGGCAGTGTCACACAGGGCAGTGTCACACAGCACAGTGTCACACAGGGCAGTGTCACACAGGGCAGTGTCACACAGGGCAGTGTCACACAGGGCAGTGTCACACACAGCACAGTGTCACACAGGGCAGTGTCACACAGGGCAGTGTCACACACAGCACAGTGTCACACAGGACAGTGTCACACACAGGGCAGTGTCACACACAGGGCAGTGTCACACAGGGCAGTGTCACACAGGGCAGTGTCACACAGCACAGTGTCACACAGCACAGTGTCACACAGGGCAGTGTCACACAGGGCAGTGTCACACACAGCACAGTGTCACACACAGGACAGTGTTACACAGGGCAGTGTCACACAGGGCAGTGTCACACAGCACAGTGTCACACCGCACAGTGTCACACAGCACAGTTCCAGCTTCATGACATTCCCACTGCTCTGGGATGGGTTTCCCCTCCTGGTTTCCCTCAGATCCCTCTGGATTTTCGCTGTCACTGTCACAAGCAGCCCTGGAAGAAGTTTCCCAGGCCGGGCTGGTGTCCCTGTCCCTGCAGGGATGTCGAAGCCCTGCGGATGTGGCACTTGGGGACACGGAGCAGTGGTTGCCCAGGCAGTGCTGGGGATGATCCCTGATCTCAGAGGGCTTTTCCAGCCCTGGATGTTCTGTGATTCCCTGACACCAAGTGCTGCTTCTGCCAGCTGCAGCCCGAGCCTGACCAGGGATGGAAGAGTTTGCTGGATTTCCTGCTATTCCCTGCTCCGGATCCAGCTTCATCTGCCTCCGTGAAGGCCAAGAGATGCCTGCCCTGCGTTGTCCCAGCACCAGAGAATTCCCTGGGATCCGGAGCAAATCCCTAACGGGGCTTGGAGCGCACTGAGTCCCCGCAGTGCCGGGTGGGAGGGATGTGGAGCAACTTCGGGAATTGTAGAGATCGACCTTCCCTGGGAGGGTGGGGTGGGGAGGGGCTGCAATGGATTCCCAGATTTGCTGTGGCTGCTCCTGGATCCCTGGAAGTGTCCAAGCTGGAAAGGGCTTGGAGCCACCTGGGATAGTGGGAGGTGTCCTTGTCCATGGCAGGGGTGGGATGAGATGATCTTTATGATCCTTTCCAACCCAAACTATTTTGGGATTCCACGATAATTTCTCTGGTCTCCAGCTCCAGCTCTGGGCTAATTTGATCACCAGTTCCCTCCCCCTGATTCTCAATTTTTTTTTTTTTTTTTTAATTTAATTTATCAGGAGCCTAACTTTTAGCAGCTAAAAACAAAACCCTTCCTAAACCCTCCCTCGCGCTTGGAACCGCAGAACATTTTGGGTTGGAAGCCACCTTAAAGCCCATCCCATCCCAAACTCCTGCCGCGGGCAGGAACGCCTCCCAGAGGTAATTCCAAACCCCCTGGAATTCGCCGGGATCAGGAATCTCCTGATGGAAGAACTGGGCTGCTGGAAGGGAAGTCCAGCAGACGCTGCCCATTTCCAGCTCCGTGTGGTGCCCGGCTGGGACGCAGGGCAGGAATCGGGATGGATGCAGGAGACCGGCACTGCCAAAGTGGGAATGTGGGAACTGGCAGTGCCTGAAGCGAGTTCTGCCATCAAGAAGCTACTTGTGAAAAAAAAAAATACACGTTTGCTGTCTTTTTTTTTTCTTTTCTTGTTTTTTTTTCTTTTCTTTTTTTTTTTTTGCCGATGATCTTAATTTCGCCGAACGTGTAAGATTTGCTTCAGCAAAAAACCAAATTCCCGCTCTTGGGTTTTTGCCAAGCCAGGAATTTTTAATGCTTTATTAGAGAGCTGGAGGGTTCCAGCCCAGTCTGTGGCTGCTTAATTGAGTGAAATCCCACTCCATTACCTGTCTGGAACCATCTGGGCTCGGCTTTGAACAGCTGGGAATCCAAGCGCTGCTGCCAGCTCGTTCCCTACAAACCAGGTATTCCTTGGAAAAACCCTCCTTGAAAGCTGTCTGCACCTTCGTGCACAGAGAGAGCGATTTTTAAAAAGGATTTTAGGGCTTTCTGTGGTCAGAGAGGGCTTTTACTCCTTAGTAAAGCAGCGGTGCTGGGTGCCAAACATCGGGATTGCAGAGGGAAAAGGAAAGGATTTGCTGGGGTGTGGCCCTGAAGGAGCGGCAGGTGAGCAGGTACAATAAAAGGGAATTTACATCCGCCGGGGGAAAAAAAATTAAATATATACAGTTTTAAAAATATTTGAAAAATATTTGAAAAATATATTGAAAAGTGCACTCAAAAAAAAAAAAAACCAAAAAAAAAAAAACCGTAACGGGGGAAAGGCCAAGGGCGGCCGCGCTGTGGGCAGGCGAGGCCCGGCGCTCCAGGGTGCAGCCACATTTACCAGACCTGGTGCCGTTCGCGCTCCTGTTGCTGGTTCCGATGCCGGTCACGTTGCTGTTGCTGGTTCCAGGCTCATTCCCGGTCCCGTTCCCATTCCCGTTCCAATTCCCGTTTCCGTTCCCGCTCCCATTCCCATTCCCGTTCCTTTTCCCGTTTCCGTTCCCGCCGCTCCCTCACGGAAGCCGCAGCCCCTCACAGCGGCCGCAAGGGGGCGCCCCGCTCCGACCACGCCTCCGGGGGGGCGGGGCCGAGCCCGCCGGGCGCCGACCAATCAGAGGCGGCGGCGCTGCCCGCGCGCTCGGAGCGGTCATTCACAGGGCGGCGGGGGCGTGAATGGGCAGGGTCACGTGGGCAGGCGCGTTCCCACGCCCCTCACGCTGAGTTCCGAGATGGAGCCGGGATCGGGATCGGAACCGGGATCGGGATCGGGATCGGGATCGGGATCGGGATCGGGATCGGAACCGGGATCGGGATCGGGACCGGGATCGGGATCGGGACCGGGATCGGGATCGGGATCGGGATCGGGATCGGGATCGGAACCGGGATCGGGATCGGGACCGGGATCGGGATCGGGATCGGGATCGGGATCGGAACCGGGATCGGGATCGGGACCGGGATCGGGATCGGGATCGGGATCGGGATCGGGATCGGAACCGGAACCGGGATCGGGATCGGAACCGGGATCGGGACCGGGGCGCTGGGCCGCCACCGCCTGCGTGGTGACCGGCGCTTCCCGCGGCTTCGGCCGCAGCCTGGCGCGGCTCCTGGCGCCGCAGCTCGGGCCCGGCTCGGTGCTGCTGCTGCTGGCGCGCTCCGCGGAGGCGCTGGCCGAGCTGGCCACCGAGCTGCGCTCCGGGGCCACCGGGAATGACACCGGGAATGACACCGGGAATGACACCGAGCTGCGGGTGCAGTGCGTGGCCGCCGACCTGGGCTGCGAGGAGGGGCTGCGGAGGGCGAGCGCTGCCCTGCGGGAGCTGCTGCGGGACGCGTCCTTCGGCCGCCTGCTCCTGGTCAATAACGCCGGTAAGGACACGGCTGTCCCCGCCTGTCCCCTCCCCCGGCCGGGTCACCCCCGCTCGGTTCCGGCCGAGCCGGGCTTTGGGGTGCCGAAGGGAGCTGCGGGGATTTCACCCTGTGCGGGTGTTGGTTTATTGAAGGAATTAATTGCGGGGAGCGGGGCCCTGGCTGCACTTTGCTGCTCTCACAGGTTTTTCTGTGGCCGTGGGAACGGTTGGTTCCCCTCCTGCGCCTTGGTGTCCCCCCAAATCCAAGCCTTCAGACAAAATTTCCAGCCGCACCTTGTGTGGGTCTTTCCTGGCGCCTTGGATGCCTTCGGTGCCTTTTTTTGCCCGTTCTGGCCATGAATCACCCGTGGGTGCCCACAGGGAGCGGGTGCTCCGGGGTTTGTTTGGGTGTTCACTGGCTCCCGTGGTGGCCCTTGGGGACGCTGCGCTCCAGGCTGAGGGGTGGCACGGCAGGTCCCTGTCCCCTGTCACTGCCTGGGCTCCTCAGGGTGCTGTGGGACCTGGCAGGGCTCCCAGAGCTCTGGAAGTGTGATCCCATCTGTGACAAATCCTTTTTCCACCTTTCTGGCAGTGTCCCAGGCCAGGTTGTACGAGGCTTGGAGCACCCCAGGACAGTGGAAGGACAATGGGAGGTGTCCCTCCCATGGCAGCGTGGGGAACTGGACGTCCTTCATGATCCCACCCCACTCAAACCATTCCAACCTTTGCCATTCCCAGGCTCCTTGGGAGACGTCTCCAAATCCTTCCTGGACCTCACCGACCTGGAGGAGATCAACTCCTACTTCTCCTTCAACGTCAGCTCGGCGCTGTGCCTGACCTCCACGGCCCTGAGGGCCTTTGGGGCGCGGCCTGGCTGCAGCAGGACCGTGGTGAACATCTCATCCCTGTGTGCCCTGGAGCCCTTCCCGAGCTGGGCTCTCTACTGCTGCGGGAAAGCCGCTCGGGAGATGCTGTTCCGGGTGCTGGCGCTGGAGGAACCCGGGCTCCGCGTGCTCAGCTACGCCCCGGGTGAGCAGAGCTGCTCCCCGCTGCTCCTCCGCCTCCTCCTGCCTCTGGGAATGGAGATTCCTGCGGCTCCTGTGCCTCCAGCCCCCGGGCAGGAGAGCTGGGAGCTCGGTTCCCTGGGCTGGATGCGGCAGCCGGGCTCAGACGGCGTCTCTGAGCCGTGGGGATCGTGGAATTCCAGGCTGGGCTGGAAGGGATTTTAAAACTCATCCCATCACATCCATGGGCAGGGACAGCTCCCTCTGTTCCAGGTGGATCCAACCTGGCCTTGGATCCAGGGGCAACCACAGCAAAGCTGGGAATTCCAGAATTCCCAGCCCCTCCCCACCCTCCCAGCCAGGAATTCCCAATTCCCAAGATCCCAGCCCAATCTCCCCTTTCCCACTGGAAGCCATTCCCTGTGTCCTGTCCCTCCAGCCCTTGTCCCCAGCCCCTCTCCAGCTCTCCTGGAGCCCCTTGAGGGACTCTGAGCATTCCCTGGATTTTTCCCTTCTCCAGGGGAACATTCCCAGCTCTCCCAGCCTGTTTTCCCATTACGTTTGCATTTTCTATAAATGTGTGAGTGTTTCCAAAGGACATTCCCCCCATTCTCCAAAATCTCTTTGGAGGTTTCTGTGGGGATGCTCAGGGCACCAAACAGAGGGATTTCCCTGGAACAATCCCTCTGGATGGGAAATCCAAGTCTCCCTGCAGGGAGTGTTTCTCAAAACCCCTGAATCTCTGAGCGCTCATCACCAGGCCATGAACTTCGGAGGGGAAAATGAACCCGGGATTTCTCTTTCTCCCTTAAGCGATTTCTTGACTTTTTTTTTGTTGTGATTTTTCTTTTCCCCCAGGCCCTCTGGACACGGACATGCAGCTCCTGGCTCGGAGCAGGACTGCAGACCCTGGGCTGAGGCAGCAATTCCAGAGGCTGCACGAGAAGGGGCAGCTCATCGAGTGCTCCGTGTCAGCCCAGAAGCTGCTGCGGCTCCTGCAGGACGATTCCTTTCCCTCCGGAGCACACGTGGATTTCTACGACATCTGAGCTCCTCCACCTTTAGCTCCCCGCTCTCAGCCTTTCCCTGGTGCCTCCAGCGGGACTTTGTGCAAATCCTGGGATTTGGGAAGGTTTTAAGACGCCTCTGCGTGCCTTACAAACACCCCTGGTGCCCTTTTGGGCTCGGGGAGCAGCTCCTGGCAGGAGAGGCTGGAATCCCTCAGCTCCCAGGGATTTGGAGCAGAGGTGGCTTTTCCTGATGGAACGGCCTGGAAGGTTCAAACTGTGGGAGGGCACACGAGGTTGGGGCACAGAGGTCTGTGCCAGCCCCAAAAATGCCAACAGCAGGGTCAGGGCTGTGTCCCAGGACAGGGCAGGTCCCCAAGGAGCTGTTCCTGGGGTGGTGATGGCCCCATAAAGCCCTGAGATGTGTCCCTGTGTCCCACAGGAGCAGGTCCCCAAGGAACTGTTCCTGTTCCTGGGGTGGTGATGTCCTCCTGAAGCTGTATCCCAGGACAGGGCAGGTCCCCAAGGAGCTGTTCCTGGGGTGATGATGGCCCCATAAAGCCCTGAGATGTGTCCCTGTGTCCCACAGGAGCAGGTCCCCAAGGAGCCGTTCCTGTTCCTGGGGTGGTGATGTGCCCCTGGAGCTGTGTCCCAGGACAGGGCAGGTCCCCAAGGAGCTGTTCCTGGGGTGATGATGTCCCCATGAAGCCCTGACTGGAGCTGTGCCCCTCTGTTCCACTGGAGCAAATTGCCAAGGAGCCATTTGTATTCCTGGGGTGATGATGGCCCCATAAAGCCCTGAGCTGTGTCCCTGTGTCCCACAGGAGCAGGTCCCCAAGGAACTGTTCCTGTTCCTGGGGTGGTGATGTCCTCCTGAAGCTGTATCCCAGGACAGGGCAGGTCCCCAAGGAGCTGTTCCTGGGGTGATGATGTCCCCATGAAGCCCTGACTGGAGCTGTGTCCCTCTGTTCCACTGGAGCAAATTGCCAAGAAGCCATTCGTATTCCTGGGGTGATGATGGCCCCTTAAAGCCCTGAGCTGTGTCCCACAGGACAGGTCCCCAAGGATCTGTTCCTGTTCCTGGGGTGATGATGGCCCCTTAAAGCCCTGAGCTGTGTCCCACAGGACAGGTCCCCAAGGATTTGTTCCTGTTCCTGGGGTGGTGATGTCCCCCTGGAGCTGTGTCCCAGGACAGGGCAGGTCCCCAAGGAGCTGTTCCTGGGGTGGTGATGTCCCCCTGGAGCTGTGTCCCAGGACAGGACAGATCCCCAAGGAGCCATCCCTGTTCCTGTTCCTGGGGTGGTGATGTCCTCCTGGAGCTGTGTCCCCACGTTTGTCCCCTTTGTCCCACAGGTGCAGGTCCCCAAGGATCTGTTCCTGTTCCTGGGGTGATGATGGCCCCATAAAGCCCTGAGCTGTGTCCTACAGGACAGGTCTCCAAGGAGCTGTTCCTGTTCCTGGGGTGGTGATGTCCCCCTGGAGCTGTGTCCCAGGACAGGACAGGTCCCCAAGGAGCTGTTCTGGGGTGCTGATGTACCCCCAGAGCCCCAGCTCCATCCCTGCTCACCAGGAGCTCCCAATCCTCCTGCAGGACCGGGGCTGTCCCGGAATTCTCTGTGTTAAGATGCAGCCAAGCCTCTCCCTGCGAGGGTTTTGTTTGGTTTTTTTTTACTATCCCAACATCTCCCGGTGCTTTTTTTTTTCCCGGGAGATCTGTAATCACCAGGAGAGGGAGCTGGCCGTGGAGGAATTGGGAATTTTGGGAGCCTGGCTGGGGTCAGCAGCTCACAGAAACCTGCTCAGAGCAAGGACGCGGCGCTGAGCTCCTGCCCCGCTCCTGTGTCGAGTTCTGGGGCCAAGCCTTGCTTTGGGGCTTCAGCCCCTCCCTTTTAATTATCTGTGGGGGTTTTTTTGTCGTTTTCCCGTCAGATTCCAGCAGGCACAGACACACGGAGGCTTTTCTTCTGGAAAGCTGAGGCAGAAACGTCGTTTGTAAGCCGCTGTGTTCCCGGAGGTGCCCAGCGCCCCTCTGTGCCCCCTCCACCCCGACCCTGCGGCTCGGTCATTAAAAGTTCCAAAGTGATTCCATCACGAAGCGTGTCTGGGGTTTGTGGGGTGAATTCCTGGCAGGGTGGGAGGAGGATCCTGGGTTAAGCACTGGTTTCTCACCAGAATTCCCTCCCGGAGCCTTTTCATTAATTCTGTGTCCGTTTAATCCCTTCGAGCTCCCAAATCCCTCCTCCCCAGCCGGCCCTGCTGCCTTGGTTTCAGCTTTCCTGCCTGCCTGGGGAATTTTCATTAGCAGCGAACTTCTGCTGCTCCCCACCCGGCCATGGGAATGTTGTTCTGGGATATGATTCCCTAAAATCTCCTTCCTTCTTCCCACCTGCAGCCGTGTGGGGTTTTTTTTTTCCCGTCCCCTCTCGGGCACGAAGATTCTTTTGGGATGTGGCTCTCTGCATAAAATAACCTCAGAGCTTCCCAAGATCCCATCTCCTCGTGCCCTCCAGGAATTCCCTGTGTCCTGTCCCTCCAGCCCTTGTCCCCAGCCCCTCTCCAGCTCTCCTGGAGCCCCTTGAGGGACTCTGAGCATTCCCTGGATTTTTCCCTTCTCCAGGGGAACATTCCCAGCTCTCCCAGCCTGGCTCCAGAGCAGCTCCATGACCTCCTCTGACCCTGCTGTGACAGGTCCATGTCCCCTGTGCTGGGCCCTGGATCATTTTCCAGCCCCTTTTCTCTCTCCCCACAAGAAGCAGGAACAAAAATCCATCTTGGAGCCCCTCGAGGAAGCTCCACCTCAGCTCCAAGGGGATCCTGTGCCCCCCAGGCACAGCCCAAACACAAATCCCATGGAGGTTGAGGATGGGCTGGGCCAATAAATCCACTCCTGGATTTATTTCCCTGTTAAAGCCGCCTCGTGCTCACAGTTATCTCCCACACTTGGTGCTCCCGGCTCTCCTGGATGTTTCACTTTTGGGGGTTTCATCCCCTCAACACCCCCATTTCCTGTGCAGCTCTTTGGTGTTGGGGTCGCTGCGTGATTCCCCAGGGATGTGCTGGGTTTGGGATTTCCACTCCAGGAGCAGAGCTGTGTCCAGGGGAAATGGCAGAGACGTTTTTGGGATGTCCCTTGGGTGTCACCAACCCCTGGGTGTCACCAATCCCTGGGTGTCACCAATCCCTGGGTGTCACCATCCCCTGGGTGTCACCATCCCTTGGGTGTCACCATCCCCTGGATGTCACCAATCCCTGGGTGTCACCATCCCCTGGGTGTCACCATCCCTTGGGTGTCACCATCCCCTGGATGTCACCAATCCCTTGGGTGTCACCATCCCCTGGGTGTCACCAATCCCTGGGTGTCACCATCCCCTGGGTGTCACCATCCCTTGGGTGTCACCATCCCCTGGGTTTCACCAATCCCTGGGTGTCACCATCCCTTGGGTGTCACCATCCCCTGGGTGTCACCATCCCCTGGGTGTCACCATCCCTTGGGTGTCACCATCCCCTGGGTTTCACCAATCCCTGGGTGTCACCATCCCCTGGGTGTCACCATCCCTTGGGTGTCACCATCCCCTGGATGTCACCAATCCCTGGGTGTCACCATCCCCTGGGTGTCACCATCCCTTGGGTGTCACCATCCCCTGGATGTCACCAATCCCTTGGGTGTCACCATCCCCTGGGTGTCACCAATCCCTGGGTGTCACCATCCCCTGGGTGTCACCATCCCTTGGGTGTCACCATCCCCTGGGTTTCACCAATCCCTGGGTGTCACCATCCCTTGGGTGTCACCATCCCCTGGGTGTCACCATCCCCTGGGTGTCACCATCCCTTGGGTGTCACCATCCCCTGGGTTTCACCAATCCCTGGGTGTCACCATCCCCTGGGTGTCACCATCCCTTGGGTGTCACCATCCCCTGGATGTCACCAATCCCTTGGGTGTCACCATCCCCTGGGTGTCACCAATCCCTGGGTGTCACCATCCCCTGGGTGTCACCATCCCTTGGGTGTCACCATCCCCTGGGTTTCACCAATCCCTGGGTGTCACCATCCCTTGGGTGTCACCAATCCCTGGGTGTCACCATCCCCTGGGTGTCACCATCCCTTGGGTGTCACCATCCCCTGGGTTTCACCAATCCCTGGGTGTCACCATCCCTTGGGTGTCACCATCCCTTGGGTGTCACCATCCCCTGGATGTCACCAATCCCTTGGGTGTCACCATCCCCTGGGTGTCACCAATCCCTGGGTGTCACCATCCCCTGGGTGTCACCATCCCTTGGGTGTCACCATCCCCTGGGTTTCACCAATCCCTGGGTGTCACCATCCCTTGGGTGTCACCATCCCCTGGGTGTCACCATCCCCTGGGTGTCACCATCCCTTGGGTGTCACCATCCCCTGGGTTTCACCAATCCCTGGGTGTCACCATCCCTTGGGTGTCACCATCCCTTGGGTGTCACCATCCCCTGGGTTTCACCAATCCCTGGGTGTCACCATCCCCTGGGTGTCACCAACCCCTGGGTGTCACCATCCCTTGGGTGTCACCATCCCTTGGGTGTCACCAACCCCTGGGTGTCACCAACCCCTGGGTGTCACCAATCCCTGGGTGTCACCATCCCCTGGGTGTCACCAACCCCTGGGTGTCACCATCCCTTGGGTGTCACCAACCCCTGGGTGTCACCAATCCCTTGGGTGTCACCAACCCCTGGGTACAAACATCACTTTGGGTACCAACGTCCCCTTGGTGCCTTGGGGAGGCTGAGCTGGAGCAGAGAGTGGGCAGAGGCAGAGAATGAAGCAGAGATTTATTGAAAGGGCTTTAGGGGAAACCTTGGGCAGGACAAGAGCCTGGGCTGGGCTGCACACAAGGTGGAAGCAAAATGGGCACAAAATGGGCACAAAATTGACACAAAATTGGCACAAAATGGACAAAAAATGGGCACAGAATGGGCACAAAATGGACACAAAATTGGGCCAAAATGGGCACAAAATAGGGCCAAAATCGATACAAAATGGGCACAAAATGGGGCCAAAAGGGGGCCAAAATGGGCACAAATTGGGCACAAAATGGACACAGAATGGGCACAGAATGGGCACAAAATGGGCAAAGAATGGGCACAAAATGGACACAAAATGGACAAAAAATGGGCCCAAAATGGACAAAAAATGGGCACAGAATGGGCACAAAATAGACCCAAAATGTACAAAAAATGGACAAAATGGACCTAAAATAGGCACAAAATGGGCACAAAATGGACACAAAATGGGAACAAAATGGACACAAAATGGACACAAAATGGGCAAAGAATGGGTACAAAATGGACACAAAATTGGGCCAAAATGGGCACAAAATAGGGCCAAAATCGATACAAAATGGGCACAAAATGGGCACAAAATGGGGCCAAAATGGTCAAAGAATGGGCACAAAATAGATACAAAATGGACAAAAAATGGACCAAAAAATGGACCTTAAATAGGCACAAAATGGTCAAAGAATGTGCACAAAATGGGAACAAAATGGGTACAAAATGGACAAAAAATGGACCTAAAATGGACTCAAAATGGGCAAAGAATGGGCACAAAATAGACACAAAATGGACAAAAAATGGACAATAAAAAATGGACCTAAAATAGGCACAAAATGGGCACAAAATGGAACCAAAATGGGCACAAAATGGACACAAAATGGGCCCAAAATGGACAAAAAATGGGCACAGAATGGGCACAAAATAGACCCAAAATGTACAAAAAATGGACAAAATGGGTACAAAATAGGCACAAAATAGACACAGAATGGGCACAAAATAGACACAAAATGGACAAAAAAAAAGGACCTAAAATAGGCACAAAATGGGCACAAAATGGACATAAAATGGTCACAAAATGGACCCAAAATAGTCACAAAATGGGCACAAAATGGGCACAAAATTATCAAAGAATGGTCACAAAATGGTCACAAAATGGACACAAAATGGACCCAAAATTGGCACAAAGTGGGCAAAAAATGGACACAGAATGGATGCAGAATGGGCATAAAATGGTCACAAAATGGACCCAAAATAGTCACAAAATGGGCACAAAATGGGCACAAAATTATCAAAGAATGGTCACCAAATGGACCCCAAATGGTCACAGAATGGGCACAAAATGGACAAACCCTCACCCTTTTCTAAGTTCTGGTCCATTCGCACATTGGTGTTTAATTGTCCCATCCCAGCTCCAGGCTGTCAGCTCCCATCCTTCTCGTTCCTCCTCCAGCCAAACCCTTGTTTGTGCTTTGGGGCTGGGAGTTGTCCTCGGTGTGCAGCAGGAGCAGGATTTGTTTTGTGTGGCTGCTGTATGCAGAGAGCTGAGTGACGCTGAGTGTGAGCTCAGGGCTGCGCCTGGGCAGCGCAGAACGTGGAACATGTGGAAGATAAAACTGAAGGAATCATCACCCTGGGCACCAACATTGACCAGGTACCAGAATAAATCCCCTGGGTACCTGTGAAAAGTGCATATTATATGGCTCTACGCAAGATATTTACTATATGTATTATGTTGTATTGGTTGTTAATGTTGTATTAATATTTTGATCGTATGGTAAATGTAGTTTTGTAGTTAAAATGTAGTTTTTATGCACCAACCACAGGAAAACGTAAATCTTTTAGAGAAAAAAAGAATTTACTACTTCCTTATCAGAGGAGACCAGCTCCTCCTGCCTCGCTCAGCCCATAGAGATTAAAGGAAAAAAAGTGATACTAACCAGAGACAATTCTTTGTTTGAATAGAATTTAGGCATCATGTATGAAATGTATGAACATTCAACAGGCTATTTATTGCTTTTAAGAGATAATCCTTTGTTAACGGGGGTCCTTCTCCGGAGCTTTTTCGCTCGGGGAGGCACCCAGACGTCTGAAACTTTGTTTTTATTGTCTCCTATTGTCCTAACCCTAATTGCTCAATTTTTTATTTTTTTTTTACTCTAATCCTATTTTTATAACCATCTCATTTACCATTATTCAAATAATATATATTCAAAAATCTAAAAAAAAATTAAAAAAACAAGTGATCGGCGTTTTTCACGGTGCCAAAATCCCCCGGGTGCCGACATTCCCTTCCCTGGAAACCGAACCGGGCGCAAATTAAAAATTCCCTGAGAGTTTTTATTCCTTTTTCCCGACGTTTTCAGTCACCAGCCGAGGGCGTCCCGAGACCGGGGAACGGAGCGCGGCTGGAGCGGGGAGCACGGGAACCACCCGGGAAAAGCTCCTCCTGCCTCTGCACCGAGCCCTTGGGCGCTCATTTATTAATTAATGATCCCCTGAGGGCTTTGCCGGAGGCTCGAGGAGAGGAAACACCAAAGGGTGTTAAAAATGAAGGAGTTTGGAGCAGTCCGGAGCTCTCGGAATTCCAGAGGGAGGAGCTGACAGCTCACCTGAGCATCCGGCTGGATTTCTGTGTCCCCACGGGGTTCGGTCCTGGGCTGGGGATGAATCCTGCAGGGAGTGACCCCCAAAATTATCCACCCGCTCCCCCAGCCCGGCCAGAGCCAGGGATTCCGCTCCCCGTGCTGGGCATCGAGCGGAGCTTTCGTGGCCAAAACTCCTCCAGCCCCGGGCTGTGCCTCCGGGCGGTTCTGAGTCCCACAAATTGCCACATTTTTCCACAAATTGCCACGCATTTCCAGCATTTCCACAGATTTTCACAAGTTTTCTACAAGTTTCTACAAAGTTCCACAAAGTTCCACAAAGTTTCCACAAATTGCCACAAATTTCTACAAATTCCCCCAGATTTCCACAAGTTTTCCACGGGTTTCTACAGGTTTCTACAAATTTTGACGAATTTCCACAAATTTCGACGAATTTCCACAAATTTCGACAAATTTCCACAGATTTCCACAGATTTCCACAAACTGCCACAGATTTCCACGGATTTCCACAAATTTTCTATGAGTTCCACAAAGTTCCACAAAGTTCCACAAGTTTCCACAAATTGCCACAAATTTCTACAAATTCCCCCAGATTTCCACAAGTTTTCCACGGGTTTCTACAGGTTTCTACAAATTTTGACAAATTTCCACAAATTTCGACAAATTTCCACAGATTTCGACAAATTTCCACAAATTTCCACAGATTTCCACAGATTTCCACAGATTTCCACAGATTTCCACAAACTGCCACAGATTTCCACAAATTTTCTACAAGTTTCTACAAAGTTCCACAAAGTTCCACAAATTGCCACAAACTTCTACAAATTCCCCCAGATTTCCACAGATTTCCACAAGTTTTCCATGGGTTTCTACAGGTTTCTACAAATTTCAACAAATTTCCACAAACTGCCACAGATTTCCACAGATTTTCACAAATTTTCCACAAGTTTCTACAAAGTTCCACAAAGTTCCACAGATTTCCACGGGTTTCTACAGGTTTCCACAAATTTCCACAAATTTCCACACATTTCCACAAACTGCCACAGATTTCCACAGATTTCCACAATTTTTCTACAAGTTTCTACAAAGTTCCACAAAGTTCCACAAAGTTCCACAAGTTTCCACAGATTTCCACACATTTGCACACATTTCCACAGATTTCCACAAGTTTTCTACAAAGTTCCACAAAGTTCCACAAGTTTCCACAAATTGCCACAAATTTCTACAAATTCCCCCAGATTTCCACAAGTTTTCCACGGGTTTCTACAGGTTTCTACAAATTTCGACAAATTTCCACAAATTTCGACAAATTTCCACAAATTTCCACACATTTCCACACATTTCCACACATTTCCACAAACTGCCACAGATTTCCACAGATTTCCACAAATTTTCTACAAGTTTCTACAAAGTTCCACAAAGTTCCACAAAGTTTCCACAAATTGCCACAAATTTCTACAAATTCCCGCAGATTTCCACAGATTTCCACAAGTTTTCGACGGGTTTCTACAGATTTCTACAGGTTTCCACAAATTTCCACACATTTCCACAAACTGCCACAGATTTCCACGGATTTCCACAAATTTTCTATGAGTTCCACAAAGTTCCACAAAGTTCCACAAGTTTCCACAAATTGCCACAAATTTCTACAAATTGCCACAGATTTCCACAAGTTTTCCACGGGTTTCTACAGGTTTCTACAAATTTCGACAAATTTCCACAAATTTCCCAAAATTGCCACAAAGTTCCACAAATTGCCACAAATCACCCCAAATTTCTACAAATTGCCCCAAATTTCCACACAGAGTTCCGCAAATCGCGCCAAATTTCTGCGAATTTCTACAAATTGCACAAAATTCCCACAAAATTCCACAAGTTTCCACAAAATTTCCACAAAATTCCACGAATTTCCACAAATTGTCCCAAATTCCCCCGGATCGCCCCAAATTTCCACAAATTTTCACAAATTGCCCCAAATTTCTACAAATTTCTAAGAATTGCCTCAGATTTCTACGATTTTCCACAAACTACCACAAAATTCCCACAGGCTTCCACAAAATTCCACTAATTTCCACAAATTGCCCCAATTTCCCACCAGATTGCCCCAAATCTCCACAAATTGCCACAAATTTCCACACAAAGTTCCACAAATCACCCCAAATTTCTGCAAATTTCTACAAATCGCACAAAAATTCCGTAAAATTCCAGAAACTTCCACAAAATTTCCACAAAATTTCCACAAAATTTCCAGAAATTTCCACAGCTCGTCCCAACTCCCCCCAGATTGCCCCAAATTTCCACAAATTGCCCTAAATTTCCACAAATTTCCACAAATCACCCCAAATTTCTGCAAATTTCTTCAAATCAGGCAAAAATTCCACAAAATTTCCACAAAATTCCACAAATTTCCACAGCTCGTCCCAACTTCCCCCGGATTGCCCCAAACTTCCACAAATTGCCCCAAATTTCTGCAAATTTCTACAAATTGCCCAAAACTGCGCCGGATTTCCACAAACTGCCACAAAATTCCCATGAAATCCCAACAAAATTCCCACAAAATTCCCACAAAATTCCCACAAAATTCTCACCACGCCCCACCCTGCCTCCTGCATCAATCACCCCGTGTAGGATGTAGGACATTTTATCCCTTTCCCACTTTTTCCTCGGACATTTTATCCCTCTCCCAGCTTTTTCCTTGGACATTTTATCCCTTTCCCACTTTTTCCTCGGACATTTTATCCCTCTCCCAGCTTTTTCCTAGGACATTTTATCCCTTTCCCGCTTTTTCCTCGGACATTTTATCCCTTTCCCACTTTTTCCTCGGACATTTTATCCCTTTCCCACTTTTTCCTAGGACATTTTATCCCTTTCCCAGCTCGGGGCGCGAGGGGATGGGGCCAGGCGATGTTTTGGGGCGCGCATCCCTCGGGAGCCCCCCTCCTCGTGCCGGGATCACGCAGGAGCCACAAGCGGCGCCGGGTTTTAGTTCCCCGAGCGCCAGCGGGGTTCAGGGTGTCAGATCCTGTGGGAGTCCAGGGAATTCCTCTGGCTGCCCTGGAGGGTCAGGGACCTGGGCAGGGGGCTCTGAGACCCCAGCCCAGAGCTCAGAGAGACACTGGATTTGATCTCAGTCCATGGGAAAAACTTCCTACACTGAGAGAGGGTTTGCAGGCCACAGGAGTGTGAAAAATAGTAGTTTAGTTTATCACAGAGTGAAAAAACAGTAATTTTAGGTTCATAGCATTGGAGTGAATGGGGACAAAATGGAGAATTTGGGGCGTTGTCTCCTTCTTCTTCCTTCTCCTTCCCTCACTCCATTTCTGCAGTGACGTGGGCACAAAGGAGTTTGTGAGGATTGGGTCAAAGCAGGGATGACCTTTTTAGTATAAGTGATAGGTGTTGACAAATAATGATAAATAAAGAATACGTAGCAATTAGTATAAAAGATAATGACAGCACAGTTCAGGAGGAGTCGTCAGATGTCCGAGCCATTGGCAACATCTTTGTTAAGCACTAAGAAAATTATAAGATAAGAAAAAATAAACGAAGCATGCAACCTTGAAAAATCAGAACTTGAAGACTGCCTCTCTTTCATCCGTTTAGCTCAAAGCTTTGCAGAGAGCAAAAAGACCCTAAAACCACCTGAATGCCAAAAAAAAAAACCCCAACAAGATCCCCCTTTAAATCCCCGGTCCCAAAGCCGCCCAAATGAAACTCAGCTCAACCCCACGAATCCCTCCAAGGTTTTCCCAGCTTCGGGGAGGGGAAGGTGTCCCGGGGTGGCTGTGTACCCCCAATCGTCTGTCGGGTGCAAGGGGAGGGAAGTGCCGTTTGTTTTATTTTCCCCAGGAAAACTCTGCTCCTCGGAGTGACCTTGAAGCAGGGGAGTTGGAGCGCTGCAGGACGAAAGAAGCTCTGTTGTTGTTTTTTTTTCCCCAGCAGTTAGTTAGTTTAGTGCTAGTGTAGTTAGACGCTGTAGAACAGCTGAAACTTTTTTTTCCTTTTTCTTCTTGTTTTTCCCTTTTTTTTTTCCTTCTTTTTTCCTTTTTTTGCCCTCTCCTCGGAACTGTTCCACCCTCTCCGCACTAAGGACCTGGGGAAGCACCGGGGGCCTCCACAGGGGACCCACCCCACCAAGACCAGCCCTGCACATCTCCTTTTCTCCAGCGCCAGCGGAGAGAGAGTGGTGGAGCACAGTGACCATCTTCAAGAGGAGACTTTCTTTAAGTTTGTTATCCCTCCGTGAGCGGCACGAAGCTCTTGTCATCGGGTATTGTGCTGGGAGCGCTTTGCCTGTTCAATAAACAGGTTTTCTCCACTTCTCTCTGAGGAATTCTTTTCCTGAACCACTTGGGGGGCCCATGGGAGGGTTTCTCCCAAAATCTGCCTGAAACCACAACAGTGGGTGACCTCGATTTCCTGGCGCCCAGAAGCGCTGAGCTCGGCCGTCCCCTCGGGGCTGCCTTTGCCCGGAGTCGAAGGTAAAGGAGCCGCTGCCCCCTGCCAGGGGAAAGGTGCCCACCTCGGGACCCCCAACCCGCACGGGCACGGGGAGACGTGGCCCAGCTTTGCCACGGGTCGGGTTTTTGGGATGAGCAGGGGAGAACCTGAGAGCGTTGGAGCAGCAAATCCCTTTCTGCTGAGCTGGTGAGGTCCTGACGGAGTCCCCTCGTGTCCCTCGTGTCCCTCCTCGCTCCCAGTGACACATTTTTTAGCCACGTCCCCTCCTTGGCAGCTCCAGCTCAGGGAATTCTGCCCCTGAGGTGAGAGCCCACCTGCAGAGCTGCCCCAGCCCTGGATCCCAACTTCAGGAGGATGTGGAGCTGCTGCAGAGAGCCCAGAGGAGGTCATGGAAATGCTTCCAGGGTTCTGGAGCCCCTCTGCTCTGGGAGAGCTGGGAATGTTCCCCTGGAGAAGGGAAAAATCCAGGGAATGCTCAGAGTCCCTGAAGGGGCTCCAGGAGAGCTGGAGAGGGGCTGGGGACAAGGGCTGGAGGGACAGGACACAGGGAATGGCTTCCAGTGGGAAAGAGGAGATTGGGCTGGGATCTTGGACATTGGGAATTCCTGGCTGGGAGGGTGGGGAGGGGCTGGGAATTCTGGAATTCCCAGATTGGCTGTGGCTGCCCCTGGATCCCTGGCAGTGTCCAAGGCCGGGCTGGAGAACCCTGGGGCAGTGGGAGCTGTCCCTGCCCCTGGAACAAGGTGATCCTTGAGGCCCCCTCATCCCGAACCCTTTGATGAGTCAGATGCTCGTTAATGAGTAATGAGGAGCTCACAGATTAACCCAGCCCGAGCAGGGAGCTGAGCCCCTTGTGCAGTGTCCTGTCCCACGGAGCTCCCATGCCTTCACCAGTAATTAGTTAAATTTGCTGCGGAGGTTAATGGGGACGCACCGCAGAAATGATCTGTGATTAATTAAACCACCTCGAGCTGGTGCAGGCAGAGCAGCTGAGCTGAGATGGGCCTAGGGCGGGATCCAAACATGAAATAATCCCAAAATCCCTGTCATTCCAAACCTGTTGAGATCCCACCATGCTCTGGAAGATCCCAGCTCTGAGTTCAGATAGAAAGAGTGACCAAACTCCTATCCCTGTGTCGATGGCTCAGCCCTTCCCAAACACGAAATAATCCCCAAAATCCCCATCATTCCCATCCTGCTGCAATCCCACGGGCTCTGGAAGATCCCAGCTCTGAGTTCAGACAGAAAGGGAGAGAAAACTCCCATCCTCCACATCCCTCCTGTGCTGATGGCTCAATCTTTTCCCAAACACAGGATAATCCCCAAAATCCCCATCATTCCCATCCTGCTGCGATGCCACGGGCTCTGGAAGATCCCAGCTCTGAGTTCAGACAAATAGAGTGACCAAACTCCTATCCCTGTGTCGTAATGGCTCAGCCCTTCCCAAACACGAAATAATCCTAAAATCCCCATCATTCCCATCCTGCTGTGATTCCAGCGGGTCTGGAAGATCCCAGCTCTCATTTCAGACAGAAAGAGTGACCAAGCTCCCGTCCCTGTGCCGATGGCTCAACCCTTCCCAAACACGGGATAATCCCAAAATCCCCATCATTCCCATCCTGCTGCCATCCCAGCAGGCTCGGGAAGATCCCAGCCCCGAATCCAGACAGAAAGGGAGAGAAAACCCTGCCCATCCCTCTTGTTTCAATTGCTCAGCCCTTCCCAAACACGAAATAATCCCAAAATCCCCATCATTCCCATCCTGTTGTGATTCCAGTGGGTCTGGAAGATCCCAGCCCTGAGTTCAGACAGAAAGAGTGACCAAACTCCCATCCCTCACATCCCTCCTGTGCTGATGGCTCAGCCCTTCCCAAACACAAAATAATCCCCAAAATCCCCATCATTCCCATCCTGCTGCCATCCCAGCAGGCTGGGGAAGATCCTAGCTCTGAGTTCAGACAGAAAAGGTGAGAAAGCCATACCCATCCCTGTGCCGATGGCTCAGCCCTTCCCAAACACGGGATAATCACAAAATCCCCATCATTCCCATCCTGCTGTGATTCCAGCGGGTCTGGAAGATCCCAGCTCTGAGTTCAGACAAATAGAGTGACCAAACTCCTATCCCTGTGTCGATGGCTCAGCCCTTCCCAAACACGAAATAATCCCAAAAATCCCCATCATTCCCATCCTGCTGCCATCCCAGCAGGCTCCGGAAGATCCCAGCTCTGAGTTCAGACAGAAAAGGTGAGAAAGCCATACCCATCCCTGTGCCGTAATGGCTCAGCCCTTCCCAAACACGGGATAATCCCAAAATCCCCATCATTCCCATCCTGCTGTGATTCCAGCGGGTCTGGAAGATCCCAGCTCTCATTTCAGACAGAAAGAGTGACCAAGCTCCCGTCCCTGTGCCGATGGCTCAGCCCTTCCCAAACACGGGATAATCCCAAAATCCCCATCATTCCCATCCTGCTGCCATCCCAGCAGGCTCGGGAAGATCCCAGCTCTGAGTTCAGACAGAAAAGGTGAGAAAGCCATACCCATCCCTGTGCCGATGGCTCAGCCCTTCCCAAACACGGGATAATCCCAAAATCCCCATCATTCCCATCCTGCTCCCATCCCAGCAGGCTCGGGAAGATCCCAGCCCCGAATCCAGCCAGAAAAGCCGAGCACCCGGCGCTGCTCCCACCCCGTTGGGGATCCCACGGCACCCCCACCCCTCTCCCTGCCCAGAGGCGCTCCCGGCTCCCTCGGGCCCCTCGGCCGGGCCATGCCCGTGGCGTTTCGGGTCGTTTTTTGCGGTTTATTTTTGGCGGAGCCGCGGCGCTTTGGGGCCGGGAGCCGCATTCGCATTCCTGCCGCGATCGCGCTCGTCAGCCGAGCTGTCAGTGCCGCCGTAATGGGGCCACGGCGGTCAGCGGTGTTGGGAGTAAACACAGCCCGGGCGGAGAAAACAAGAGCAGAGCCCCGAGCCCCCGGCACGGCTGCACAGCCTCGCCCTTCCACGGGGAGGGGGATTTCGGGGCTCCCCCAGAGCCCCCCGCCCCAAAAAACCCCACCCGGGTAAGGTTGGTACCCCCGGGATGTGCCCGAGGGGATTTGGGGTTGTTTGGGATGCTCAGGGGTGGATGGGGACGAGCCTCGGTGATTTCCAGCGCTCGGTTCTGGGGGGTTTTTTGGGGTTGGGTTTTTTTTTTTTTAGGTTAAAAAATGAAGTTTTGCGCATCCCGAGCTGCCCTGAGCCCCGCGGGTGTGTTCGGAGGGAGGATTCGTCCTCCTTTGGTCACCCCCTCAGCATCCCCCGGGGTCCCCTGAGGGCCTGGGATCCTCCGGAGGTGTCACCTGGGCCAGGTGGGACGGAGCCAGCCCGGCAAGACCCGAGGAGGAGGAGGAGGAGGAGGAGGAGGAGGAGCGGACTCAACTCCCAAACCCTCCCAACAAAAGGGCGGAAAAGCCGCGGATTTGGGACAAAAGAGGGAACGGGAACCGCGGGCGGCTCCATCCCTCACCCCACAAATCCAGGGAACGCCGCTTTCCCCGACTGCCCGTGCCCGGCGCGGTTTATTCGCAGCCACAAACCCTGAAAAAGAAAAGAAAAGAAAAAAAAAAAAAGCTCCAAACTCCACGGAATATTTCCTGCGGGGCAGGGAGGGGAGGGGAGGAGAGCGGGGCAGTTTTCATCCTCCTCCAAACCCGACGCGAAAATGTTGGGGTCACTCCTCCTTTGAAATCCCCCGCGGCCTTTCGTCCCATGAAAGCCGCTCCCAGCTCAGAAGTTTCTTCCCCACCCTCCAACACCCCCCTTTATTTGGGATTTTTTTTTTTTTTCTTTTTTGGTTGTGGTTTTCTCTTTTTTTTTTTTTTTTTTTTAATTTAATAATAAAGCACCTCAGATCTGGGGGAGCTGCGGCTCATCTCACACCTAAGCGAGATCGCGTTTTGCACAAGCCTTTCAGCTGTTTTCTCAAATCTCTCCTCTGCCTCATTCTCAATTCAGGCAGTTGCTATAGGTATGTTTTAATCCCCAGCATGGTAGATTTTAATTAGTCTTTGTACAGATGGCCAATTAACATTCATTACTTTTGCCTTGAGCGATTAATTATGAGTTTGGATGGAAGGCGAGATGCAGACAGGAAAGATGGGCAGGTGAATTTTAAAAAAAAAAAATTAAAAAGGGGATTTTAATCAGAGTTTGGGATAAATTTTTTTCCTGATTTTTATATATATATATATATACATGGAAGGAGGAGGGAAAAGAGGCGACACGGACCGAATCTCATTCCCAGAGAGCAATTCCAGCTCCAGGCAGCGATGCCTTTGGGGCCGCCATCCACGCAAAGCCCACACGGGGACGGGGAAAGCGGCTCCCGGTGCTTTGGGACCCCGCATCCCGAAGGATTCACCGTCCTCGGAGCCGGGTGACGCGGAGCCAGGACGGGCCCCGCGATTGTCCCCTCCCGAGCCTCGGTGACGCGTCGCTAATTCTTCCTAATTGATTTTTCACGCCGCTGGGAGGGAGACGGTGACATCCAACAAGAGAGCCCCCGACGTCGCGGCTTTCTGCGGCCTGAAAGGGGCCGGCATCTCCCCCCGCGGCCCGGATGCCTCGGCAGGGGCTGGGTCGTCATGGTGAGAGCTGCCCGAGCCCCTCCGAGCGGCTCCGTGCCCGCCGTGCCGGGCAGTGCCACCGCTCCTTGGGGCTGGGGCTGGCAGGGGACAGAGTAAAAACCCCTCCGGGCAGTGCCACCAACATTCGGGGCTGGCAGGGGACAGAGTAAAAACCCCTCCGGGCTCTGCCACTGCTCCTTGGGGCTGGGGGTGACAGGGGACAGAGCCCAAACCCCTCGGGGCAGTGCCACCAACATTCGGGGCTGGGCATGGCCAGGGGACAAAGCCCAAACCCCTCTGAGCAGTGCCACTGCTCCTTGGGGCTGGGGGAGAGAGGGGACAGAGCCTGAACCCCTCTGGGCTGTGCCACCGCTCCTTGGGGCTGGGTATGACCAGGAACAGAGCCCAAACCCCTCCGGGCAGTGCCACCACTCCTTGGGGCTGGCAGGGGACAGAGCCCAAACCCCTCCGGGCAGTGCCACCGCTCCTTGGGGCTGGGGGTGACAGGGGACAGAGCTCAAACCCCTCCGGGCAGTGCCACCGCTCCTTGGGTCTGGGGGTGACAGGGGACAGAGCCCAAACCCCTCCGGGCAGTGCCGTGCCCCCCAGCCCTGGCACAGCACTGTGCCCACAGCCCCGACTCAGTGTGCAGTGGGTCCGGGGTGCAGGAGAGCAGGGCTGCGGTCAGAGCGTGCCCGGGGTGGCTGTGGCACCTGTGTCCCTGGGTATCTGTGTCTCCTGTGCCCCAGAGTGTGCCCAGGGTGGCGGTGTCACCTGTGTTCCAGAGTGTTCCCTGGGTGGCTGTGTCTCCTGTGCCTCAGAAGGTTCCCTGAGTTCCCATGTCACCTGTGCCCCAGAGGGTTCGCTGAGTTCCCATGTCACCTGTGTTCCAGAGTGTTCCCTGGGTGGCTGTGTCTCCTGTGCCCCAGAGGGTTCCCTGAGTTCCCATGTCACCTGTGTCCCTGACTGCTCCCTGTGTCCCTGTGTCCCTGTGTCCCTGTGTCCCTGTCCCCTGTGTCCCTGTGTCCCTGTGTCCCTGTCTCCTATGTCCCCTATGTCACCTGTGTCCCTGTGTCCCTGTGTCCCTGTGTCCTATGTCCCCTATGTCACCTGTGTCCCTGTGTCCCTGTCCCTGTGTCCCTGTCCCCTATGTCCCTATGTCCCTGTGTCCCTGTGTCCCTGTGTCCCTGTGTCCCTGTGTCCCTGTGTCCCTGTCCCTGTCTCCTATGTCCCCTATGTCCCTGTGTCCCTGTGTCCCTGTGTCCCTGTCTCCTATGTCCCCTATGTCCCTGTGTCCCTGTGTCCCTGTGTCCCTGTGTCCCTGTGTCCCTGTGTCCCTGTCCCCTATGTCCCTATGTCCCTGTGTCCCTATGTCACCTGTGTCCCTGTGTCCCTGTGTCCCTGTGTCCCTGTCCCCTATGTCCCCTATGTCACCAGTGTCCCTGGGCATTCCCTGTCTGTTCCCCCCGTGCCACTCTCACCCACGGCTGAGGCTGCTCAGATCTCCGGGCAGGGCCTGGTGCCCCGCAGCCCCCCAAATCCTCTCCGGGCCCCCACCCAGGATCTCCGGCGCTGCCACCCGCTCCTCCGGGAGCTGCATCCCGGCCCGTGCACCCTCGGCCCTGCCGTTCCCACGCTGTGGCACGGCCAGGGCGCGCACCCCAACCCCTGCCAGCACCCCAGGGTGGGCCGGAGGCCTCGGGGAGCTCCGGGGGTGCTCGGCGCCCCACCTGCAGAGCCTCGGCAGGGTATGGCCCTCTGGAAGCGCGTGCCACGGCAATGTGCACATTTCCTAAAAGCAATATGGAGCGGCTAAATATACTGCTCACAAATCTGTTTACACTAATAATGGCTGGGAGCCTGCCATCCATATGACTGCGCCGAGCCATCGACTCAACACAAACCCGCCGCAAATCCCTCGCAGGAGGAAGAAACTCGCCGCGGTTTAGATTTACAAAAAAAAAAAAAAAAAATTATAATTTCCCCCCCTTTTTTTCTTTTTTGCTTTTTCCTCTTTTTTTTTTTTTTTTTTTTCAGGGAAGATTTCGGCGGCTTTGGCACAGCCGCGTTCGCCCATCCCTGAGCCCTTCTCCCTCACTCAGCAAACCGGGATTTTCCCAGAGCGGCTCCAAGCACCGGGAGCTGCCTCCGGGGCTAAATGAACGCAATATTT